>CAOKZL010002502.1:0-190595 GCA_948472985.1 Iguana delicatissima | reverse complement strand
GCAATCGCGGATGCAGTGAATGCAAGAAATGCTGCAATCTTCCCCAGGAATGATGGCAGTGTGGTTTCCGAACAAACTGAGCCCGAACCAGGCCAGAGCCTTGCAATGGGGGGAAGCCCATCGACCTCCTCTCAGCAGCAGGTGGCAAGACGACATTTCCCAAGGGTCAAGAGACCCTGCCACAGGTACAGCCCTTGAGAAATGCATCTCCCCACCTACCTGCCCATTTGGATGGGTACAAATATGGCCCCGTTAACTTGTTAGCAATATCCATGATCTAACTGTTTAAAGTTATATGTTTCCTATTTCTCCTATGAAAGGGGAGTTGCCATATATCTTGTTTTCCTTTGAAGTCAGTACTATTGTTTGCCATTCATGTTGTTTTTGTGTTTTTGAAATAATAAAAGCAATCCCTGTTATTTTTGCAACAAAACCAGTGTAAAGTTTATTTGTAAAGGGGAAAGTATTTACAACGGGGAGGGGCAAAACACCTTCTAATTGCAATTACAAACAAGGGAGAAAACTACAAATCTAGGACTGAACATTGTCCTCGGCAATAAGGCTTGCAATGGCATTCCTAACTGTTTCCCCTTCACGGAGCCTCCTGGCGGAGGAGTGGGGTCGGAAGTCATCCCGTGTTTGTGGGAGGCGCAGAGGTGGGGGGAGCAAGGTCGGGGTGCAGGATGTGGCCCTTTGACTCGCAGATGTTGTGGAGGACCACGCAGGCGGATATAACGGGAAGGTAGTTCTTCTCGGACACGGTTAGGGGAGCTGAGAGGCAGCCCCACCGTGCCTTGAGCCTTCCAAAGGCCCGCTCCACCACGTTCCGACAGCGGTTGAAAACCCTGTTGTAAGCCAACTTCCTTGGGTCCATGGCCCCTCCGTATGGCTTCATCGACCACCTTGACAGGGGGTACGCTGCATCTCCGAGGATGACCGGACCAATGGAAACGCCATTTATGGTGATGGTAGGGTTCCCAGGAACATACCGTCCAGCCTCCATGGCGTGCCACAAGGAGGAGTGACGGAAAACAAACGCGTCATGCGTTCTGCCTGTAAAGCCAAGGACAATATCCAAAAAGCGTCCTTCATGGTCCACCATCCCCTGCAGGAGAATGGAGAAGGAGCTCTTGCGGTTTACGAACTCTTCCCCTCTTCCTTTTGGTGGCCGCACAGGAATGTGTGTACCATCAACCGCGCCAATGCATTGGAGAAATCCCATGCGATGGAATCCATCCATGACCTGCAATGGGTGGCAACACAAAAAACAAACATTACTCCTTTCATGGCCAGTGCAGGGATAGCGGCGGGACCGGTCTGGGCTGAGATAGCGTCACCGGGAGACATCGGGGTGCGGGGGAAGGACGGAAGGGGAGAGAGGGCGGGAGGGGGAAGAGTGGATGGAGGTGGGGAGGGGGGACGGAGGGCCGCGGATGGCCGCGCGCGTGGCGTGGCCAGTGCAGGGATGGTGGCCGGAACGGTCTGGGCTGAGATAGCGTCACCGGGAGACGTCGGGGTGCCGGGGAAGGACGGAAGGGAGAGAGGGCGGATGGATGTAGAGTACTCACTCTGCGATAGTCTCCAAGGGAAACGGTGGACGACAGGAGGACCTGCTCTATCGCCAGACACACCTCAATGACAATCACAGCGACTGTGGAGATCCCCAAGCCGAAGGTGTTCGCCGTTTTGCGATATATAAGCGGCGTTGACAACCACCACCCGGTAATCGCCACTCTCTCCTCCACAGATATGGGTTGACGCATTTCTGTGGCTTTCCTCTCAAGTGTGGGACGCAGACGGTCGGCGATCTCGAAGAGGGTGGCTTTCGTCATGCGAAAGTGGTAGAGCCACTGGTCATCGTCCCACTTAGCAAGCACCTCCTCAGCCCACCATGTCCTCCGCATCCTCTCCCTGACCCACCACCTTCTGGGGCGTGGGAGACGCCGCGAGTGTCCTCTCAGAAGGGGCGCATAGAAAACGTCCTCCTCCTCATGGTCGCGATGGAGCCTGGACCTCCTCGCTCGATCTCTGGCCCATTGTTCTTGCATGGTGGCCACCACTACACCCAGGACCGCAACAAAGGGCCCCAGGAACCTGACCAGGTCATCGAGAACCTCGCCCTCCATCGCAAAGCCACGAACAAGCCAGAAAATCGGCGAAGCAGGAAGCACAACGACCGGTACCAACCAACGCACTAGCCAGAGGTGGGGGGTGGCGGCGAAAGGCGGGAGGCGTTGGGGGAGGACCTTGCATACGTACGTGCGCGCATGCGCGGGTACGTACCGACGCAACGCGCCATTTTTTCAAATCGAAATCAGCCTATCACAGCCATAGTGGGCGAGGTTATGTTCATAGCGGGGGTGGTCAGGACAGCAACGTGTGGATCTCTGAAACCGCGCTAAGCCGGATCAAACATAAGACGTATGAATAGAGAGCGCGCATTAGCGCGGATACAAAAAAACCCGGTAAAAACCGGCCGGAACCGTCACTACGTGAATTCCTCTTCTCGTGTGGAAAGGGCCAAAGATTCCTGTCTACCATTATTCAGTTTTTTGCTGACTGCACGTCCCAGAAAATAGTTACAGCACTGTTATCTGATACGTTGCCATCTGTAACATACTTAGTAGCTCAGTTTGCATTGGCAGCCAGGAAAGAACAGGTTGCTTACCTGTAACTGTGGTTCTTCGAGTGGTCATCTGTGCCTTACACACTAGGAGCTTCGCGCATGCGCGGTACCATTCCGAAAATTCTAGAGCTTAGTAGCTTGGTGGGAACCCCTCCCCCATGTATCCACTGAGCATGCTCAGCCTGCCGAGCAACGGTCTCTCTTCAGTTCTACAAGTCCGCCGAAAAAAGGGGACCTGAGAGTGAGGGGACGGTTGGGCGGGTGTGTGTAAGGGCACAGATGACCACTCGAAGAACCACAGTTACAGGTAAGCAACCTGTTCTTCTTCTCGTGGTCTCTGTGCCTTATACACTAGGAGATTTTACTTACCAGAAGGACGGTGGGTCAGGTCCCTAGAGTACGGAGGCCAGCACCGCTCGTCCAAACTGGGCATCCCTCCTGGACCGACAGTCCAACCAATAGTGGCAGATGAAAGTCGAGGGCCTGGACCAGGTCGCCACTCGACAAAGTTCCTGAAGGTCCATGCCTCGCAAGAGGGCTGCTGAGGATGCCACAGCTCTGGTGGAGTGTGGCCGAAGCAAGTCAGGAGGGGGCTGCTTGGCCATGTCATAAGCAAGGGGGAATTGTCTGGGCCACCCACTTGGAGAATCGCTGGGTGGACACCTTGCGGCCCCTGCGACGTTGACTGTGGCAGACAAACAGGTGAGGGGTCTGCCTATAGGCCGCAGTCCTCTGAGCATAGAAGGCCAGGGCCCTTCGAACATCCAGGGTGTGCAAAGACCTCTCAAGAGAGGTCGTCGGGTTAGGATAGAAGGTAGGAAGGATGATGTCCTGGTTAAGGTGGAAATGAGAGACGCCCTTTTGGGAGGAAAAAAATGTCCGGGCGGAGAACCACCTTATCCCGGTGAAAAACCAGGAAGGGGTCGTCGACGCGTAGCACTGTCAATTCGCTGGCACACCTGGCAGAGGTGAGAACCACCAGGAAAGTGGTCTTAAGAGTCAGGAGCCTATCATTAGCAGTGGCCATAGGCTCAAAGGGTGGTCTCGTAGTTGAGAGAGTACCAGAGACAGGGACCATGGAGGCAATGGCGGTGATACCGGCGGGTATAGATGGTGGAGTCCCTTCAGGAACTGTTTCATCGTGGCATCCTGGAAGAGCGCTGCCGAAGGAGAGCCTCGGGGTTGGTAGGCCACAATGGCAGACAGGTACAACTTCAACGAAGAGAACAAGAGACCCTCTTGTTTCTTTTTATTTATTTATTTATTAAAATATAAATTTTATTATTAATTGCACACAAAAAAAACAAGAAAAAAAAAAAAACATAAAGAAAAACATAAAAAATATACAAACATCCATGACAACATACTACAAAACACATTCATTCTACCAATAACAAAGACAAACTAATATAACTAACAAATCTAACAAACAAAACTAAACAAAAACAAAAGAAAAAAAACCCACAACATTATATTACATTTAATACCACATTTTACAAAATTTCACATTCTCTCTACTTTCACCCTTTGACTTCATTTAATATCGCCGGGGGGTGTTATTTTACCTTTATTCCTTTTTATCTATCCTGCTCACTCCTATTTTCGCCTAAATTTCACAGAAAATAAAACCACCTCTATTCTGCAAACAGTGTATATTTCTCCCACCATGATAATATAAACCTCATTCTTACATCTATATCTTTAAAAAAAAGAGGGGAAAAAAACACTCTAAATGAATCTAGGGTCTACACTATCTGAAATATCAACTCCACTTAGACCCATTATTACTTAATATAATATTATCACTTAGACTGTTTTTTACCTATCTACTCGTCTTATCCTTCTTTCTTATCTTTATTTTAGTAATATTAATAATATCTAAAATTAACTTCTTTCCATCACTAAATCAACATTTCTTTATTTTTACCTTCTATATCTATGTTTATATATAACTTATTGATTATTGACTATTTCAATTGGAGGGAATTAAGATTACCTTATCTTATCGTTCAAGTTTTCACTTTCTTTCCCTAATCTTGCTTATCTTAATATCTTGATGTTATTTAAACATAATTATATTTTTATAATTATTCTCTTTGTGTTCTTAATATCTACTATCATCCTCATTAAATCTCTTAAAGTATGAAATTAATAATACAATCCTGTCAGGGCATGTTCACTCCAATTCTTCATCCACCATTGATTCAAGATTTCCCATTCACGTTGAAAACTTTCTTTCGACTTATCTTGCAACATCCATGTTAGCTTATCCATCTCAGCCAGTTCGTAAACTTTATATATAATTTCTTCTTGGGGGGGTATATTCTTGTCTTTCCAATATCTTGCATAAACAATCCTCGCTGCATATATAATGTAACATAAGATTCTTGAATATTTAATTCTAATCTTTAAGTCGATCCCCTCCAAAATATTCAATAAATATTTTTCCAGAAGTATACCAAATCTTGTGTTAAACGTTTTTTCAATTAACTCATGTACTCGCGTCCAAAATACCTTTGCTTTCTTACATTTCCACCACATGTGGAAAAAAGTTCCCACCCCCTGACACTTCCAACATTTCCCAAGCTTTTTACTTTTATACATTTTAGATATTTGAATCGGGGTTAGATACCACCTGTAAAACATTTTAAAGAAATTTTCCTTTAAATAATAGCTTCTTGTAAAATCTTGGTTTATTTTCCAAGCTTGTTGCCATTGCTCTATTGTTATTGTATGTCCAAAATCCTGTGCCCACTTTATCATATTCTCTTTAATACTCTCTTTTCCATTTCTAACTTCAAAAGCAACTTATATATTTTACTTAATGGTTTCTCCACCCCTGGTTTCAATATAACATCCAACTCTGTATCTTCTAAAGAAATCCCATTGTTTTTCACATCTTCCCTAAATTTCCCCGCCAATTGTAAATATAACAACCAATGCGATGAGTGGCCTTCCCTCATTAATTCTTCTCTATTTTTTAATCTAATCATATTCCCTTCCTTTCTAAGTATATCTTTATATGTTAACCACTCCCTTATTTGAACTTTCTCTAATCTGTAAAATGCTTCATGCACGGAAGTCCAATAAGGGAGTTCAAGTATATTTTCTTCCTCACTCTTAACCAAATTCTTAATATAGCCTTCCTTATAAAATGATCTACGAATACTTTGTTACTCTTAAATTTGTTGTACCAAAGGTACGCATGCCACCCATAATATAAATTGAAACCTTCCAAATTAATAATTTTGTTTCTTTCAGTGTAATCCATTCCTTTAACCAAATTAACGTTGAGGCTTCATAGTAGTGTTTCAAATCTGGCAAGCTTAGACCTCCATTTTCTTTTATATCCTTTAAATATTTACTTTTAATTCTTGGTTTTTTCCCATTTAAAATAAACCTATTTATTTCCTTCTCCCACTTACTAATCACCCTGTCATTCAGTAATATAGGTAAATTTTGAAACACAAACATTATCTTTGGAAGTATATTCATTTTTATGGAGGAGATTCTCCCCATTAAAGACAACTGCAAATTCTTCCATCTTTTTAAATCATCTAATATTTCTTTCCCTATCCTTTTATAATTATTATCAAATAAATCCAAATTATTTTTAGTAATTATTATGCCCAAGTATCTAACCTTTTTCTCTACTCTAAACCCCGAACATTTAATTAAATCTATTTCTTGAGTTTGAGTTATATTTTTAGTAATCATTAATGATTTATCTCTATTAATTTTTAAACCTGCTACTTCCCCAAAATTTCTTAGTATTTCCATCAACGGTTTAATTCCATTTAATGGGTCCTCCAAAATTATAACCAGATCATCCGCATATGCTTGAATTTTAAATTCGTGCCCTTTAATTCTCATTCCTCTAATTTCATTATTATTCCTAATTTTAAAGTTTAGTATCTCTAGACACATTATAAATAATAGTGGGGATAACGGACAACCCTGCCTTGTTCCTTTATTAATCTTAAATTGATTCGATTTTTGACCATTTATTAATAAAAAAGCTGTTTGATCATCATAAATTGCCCTAATCCACTGCTTATACCTTTCCCCAAAATCTCATTTATTCATTACTTCAAACATAAATTTCCAACTCAAATTATCGAACGCTTTTTCTGCGTGAAAAAAATTAGGGCTAATTCTTTCTGATTCGATTTTTGATAATACTCTATTGTGTCTAAGATTACTCTAATATTATTTTTCAGATATCTGCCTGGTAAAAATCCATTTTGATCCTCTTCTATCCAATTTACCAATACCTTTTTTAATCGTTCTGCTAATACTGATGCAAAAATTTTATAATCTATATTTAATAGAGATATTGGCCTATAATTCTTCTTATCTAATTTATCCTTCCCTTCTTTAGGAATCAAAGTTATATTTGATTCTTTCCATGAATTTGGTAACTCCCAAGCTTAATTGCATTTACTACTTGTGTTAGAAATGGAGCTAATTCTTCTTGAAAAGTTTTATAATAAATTGGGGTAAAGCCATCAGGGTCTGGTGCCTTCCCTACTTTTAATTTTCTGATAGCAGTCTTGATTTCCTCTATTGTAATTGTTTTATCTAATTCCTCACTTTGTAATTTTGTTAAATGTTTTATATCCACTTGTTCCAAATATCTCATCATTTTATTTTCTTGTCCCTGTGGGCACTGTTTCTCCTTAAATAAGTCTTCGAAATATTTAACTAATATAGTATTGATCTTAGATTGTTTATAATACATCTTCTGCCCTTCACTTAGGCAAATAATGCTTTGTTTTTCCCTCTCTTTCCTTAATTTGTATGCTAGCCATCTACCAGGCTTATTTGCCTGTTCAAATTGTCTTTGTTTAGTAAATTTCAATTTCTTTTCCATTTCTTCCACTGTTAATAATTGTAATTGTTTCCTCAACATTGTTATTTCCTTATTTATTTCTGAATTCCTCAGATTTCCCCTTAATTCTTGTTCCTTATCTTGTAATAATTTTTGAATTTTTTCTTCTCTATCTTTTTTACTTTTCGTTACCCATGCCTGTTGCCTAATAAAAAAGCCTCTCATAACCGCCTTACACGTATCCCATACTGTCTGTATCGATTGTCCCTTACCCAAATTTACTTTCAAGAACTCACTTATCTCCTTTTTAGCATTCTTTACTATCAATTCTTTTTGCAATAAATTATCCTGTAATTTCCAACTAAACCTATTTTTACCAAATTGCATTGACATCAAAATCGGACAATGATCTGAAAAAGTCCTTGGCAAAGTTTCTAGATCTACCACATTCTTTATCAACTCCCGCGTTATGAAAAACATATCTAACCTCAACCAAGATTTATGTCTATCCGAGTAGTAAGTATATTCCTTTTTATTTCTTCTTATATTATTTCCTACTTCTTCCAGGGACATATAATCTAATATTTCAAAAAATACATTTGGTAGTTTCCCTTGATTTATCTTATTACCTTTCTTGATTACACCTAATCTATCAGTTAATGGGTTTAACACCCCATTCCAATCACCCATTAAAATCAAGTTCCCTTCCTTAGTTTCTAATAATTTTTCTAACAATTTTCCATAAAATTTACTTTTATTATCTAATGGGCCATAAACTGCAATGATTACAAATTTTATATCCTGAATTCTTGCCTCCACTATTACATAATGTCCTGAATCATCACTATATATTTGTTTTGCTTCATGTTTATTACTTATATACAGCGCAACTCCTCTTTTCTTTTTATTTATTGTTGATGAAAATATTTGGCCTAATTTAGGATTCTTAATATATTTCAGATCTTCAGTTTTTATATGTGTCTCTTGAACTGCAATCACGTCTAAATTTAATTTTTCCAATTTATGAAAAATACATTTTCTTTTATAAGGGGAGTTCATACCCCGAACATTCCCCGGAGAGTAGTCTCAATTTCATAACGTATAAAAATTTCTATTCCGTACTTACTTGATTACTCTTCTAAATCCTCTGTTCCTTCTTCTCCCAAATCCTCTAATTCCAAATCATGTACTGAGTTAATGTCCTCAGCCTCTTCCTCCTCCTCCTCTTTTTCTTCTCGTTCTGATGTTTCCTCTATTTGTCTTTCTTCAAACTCTTTCTCTTCTCTTGTTTTCCCTGAACATTCCTGCTGTTCCTCACCACTTTGTATAACATTCGTGTCTTGCATTCTTTGATCAGCTCCCTTACTCTTACCTCTTTTCTGTTCTTGTATCATTCTTCTATTCTATTTAATTCATCCTTATTTCTCCTCCAAAATTCATTTGCTTTCATCATAGTGTTTAAAACAACTCTCTTTTGTTTCCATATAAACGAGATACCCTCCGTTTTCTCCCATGTATATCTTATATTTTGTGCTCTCAATACTTGTGTCAGGAAGTTATAATCTCTTCTTCGCTTAAGTAAAGCTGGATGAACATCCTTATATACTCTAACTTCTTGCCCCTCCACCACCAACTTCTTTGAATAGCTACTCTGTATCACCAGGTCCTTCACCCTTTCTCGAAGAAAATATATCACGATATCCCGTGGTACATTTTTCCTCTTAGCCACAACCGAATTCACCCTGAAGGCTCTATCTATTTCCAAATCTAATTGCTCTGGTGTCCAACTGATAAATTGGGCCAACGGTCTTATCAGTCTAATGTACAGATCTTCATTCATCATTTCTTTCAGCCCTCTTATTTTCACTGACTTGCTTCTATTCCTTATATCTAATAGCACAGTTCTCCTCTCCAATTGTTCATTCTTCTCCTCCATTTTTGATACCTGTATTTCCATCTTCGTTGTCTTTTTCCCCCACTTGCTTCACTTTTTCATTTGCTTGTTTTAATTCTTTAGAAATAATATCTAATTTTGTGTTGAAAATTTCCAGCTCTTTCTTAATGTCCGTCTTTATTTCAGATCTCATTTGATTCATTTCCATTCTTGTTTCTTTCATTTCATTTTTAAATAACAATGTTAACTTCCGTATTTCTTCAGATATGTCTGGTCCTGAACTCTTTCCTTGATTTTCCATTCCTGATATCCTTACCTCCGAATTCGGCATTTTTAATTCTATGGAGGCCCTTCTCTGCAGTAAGGATTGTATTTGAATTTGAGTCCCGGCACCTCCCTTTCTTTTCCTGCTGCCATCATCTTAAATGTTGGGCTTTTTTATCTATATATATATATATATATATATTTGTTTATATATATATTTTCCCTTCTTTCACAATTAATAAACTTTTTATTTTACATTTACAAATTTTAACCTTCCTAATCTCTCTTATATATGTCCTTCCTCTTTAAACCCACACAAAAGATATTTTCCCACAATCTGATTCCTCCACTAACTCAATAAACCTCTTAAGTAACTTATTTTCTTCTAAATCCCTCTCACTCTATAACACTTCCCACTTCTTTACTTCTTACTCCTCTTTAATACACTCTTCACATATCTTTTAGTTATCCTTTTGTTATAGTAACTCCCACAAATAATTACAAAATTAATTACTATCAATTACAATTCTTTACCATCAATTTATCTGTAACAACCAACAAATCAACCCTTTAATGTAATTAACCAAGATAATTGTAGCAACTTCAATTATATAATATAAATTTGATTCAGTTATAAATTATAAAATCAATTACAATTTCAATTTCACCTTCAACTTCAAATTATAAATTTCAGAATACTAATTCCACTCTAATTATTCTGACTATCCCCACTAAATAATTGGGCTATATAAAATATAATTACTGTTGAATTACTCAACCCTTAACTTTTAAACTTTTTTTTTAATTAACACTCCATTACTTGTTTTCCCCCAATGTCCTAATTATATCTTCAAAAGACCAGATCCATAATATACCAAATATCTATTTCAATCTTCCCACCCACTGTCAACAAATCATTTCTCTTCTTCCCCCACTTGCTTATAATATCTTAGTAGCTTTACGTCTCTAGATAACCCAACCCACAGTCTATAATCTTCTTTCCAATCCTCCCTTTTCTTCTTTCTTCTTTCCTCTTTCTTCTTTCTTTCTTCTCACATTACAAATTCACAATTCGTCTTTATTTTTTATTTTTTTCTATTTCTTTTCCCAAATCCGTCTCCTTCACAGCCACTAAGATATACTTCACGACAGTTTCTTACAGTCACCGCCACTAAAACATGCTTCTCTTAGCTTCTTGCAATCCAATCGCCATGTTGGAACCACATTTGATTCCAACAATCAAAGTCACCAATCTACAGCTCCACTACAACTCAGCAGTCACTGTCAGTTAAAAGGCAAGTCCCGATGTTCCTCTTCCTATCTTCCTTCTTTTAAGAGCCCCACTTAAAATCTTCATTACTCTTAGGGAGTCCTGATTAATAGTCCAGGTAAACAACCTCACAATCTCTCTTCCATATTTTTCTCAAAGTCTTATCACCGTCAATTTTTTCCAACACTAGTTCTTTACACAGCTTTCCAAATCTTCTAATATTACCACGTCATTAATATTCTTGAAGCTTTTTGTTTTTGCTTTTATTTTTCTTATTTTGTCATTTAGTCCAAGTATTTAGTCCAAGTATTTAATCTATCCCCGCTCTCCTTATATTAACATACCGACAGTAACACCTCTTCTCTGAACATCTAGGGGGAACACAACTTTCAAAAACTCTATATTTCTTTCTCTCATTCCCCGCTCTCCTGTCCCGTAGTCCAGATCCTCTTGAACACTTTTTCTTTTTCCCCCCAAACAGGGATCTCGTATGCCCTCCAACACAGTTGAAATTCAAAAGGATCTCACTTACCCCCAAGGCTTTCTCCAAGTATTAAATAGAAAAATAAAAAGATCGGTGGTGGCACGGCAAGCCTTTCTGTTGGTAAGGCTGCCTGACGTGATAATGGTGGCTCCGCGATCCTTGCCGTCCATCCCGTGCTTCTTCTCCTTTCCTCCCTTCTTCTTTTGCACACCGGACTAAGCTGGATCCCCTTCAAGCCCCTCCGTGTCCTCCTTTTATTCCAGGGGACAAATTCCTCAAATTTGTTCTATCCTCGATGAAATCCGATCGCGCCAGGATACGGAGTTCGCTGGCTCCGCGAACTCTGTCTTGTCGCCGTGTCGCCTCCACCGGAAGTCCGAGAGACCCTCTTGTTTCAAGTGAAGCAAGAAGCGGAGCATGGTACCGAGAGCAACTGGCGATACCGTGTCTCCATGCTCCTCCGCAAAGGCCACGAACCGCCGTCACTTGTAGGCATAGTTGCGGCTGGTCAATTCCTTTCTAGCCGCGGTAAGGACGTCCTGGATCACGGGATCATCTAGGGCTCTATCCTCCATGCGTGGAGGTCCAGGAGTGGCAGGTCAGGATGGAGAACGTGACCGTCGGAGTGAGACAGGAGGTTGGGTGCTGGCGGAAGCCTGAGAGGCCATCCCCAAGAGGCCTCGAGCAGCGGGGTGAACCAGTGCTGCCTCGGCCAGTACAGGGTGACTAGGATGGCATCGGTTCAGTCCACCAGGATCTTGGCGACCACCTTGCCCAGCAGGGGGAACGGTGGGAAGATGTACAGGTGACCCTCTGTCCATCGGTACTGGAATGCGTCGCTGAGGGAGTTCGGTCCCCAGCCGGCTCTCGAACAGTACCGGCGACACTTGGCGTTCGACACCGTGGCGAAGAGATCGATGTCGGGATCACCCCAACGGCACCGTATCAAGCAGAACGCGTCCTCCGAGAAGGACCATTCGTGGTTGATGGAAGTGTCCCTGCTCAGGGCGTCTGCTGTCATATTCTTCTGTCCTGCCAGGTGTATGGCAACAGGGTGAACTCGGAGGGACACGCACCAGTCCCAGAGCTGGAGAGCGATGGTCAGGAGCATAGTAGAATGGGTCCCTCCTTGTCTGTTGACATAACACACCGCCATGGTGTTGTCGGTCAGGATCAATACCGCCTGTCCAGCAACCAGATTGCGGAACGCTCTCAGAGCTTTCCGGATGGATAGGAGCTCGAGGGCGTTTATGTGGAGAGCAGTCTCATCGCCAGTCCATCGACCTCGGACTCTGAGGTCGTCGTAATGCGCTCCCCATCCGAAGAGGGAGGCGTCGGTCGTGAATGTGAGCCGAGGGGTCCGTTGTGTGAACAGCATCCCAGACAGGAGATGACGGTACAAGAGCCACCACAGCAGAGAGTGACGTACTGGTGTTGGCAGTCGAAGTCGCAGGCGCTGGTCGTCTCAGAGCGGATTGAAGGCTCTGACAAACCAGTGTTGTAGGGGCGCGCCCGCAGCCTTGACAGGTACGTGACGGCTGTGGTGGAGGCCATGTAGCCCAGGAGTTGTTGTATTCTCATCGCCGATATCGTTGGGGCGTCGAGGACGGCTGCAGCAGATCGGTGGAGGGTACGAGCCCGCTCCAGAGGCAGGTAGGCCCTGGCGGAGACTGAGTCCAGAGTGGCTCCGATGAAGTCCAACACTCTCGCCAGCTCGAGATGTGACTTCTTCAGGTTGACTCGAAGACCCAAGCAGGTCAGGAGGGACAGCGTTAGATGGATGTCCGAGTACAGTTTGCTCTTGCAGGACGCTACCAGCAGCCAATCGTCTAGGTAGGGGAAGACGGTGATGCCCTTCATCCACAGGTGGGAGACCACAGGGGCCATGCACTTCGTGAATACCCTCGGTGCGGTGGAGAGGCCGAACAGCAGCACCCGATAAAGGTAGGAGGTGCCGTCGATCGTGAACCAAAGGTATCGTCTGTGCTGCGGACGGATGGAAATGTGGAAATAAGCATCCCGCAGGTCGATTGAAGTGAACCAGTCTCCCCGGCAGAGGAAGGGTAGGATCGTAGACAAGGTGACCATCTTGAACCTCCTGGGGCGGATGTATTCGTTTACCACTCGGAGATCCAAAAAAGGTCGCAGGGTCCCGTCCGACTTCGGTACTGTAAAGTACCGGGAGTAGAAGCCGGTGGTAGTGGCCGAGGGCGGGACCGGATCGATCTCCCCCTTCTGGAGGAGGGACTGGATCTCTTCCAGTAGAGCTGGGCTGGCCCGGGTGGAGTAGAAAACGCCTCGAGGTGGAATACTTGCAAACTCGACAGCGTAACCAAGCCGAACAATGGTGAGCACCAAAGAGTCCACCGTGATCGATCGCCACAAGTTGAGGTGTTTGGCCAGCGTGGGATGGTTCGTTAGGGCTGATGGCAGACGAAAGGTCAGCTGAGGTAGGGCCCTGCAGAACCCATCAAAAGCAAGATTTGGACCCCGGGCGAGCGAGGTCGGAAGCTCGCAGAGGACGAACGGCGCCACATGGGCCGCGGGCTGCGGCGGGGCTGCGGAGGCTAACGGATCCCCATCTTTTTGGCCGTTAGACGGGCCTTGACGATGTGGTCCATTGCCTCGTCCGTTGACACATTGAAGAGACCCTTGCCGTCAAATGGGAGGTCCTCAATGCGTTTTCGGGTGTCCTCCTGGAGGCCTGAGGATCGCAGCCAGGCATATCTACAGAGGTTGACAGAGCCGACTATGACTCGGGACGCTACCTCCACAGAATGTCTCGACGAGATGATTTGCTGGTTCGCGAGTGCTACCGCTTCGTTGTAGAATTGGTTAGCACTCGGCCTATTCTCCTCCGGGACAGTGGAGAGAATAGGGGCGAACTTGTCGAGAAGACTGCGCAGGTAGGCCGCCATGCAAGCTTGAGTGTTGGACACCCTCACCACCAAGGAGGAGGCAGAATAGAACCTCCTTCCAAAAGTGTCCAAACGACGTCCTTCCTTGTCAGGTGGTGTCGTGTGGGGCCTGGAACCACCCTTAGTCTGCGCCGATTCCACCACCACTGAGTTGGGCTGAGGATGATTGAATAAGAATTCGGTATCCTCCTTCTGGGTCCAATAAAGGTGTTCCAGCCTGTGTGGTATAGGCTGGGCTGAAGACGGCTGAGGCCATGGGTGTTTGAGGGCCTCCATCAAGGCGGTCAGGAACGGTAACGGGGCTGTTGCAGGAGGGCGGGTATCCACGTAGTGGAAAACTGGGTCCTGCACCGCCGGAGCTGGATCCGCCACCTTCAGGCCCAGGGCCTTGGACATCCGAAGGAGGATGTCCAAGAACTGTCGCACATCCTCAGGAGCCGACTCAGGAGCTGGATCCCCGAATGCCAAGGGAGGGGACTCGTGTGAGACGGATGTAGAGTCCTTAGAGTCTGACTCAGAATCGTAATCCTGGGAGGACGCTGTGGAGGAACTGTCAGGAGAACGGTCCAACTGGTGTGCGGGTGACTGGGCGCTAGACGGTACCGGCAGCGAAACCGTCTTCGGAGGTGCAGGTGGTTGCACAGTAGTTGCCGGAGGAACCAGCGAAGACACCGGACGTGGGAGTGCCTGGGTCACAGTGGCGGCCACAGCAGGAGCAGGCTGGGTGGAGACAGCCTCAGATGTCGGATGGAACACCGTAGATGTCACCCGTGGAGGTAGAGAAATCGGTCGGTGAAGAGGAGAAGGCTCTCGGGACTGACGATGTAGAGGCACTCGTCTCGGGGAGCGAGATGGAGTACGCTCACGGCGAGGGCGATGTTCAGCTCCCCTGGAGGGCAATCTGGAGCGGCAATAAGGGGACCAGCGGCTGACATCAGGGTGGTAACGGTCTCGGTAAGAGGGAGAGTATGACCTGTAGGAACCAGGATACTCCCTCCAGACGTGCTCCCAGCCATATCTCAGGGTGTAGGACACCGATGAGTAAGGCGAGTCCCGAGGTGGCTGCCATCCTGGGTAATCATCGCGACGCCTTGGAGGGGACAGTCTATATTCAGGGCGGTCCTCTCGGTCATCACGAGCGCGGTGCTCCAGATCCCGGTGACGTGGGGAGAGACGCACGGTTCCGTGCTCCGAATAAACCGGGCGGTCCCAATACTTGGGGAAGAGCTGCCGGTGGCGCAAGGAGGAACGCCGTTCCAGTGAAATGCTTCTACTGACAGAGCCTCGAGATGTTAGCGAGGTCTGGGGAGCAGTTGGACTATCCTCCGAGCGGGCCGCCAGAACAGGGCATTCAGTCGGAGAGGTCTCTTCCTCCAAAGGCGGTGGCTCCGAGGGAGTCGGGGAGGCCACCGGGTCGTCCACATCAGAAACCTCAAAGACTAGTTGAGGTTCTGGGACTTCACCAGGGTCGACCATCGGTTGGGTCGAGGTGGAAGGTGGAGTGAGGACAGGTGGTCTAGCCGGAGATCCATGCTTGTCCTTCCTCTTCTTCTTCTTCTCCCTTTCTTTCTCAGACTCTGACTGCACGTCCCAGAAAATAGTTACAGCACTGTTATCTGATACGTTGCCATGTGTAACATACTTAGTAGCTCAGTTTGCATTGGCAGCCAGGAAACTGCGAGCTCATTTCACAAAGGAACATGTTGCAACATAACGCACCTTAATTTTATACTTCATGTTTTACACGTTTTAGACAATCTGTTGCGGTTATTATAATGGATTAAACTTGTATATAAACCTTAGTAAGTTTATTGCTAATCAGATCATAGTAGTTGTTAAAATGGTTTAAATGGATAAATGGTTTTAAAGTTATATGTATCTTTTAATAACTCATTTTTAATTGTATCAATCTATTTTAATATTAATTTTAGTCACATTTTATTCTAAGTATTGTAAAGGCCATTGGCTATATACAATAAAACTACAACAACAACAACAAAATGTCCCTTCTCCTCATGAGATCCAAGGAGAGGTCACCCTTGATGTCTACCTGGCAGGTGTTGTCACTACAAGTTGTGGGACTTGATTAAAGAAGGTCTTCCAGGAAGAAGACATGCTGGGGGACAACCAAGGTAGCTTGGATTCATCCCCAGAGCTAGGTTTCTTGTCTGAGGATGGCTGACGAGAAGGAGATCAGGAAGGGACCTCCTACCTCAGTAAAATCTCACACGGAGTAGCTCCTTCCATTGCAGTTCATGTTTAAAAAGTTTAAAGTTAAGTCCTTAATAAAAGTGGCCCTCTTTAGCCCAAAGCCTGGTGTCAGGTTTCCTTTTTTAATGAATGGGTCAGCAGTAAAACAGAAAGTAATGACCTTTTAAAGACTTTGTAGCAAACAAAGAACATTGATAGGATTTTGAGCATATTAAGATACAGTATCCTAGGCCCTTTTCGCACAGGCTTTCTCTCGCGAAATAGCCCCGTGTGCCTCGCAGGAGTGGGAACGTCGCTGCGCATGATGCACTCCCACTTCCGCGGCGCTCACGGGGCTGAAGCGGTGCTCGCACATATTTTTTTATTTTTGGCTTCAAACCAAAAATAAACAGCGCTCACGCAAGGTGGGCCTGTCGCACTTCCTCCCCGCTTCCTCCCCAACTCCGCCTACAGCTCCCAGGGAGTACTGCGGAAGCTGGGGGCATGGCTGAAGAGCACCTGTCGCAGAAGAAGATGGCAGGTGCGATAAGGAGGCGGGGGGAGCAGCGGCATTTCAGGTGAGGGTTGTCCCGCGAGCCGCCCTTCACCCTCGCGCAAGCGCCAGCGCTGTGAAAAGGGCCCTAGATTTGCTTGAACGAATGTCTCTGCATCCTCAAACTAAGTTCTCCATACAGCTGGAATCAATGAAGCTAATGTATCTCAAAGCCACAAAGGGGAGCAAAAATAATCATAATAAAATGTCAGAGTGACCATGTTTATAAGAAGCACTTATAAAAGATAAACACTACTTTCATATGTACAAACAAGAGAGTGGCTGCTCCATCAATCACATTGACCTAATGGATTTGAGGCACTGAAATCAGAATACATTGTGCACTTTGGTACTGGGAGAGGAAGAACTTTCTGGTCGGGAAAGGAAGTGCACTTCTGGTCTTACTGGTTTATTCTTCTGATGCACTTGTCTTTAAAGAAACATTAGATATATCTGTGGATGGCACATTTATCCCACAGATTAATGGCAAACTTTTTCTCCAGCATTGGAGAAAATGGCATCACTCACACACTAGGGTGAGATATCAGCAGGCACATATGCGTAGACATATTTGGATAAAAATCCATGGAAGATGAGATAAGAGACTCCCAAAGGGTTTAGTGAGGACTGCATTTACTCAATGGACACTGAAGATGAACTGACTATTGCCATGAGAGTGAAAAACAAAGGAGAGGGGAAATGGAATGGAGAATTCTAAAACAGGGGTTAATTGGTGGACTGGCTGCAATGTTGAAAAAGAGCACTCTGCACTCGATACCTTTACTGCTGGCCCCACTTACCAACTGCTATCAGCCATAATAGATAAATGGAATTCATGCATTAAGAGACAGTGCACAGGTTGGAGGTAAGGCATTAAGTAATATGATCACTGTTGCTTCTTATATTTTGTGCAACAAAGAGCAACAAAATCATTTTTAACGTAATGAGCCCCCTCAAACATTACTTTCCCCCTTCAGCAGAGAACAATCAGTGTAACCTACACATTGCCACTTTCCTTAACCAGGAGTAAGATGACCAGGGGTATGTATATTTCTCTTTCATTTCATTTCATTTCATTTCATTTTATTTTATTTTATTTTATTTTATTTTCAAAAAGGTGAGCACCTGCACCATTCAGAGTGGCATTGAACCATTCTGTTGCTACCACAGCAATAATTATACCACACTCCAGGAAATGTGGGATGTAGCCATCTATACATCCTGAAATGCCTAGAACATCTCCACTACTATGAACAATGGTCGCATCCCACAGTTCTTGGGCTGTGGCTAGTGTACTGTCATCTGTGGAACAATAGACAGGATTTCACCCAGCTCTGAGTGATGTATCTCACTAGTGTTAGGACCCGTGTCTGGCTACCAGTAATGGTATGGTTTGGATGGGCACCATATCTAATTGGCATCACGTTTAATTGGCAATACGTTTTAATTGGCTCTGATATCAAATCAAACCTGAAGGTGACTGGGAGATCAAGTCAGAAAGAGGAAGGACTGTGAGTGTAAACATGAGATCGCAGGCAGGTCAACCTAAAATACTCTCTAGGTATAGCCTAGGTTAGTTATCAGACAAATCACTCTTGTTCCAGAGAATAATAGTCTTAAGCAGAAGTTAGACTCTCTTTTGCGAATACAATGGTCAGAAGGGAGATGTTTCCCACCAGAGTACTGATTGCTTCAATCCTGTTCCTGTACAATTGGATGTTTTCCCCATTGGCCTGTCCTATCCACAATACAGAGCTATTACAACAGACATTATCTCTGTGTCATCTAAACACTGAAACCATCAGCACCATCTGGAACCCTTTGTCTCTGTTGCAACTCCCATTGTTCCACAGCTGGAACTGCACATACATTCTACCACCACAGGCTATTTTTTGGGTACAAATATTCCTGATTCCAGGATGCCCAGTACAGTCTCTCAAAGGTCTACCCATCACTCTGTCCATCTGGTTCCTGAACAAGAACTGTCCTTAGGTCCTACCTAAGCTAAGTCACATTTCAGCTTCTTCACTACTTTTCTGGACTGGTAATTATAATCCCAAACCCTTAGTCTCTCTATCCATAATTTTTCTTCCCTTTATCCTTCAGTTAGCTCTTGTGTGAATGTTTGGCTGTTTGTATCTTGTGTGCATGTATGAGTGAATTCCCCTCAATAAAACACATTTTTAGTTTACCTTTGAATCTCTAGCTGGTTCCTTTCCTGCATCAGCCCATAAACATTGGTAGAAAGGTCTCACTAAGTTGCCCCCCTCTTGTTAACCTCCTGATTTTGAGCTAATTCATTCCCCACTTTTGCAGGAAGGTACTTGGCATCATGGGATGGCCATTGTGGCACCTACATTTTGGGGTAACACTTATTTTCTAGAAAAGAATGCTACTCATGCATCCTACCATCAACTTGTTTGATTAAGGTAAGCAACAAGGTAACATAATAACCAGAGAATGTGCCACAGAACATTACATTTATTGCCAGAGTAATGGTAATTGTAATGAGCTGCTACTCCCAGCCACTAGTGAATAACAAAATGTCAAAAATCTTTATTGAATCAGTCTACAGACTATATCAATCAATTAAAATGAGGAACAAAACCCGAAACATAAAAAGAACGAAAGCAGTAGCAGCAGGAACAAGGAAACACATCAACAAGTAATATAAATATAAAATATAAGATACAAGACAATATATACAATATATACAGATAAAATAGTGATTTTCAGATTAAATAAACCAACCCCCTCTGAATCACTAAAACACCCCTAAAGTGATTAAAAGTGGTTAAAATAAATTACCCAACAGCCGGCAAAGCAGATCCGTTATCTAGTACTTTCTTCCTCAGTTTAGCTGCATAATACGCAAAGAGGGCCACTCTTTGAGTCACGAAAAGATTAACCCCTTTCAAAAGGAAAGTCAGCTTGGACTCGTCATCCCACTCCCTCCAACTAACTAGAAATGGCTTAAGTAGTGGTCTCTAATATTATCGTATAGCTGACAGTGCAGTAAGTAGTGGGTAAGATCTTCAATGGCAGATGCCCTACATATGCAAATTCTATCATGCACAGGAATACCCTGATAACGACCTTGCAACATCCTGATAGTTTCCATTTGCTCAAATCGGAGCTGAATAAAAGCACTGCGCAAGTCCCTTTTCATTGCAAAGGACAAATATTTTTCTTCCTGAAAAAGAGATTTGGCCTTTGCTAACCATTTCAAGGATTTTACAGAGGACAACACAGCTAGATCTGATTGCATTCTAATGTCCATCACTCTTTGTTTAAACATGTTTCTGGTATTGGACTTGCACAACTAACAGCCTCAATGCTCCAACCCTGCTTTGAAAGCATTTTTGAGAAACTAGAAAGCCAGGAGTTATTTATCGGCTCAGCTTGCTGTTTTATTTAAACAGATCTTGGGCAATCTAAGCATTATTCATTTGGGATAGTTTAATCCAGAAATTAAATAACCTAGTAAAGCATAGATCTGAAATGGCTGCCATACCCAATTCAGCTCTAACTGCCTGGGCTGGTAAGTTTTTGCACTCCCAATAACAATCTTAAAAATTTGTTCTGAATTGACAATTCTTGATTGAAGCAAATCCCCAAATTTCTGCTCCAAAAGTTAACACCGGCAACACCTTGGATTTGTACACTTTTATAATCGGGAGAAGTGAGCCAGGGTATTTATAATTAAATAATTTATTCAATGTATGGACACTGGCTGAAGCTTTTAATGCATTCCTCTTTATCTGCGGAGACCAGGAACCTGAGGCTGAGAAGACAATACCTAAATAATTATAGGCTCTTACCTGTTCTATTTCTTTAGAATCGATAAACCATTTATGACAGGTCCTCTTTTTACCAAAAATTACAATTTTAGATTTGCTGTTATTAATTACCAGATCATTTTGCTGACAGAAACACTGAGTTTTCTCTCTATGCTTGTGTATAAAGGTGGACCAGAGTTGTGGAAAGTAGAATCATATCATCTGCATACAGGAGCACGTTAACTGGTCTATCCAGAATCTTGGGCATATGAAAATCAGAATTGTACATGGTAAAAACTGCATCATTGATATAAAAATTAAAAAGAAATGGAGTCAGTATGCAGCCTTGGATCAACCTCCTAATTCTAGGAATTTTGTTTGTTAAGGCTTGGTTTACACCTGATCTAATCTGTAAACTTGTATCTCTATGGAGAGCCATTATTAGGCGAAGAAGTCTCTTATCCATATTTGTCTTCATAAATTTTTTCCAAAGGAGAGTCCTATTAATTGAGTCAAAGGCTGCACTTAGATCCATAAATGCAGTATAAAGTTGTCCACCCCTAGCTGTATATTTTGAAATCAAGTGAAGGAGAGTAAAGCAATTATCAGTGGTGTTCCTTCCCTGTCTTGAAACCTGCCTGTTCTTCCACTAGTATAGAACTTTGTTCAGCCCAATCATCTAGTTTCTGCAAGATAGACTTAGCATAGATTTTGGCTGCAATATCTATTAAACTGATCGGCCTATACTTTTTAGGGTCCCTTCATTCCTCTTTTATAAAGAGGAATAACTATGCCAAGCTTCCATTCGTTGGGTATATGTCCCGTGTCATTTATATGAGTGAATAGGCCAGCCAAAAGGGTAGCCCACCAATCTATATTGCTCTTAAACAGTTCCGGTGGCATGAAATCCTCCTGGGGCTTTACTGTTCTTCAAAGACTGAATGAGGGCTTTGACTTCCTGCCTGGTAACTGCTGGCCATTTAGGGAAGTCATTTATGTTCCCAAAAGTCTCTTCATCCATCAAGTAGCTATCTGTTGTTAAGGGCTCCTTATAAGGTTGAGTAAAAGGCTTCCCAGGTTGAAGCAGAAATGGGGGTCCCAAGATCGTAATGAAAGTTGCCTAATTTTCTAGTTACTAACTGCCAAAACTGAGCTGAGTTTTTATTAAAGGCTGCTGCTTCCAAATCTACCCAACATCTGGCAGCAAAGTTGGGTTTTTTTACTGTAATTAGTTTTTTATATTTTCTCTCGTAATAAGCATAGAAGAGTATGCACTACTGTTTGGGGAGTTTTGAGCCTTTCTTATTTGTTTCCTCAGAATGTCCTCAGTCTATGACATTCAGCATCAAACCAAGGGTGCTTTTTATTCCTGCAGCCTTTTACTGTTAATTGAGATAATAATAAAGGTTTGATCTGATCGCAAATGGCATGATATGCAGCCAGGACATGGGTAATATTTGCTCCGGGTAGTAGATCATACTACCAAGGGCACCACCCATTTCTGACTTATAGAAAAAGCTAAGTTTCTTCACATCCACTTACTGCCATCTCAGTCGTTTTTCTTGCATTTATGTCAAGGCACTGACTCACCTGCCTGTCTGCCTGTGTTGATTTTCTTAAATCAGATTCAAGCATTATCCAAGTGGATATCGGTTGGTGATCACTATTCTCTCGGATATTTACAGAAATACCCGAGAAAAGATGACTCTTATGTTTTGAGACACATATATAATCAACAGCGCTCCCAGCCTTATTGGTAAAATAGGTAAATGGATAAGGTGCTCTATAATCACTAGGGCCAAGGATCTCGTAGATCAAATGAAAGCAAAAGCCCTAGAACAGTGGTTCAACCTGTGGGTCCCCAGATGTTTCTAGACTTCAGCTCCCAGCAACCTGAGCATTGACCATAGTGGCTGGGGCTTCTGGAGCTGAAGTCCATAAACATCTGGAGACCCACAGGTTGAGAACCACTGCCCTAGAAGTTTTTGCCCAGCTTGATTAGATTTTTTATCACTAGAAAGCCAACAAAACACATCTTGTAATTCCTCCTGGAGGCCTCCCAAATCTGCTTTTTGAGATGATGTACCTATTCGGGCATTAAAGTCTCCCATAAAAATTATTAGAGCAGTTGGGAATCCCTTACTTAACTCATCCAACAGTTGTTCCAGGAGAGCCCACACTTCCTTAGAATAATATGGGGAATTTACTAGAGGGATATAGATGTTAACCAGGATGATGGTTGTACTAGGAGACCTCAACTTGAACTATTAAGCAATTCTGCGGTAAAACAGAGAGGCAAACCAACCCTCCCTTCCAGTCTAAATCTTCTTTGACTGCAATTAATAGTCCTCCAGAGGCTCTACCCTTATTTTTAATTTTCTGTGCAGGTTCATACCAGGTTTTGTACCCATACAGTACACTGCTGTCTCCAGCTTGGAGCCAGGTCTCCTGGAGGGCAATCAAATCAAAATTGGATAAAAATCTGAAAAAATCCTCCCCATAAAGGGAAGCCTTCCAGCCTGCTATATTCCAAGAGACCATATTAACGGGGGTGATGGCACAATGACACTCATTTTTTAGAGTCTAAGCCTAAAGGCTCACTATGTGCTGAGTGGCAAGAGACCAAATAGGCTAACGAAGGGGCCTGGGACTGAACCTGATAATCTGCATTTGGTCAGTCAGTTTTAACTGACCTGGCTGACTGGATAGGGGGATGTACCTCTTCAACAACAAGGTGAATAAGTTCATCTTCCAAAAGGACTCAGTTTGCTGACATTGGATCTTATTGGGTGAGTAACCACTGAGTCAGAAGGTTTTGCCCCACATGAACCTGGAACTCTGCCCCACTCATCATCATCCAGGTACCTCATTTTAACCCAATTATTGTTGTTCTGTTGACTGTTGGCAATAAGTTCAGGTAGAACAGAAACTTCTCCCTCTACTTGGTTCATGGGCAGTGAAGGTGACCTGTGGTTTATGACTGAGACAACCTGAGTTCTCCCATTTTTAACTGTATCTATACTTGCTACACCCCCCGGCTCAGCTACTATCTGACAGATCTCCTGGACATCGCTTTCTATATTGGCATCTATCTGCTGCAAACAAGTAACTTGGCTCTTCTTTAGTGACAACTGACATCTTTGAGGAGATAGATGGTTTATGCTCTAAACAATTTCTCAAAAGATCTAACCTGTCCAGAATCTCTTTTTGAACAGGAATTGGCCAAGACCAGAATGAATTTATGAGGGCTTCTCTTTAGATTAAATGGCTCCATCCTTTTCTTAGGAGTCTGACAAGTATCCAAGTTAGCTTCACAAAATTCATTACCACAGGGGTCCAGACCCCTAGAAACTAAGTGGCTATCATTATACAGATCCACCTGAGACCCATTCAGATCAACCAAATTAGCAGTATTATGAGCAGATATAAATCCCAACCCAACCTCATATTATAAAAACAGTATATTAGGGGAGAAGGGGGCTCTTGGGTCTTCAAAAAATCTTACAATATTGATTCCCTAATTTAAAAAAGCATCCTTAGCCTTATATTGCATTGGCAATGGTGCTATTTCTAAATGTAATCGAAGCACAAGCTTTAAGACCATCATAATAAAAATATTCCACTAAATCTACATCCTTAAATTTTAAAACACCTGGTAAAACTTCATTAATAACATCTAAAAAATGTAAGATACGATTATGTAGTGTGAGAAACCCAAATGGCTTAGGGTAATTAACAAAAAAAAGTTTTTGCGGAATCAAGACCAAGTTCCAGTCAGAGTCCATAGCTTTATGTCTTGTCGCTGCATCCTTCTGGAGAGCTTTGGTATATGAGTCTGATTTCACTGCCGTAGGTTGAACATCGTCTGTATTAGACCTCCAGTTAGGGCGGAGGACTTCCTCCCACGGGTCCAAGCAACCCTCCTGCCCTGAAACCTTATCTGCTGGGAGAGTCATAGAAGACCCTAGATGGCTGCCTACATCAACTGACTGCAATGACTTAACAATATTGTTATGCACACTCTCCTTTGCCTTCTTTTTATCTTTTTTCTGATTTTTCAAACAGCTTTTGTGATTTGATTTTTTGAAAGAGAACGTATTGTCCAATAATTTAAAACTGCATCCTATCCTCTTTCCTGTAGCATTGTGAGTGGATAACCTTCTTGCTTAAATTTTTGATATTTTTGCTTTTCTTCTGTTTTTTATAATCTCCCTTTAACTCAGCCTTAGTGTTTTTGAAGAATGGTCTGGGGTTGTTTTCTTGACCCTGTCGCAGGCAAGCCTCCCCCACTAAGGCCATTTGGTGACAGTCTTCTCTCGCCCATTGGATAGTTTTCAACTACAGCAGTCAACAGTTTATTACTTTCTGCAAGGAAATTTTTAACAAGTACAAGTTCCTCATACATCATAAGAAGCCCCCCTTGTGAAAGAATAGAATTAAAATCCCAATCCTCTGTCTGAATGCATGAAGACTGCAACTTAACATTTGAGCCATTGGGCACACTGCAGCCTGCAAGATCAATAAGCTGTTTTTGAGTAAACTCTTCTATCCAAAGGGCTATCTGAACAGTTTTAATATCAGAAAAGGATGAGGCTTCAACAGGAAAACTGACCCTTTTATGTAACTTACTTGTCTCTATGTGGGACAGGTGGGGGCAGAATCATGCAGAAGGTTTGGAGTCCTCTCAAATGACCAGTGTGCATTTTCTGATGCTTGACAGGGGTCAGGTGACTGTGCTTTCTCACAAAGACTGGAATTTGCTCCACAAAGCACAACTCAGATGCAAGGTTGAAAAGAACTGGCTCTGCAGCAGGGCTCTGTGGCATTTGTGAGGGTCCTTTAAGATCCAGAGTCCAGTCCAACGCTGAATTTGCAGGGAGTACTGCTTCAACTTCCACCACTTTATCAGCTTCCTTGGGAGCAAAAAACTGTGTGATTTTCATCTGGTCTTTTCTAGGGTTCAAGGGGATACTCTCAAAAGCTGGCAAAATGCCTAAAATTTTGTAGGCCTTTCTAGTAAGAAGTATGGCTTATTCTCTCCAGAACTCTTGAATTATCCACAGTTTGCACAACAGCTTTATCATTAAGTTTTGCAGACTCTTTCAATCAGAGTACTCCTTTCACCAGAGTCAGCTCAACAATGAAACAGCAAACAAAACAAAACAAAAATATCCTTCAAAGTTAGTTCCTTGGCCAAAAACAACAAAAGCAGCAACTATGGCCAACAGTTGACTGAAATTCCCCAAAGACACAACAACTTGAAGAGACTTGCCGTTTGTAGATAAGCATTAGGTAGCAAAGCAGCAAAACAGGGAGTCAAAATATAAGAGAAATTATAACAGTTGAACAAAAAGGAAATATAAAGAAAAGAAAGAGTAGAAATTGAAGAGAAGACAACATGAGCAGCAAAGCAATGAAAAGATAGAAAAAATAAAACAATGAAACTATTAAACCACAGAAAAACAAACAAACTGTAACAGAGACTCTGACGGAGCTGCCGACCCTGACGCCATTCTCCCGACAACTCGCATATCCACTAGTGAATAACAGAATGAGTTCCTTTGAAATGTAATGTTCCTAGCTTTGCTGAATGGTAGAAATAAGCAAATGCAAGGAGGTGTTTCCTCCCTTGACTTTTCACAGTTGGATGGTTCCTAGTCTAGACAAAGCCCTGATTATATCTAGCAGTGTCCTTATGTTCATTTCATGTTCATAAATCTATTGCATAATCAGAGAAAATGACAACCTTTCTCTTCTCTTGTGACTGAAATTGGGCATTGGAACTGAATAGAAGGCTTTTATAATCTGTTAGTACTTTAGTCTGGCCTTCAGGACATTCGTCTCCTTTTAACAGATTCAAGACTGCTGATCTTTTTCTGTCTATTCTAAGTTTTTAAAGTAATTCTTAGGTTGCAGCCAATGCAGCAGGGTATTAAAAGCAGTGGGATCTTTTTCCAAGAACAGATACTATGATTTCCTCCAGAAGGATGTTCTCAGCCCTGGTACCAATCTATAATTCCCGGCTGGTCAGTCTCCATTCAGGCTGCTTACAGCTGGTTTGCTAGCTAGGTATATATATAGACAGATAGATTAGTACTGCACACAAAACATTTTACAGATCCATACTGCATTTTAACCATATGGTTGCTTTTAGGCCACCCAGATCTCTGCCCCCTGCTCCATTATAGTGCTGTTCTTGGAATGCAGTGCATTATCCACAGGGGTGGATGCCAGCCATTTACTTTATGGGAAAGACAAAAAGTACTACTTGGCCTTGATGAAGCTGTGCCCCAGGGAAAATTTGACTTAATTCTTTAAGAACTAAGCCTATCTCTAGAATAACGATGGGGAACAGTGAAGGCCATTTTTTAATTAATTTGCCATGCTGCCTTCCACCAGACCTCACCGATATCTCAGTTGAAACAGAAATGATGTCACTGGGCACCTTAGAGACCTTTTTTCCAGAAGTGATTAAAAGTACTGGAGGGTTGTTTTTTGTTTTCCCCAGACAAAACATAAAAATGGCAGGAGTCCAAGAGACTAGGGACTTCATGGGCTGGGAACAGGGCTGGAGGGCACGTGTGACTGACTGGCTACCATTCCTCCACTCCTCTTCTAGATGCTGAGTTTCAATTTCTTCCTCTGCAAAAGCCTACCTCTGGATCATTTCAGTATGATGGACAGACAGACAGATGGTGTAAAGTGGAAAACCGCCGCTGCTAGTGCCCTCAGTGCCGGAAGGCGCAGGCAAGCCTCATACTCAAGGCCTGCCCAGCCTGACACCTCTTTGTGATCAGAACTGAACAGCCAGGGAGATCTCTGAATCAAGCCAGGGCCAGGACAAACGAGTCTGCCTCAGTTCTCCCTCTCTGAGAATGCAGTCCCTCCCTCACTCCCCCCCCCCTTGGCTTCTTCCTTTCAGGACTCTCCCCCTTCCCTAAATCTGCCCTTCTCCCAGATGTAAGGATCAGCAGTGATTTATATTTTCCGAGACTGTGGTACTATTGGCACTAAGGTCAAGACGATATTATTGGTAGCGTGTATATTCCAGAATTCAGAATGAGACTCTGTTTTAAGGAACACAGAACTTCAAACATTTATGGAAACACTGTTGCTTAAATTTGTTCTATATCTCAGTGTTTACAAACAGCACGCCATTCTTCTCTCTCTCTTTCAATTCATTCACTATCTCTCATACACCCAATTCCTCAGTTCTCTCCTCCCACAGAGCTCTTCAAAAATCCAACCTCTCCAAACGCACCACAAATCACACTCCCCTTCAATCAGTCCCCAGGCAGTTTAAAAATGTTATTTTCCTCTTCCCACCAGCCCCTCCCCTGGGCTACTATCCAAGGTTCCATTTCACCAGCCAATCAGCTTAAACACTCTCAATTGCCAAGGAGGCTCTGTTAGCAGGACCCCCTCCCATCATGTTCGTCACAGTTGGATTTATGGATGAAAGACAGATCAGCAAGATCAGAAACAATTATTGGTTCTGGAAAGTTCATGACTTTCTCAAGAAGAGGCTTAAAAAGTTACATTTTTAGACTATCACTGCCAGAATCCAACTGACCATGAAAGATGGAGGATTCTGAGAATTACATTTCCCTCAAAATTACTTTTTCAACTTGTGTTCTCATATTCCTTGTGGGATGTGCCCTCCATTGCCACAGATGCTACAATTCTACAGACATTTTCTAGAAGGAAGGCTCATAGAATTTGGTGGGATTTAATTCTTATTTATACACCATCATTGTGAATGTCTCACAGACACTTGAAGTCCAGCTTTTCAACATTACATGTCAAACTGTCCAGTAGCTTCCATAGGAACATTCTTGATTTTCTCTGAAAGGCAATGTATGCTGAGTTCCAGATTATCCATCTCACACTGGAACAATATAACACTGCACATTGACAATAAATGTTTTAACATCATCCAAGCAAAATCTGTAGAGACAAGAGAAGCATCTGGCAAAGGACTAAAAATTCCTTTGCAAACTTGTACTTGAGCATTAAGACTAATTGTGCAATGCTGACATCTGGAGCTGGCATATTCTTGTAAATGATTAGTGTTTTATAATTTGTTAGCGAAGACCCTTGTCAACTTTGTTATATGGATGACTCATTCACATATGAATAATCTCAGAGGGTGGAGGAGAATCAAGATGATGCTGAAAATGGTAAGTGGATGGAAGAGAAAACCAGGTTTGCTCCCCATCCAGTGTTCTAAAAACTTCTTGCATGCCCCTCACTGTGTTGTGTGTGAGTGTGTGTGGATCTCTTCCCAGTTGGTTGAAATGGTTCAGGCAAAAAACCCCCACCTGGCTGTCCAACTCCAAACACTGAGAAAAACATGAATGAGGTCTCTATGTTCAGAGATTCAGCAGAAGGAGTGTTGGTAATGTCCCACAGCTGAGAAATTGGAGACAGGTAGTTGCTGAACTTTGGCCATTTCCGCATGGGGAGAGGGAATTGCCCTGTGACGCCACTCACCAGACTTTTGGGCTCCCCGGTCCAGTCCATGCTTCTCCGGAGCATTGCGTGGCCACCGCTCTGCACTGCTTCGGGGACGAAAATAGCCGCTTCCGGTTGGTCGAGGGTCTCGACCAACTGCTGAAGCTCACCAGCCTAAAGCCCATCCCTGGTAGATTGTAGGCTCGCACCAATGCGAGCCTGCGAATCTGCATAAGGGAGCAGGCTCGCAGTGGCGTGCTCCGTGCTTTTGAAAGACCTGTTGTAGTAGAACTGAGATAGAGACCCACGGTTTTAGAAAAAAGATTTATTGTTCACAATGTCTCAGTGAGATAATTCTCAAAAGTCTGAGCCCCGCCTGTTTACATTCAAAGCAATTTATACATCTCCAGTGCAAATTCATCACGTGTCCAAGAAAGGAAATTGACACAAATACCAGTCCTCATCATTTTCCTGCGTAACCTTACTAATGTTGCAAAGCATAGCAAGGCCATAGGTGGGTACATTTCACCCTCCCTAACATTCGGTCTCACAGTGTGCTATTGTTCTTCTTTCAAACACAGAGTCACTTCATTTGCAGGGAAAATTAACTGCTTTTCTCAACTGCTTTTCCCTAACACCCAGAGGTCATCTGGGCTGACCCTCCTTCAAAGTCCACTTCTCTGTTTTTAGCAGTCTTTCAAAAGCACACTGGACGGCCACTTGGGGTCGTTCCAGAGCGGGCTGGGGTGTGGATCTACATTAAGTAGGTTTGACCCAGTCCGCTCCCAGGTGCAGACGTCCTCCCTGGAGGACGCTCTACCCTGTGTTAAAAACCCGTGTGGAAAGGGCCTTTGGTTTCAGATGGTAAGTAGGGGTTGCTTTCCCATTGGGGGGGTGAGGCAACAATCCCAGATGACAACCCTCCCTCCTGGAGCCTCTGGCCATTTCTTCCTCTTAACATTCAAAGGGCTCATCCAAACTGGCAATTAGGGCCAATTCAAGCAGCTACATTTAATGTCACTTTGGGCTGCTTCTTCCCATTCCCACACCCACACACTCTTTTTTTTAAAAAAAAATGCATGGTGTACTCTTCCTTTTTATTGTGCTGAATGAGATCACTTCTCCCCCCCCCACACACATACACATACAACAAGAACGTCTTCTGGCACCTTAAATTAAACAAGGAAGCCTGATTATCTGTTTCTCCTACTACCTTTTCCTCTTTCTAATGCTATTCTCCTCCCCGCTCCAGCCTCGTACACAGAGTGGTTTAGCACAACAGTGGGGAGAGACAGGGATGATCTCTTTCCCATCCTCTTTACCTCTCTGTTCCACAAGTGCAGACACATGTTGATGTATGTACAAACATTCATGAACATAGCAACACATATCTAACTGAAAACATGCAGAAGAAGGGTAAAGGGGACAAAAAAAAAGGAGAAGCCTGGTATGCTAGAAATTATCAGGGTTTTTTTTTTAAAAAAAACTGCTGGTAGGAACAGAAAGACTTGGAAAAGGAGGGAGAAGAGAATGACAAGTCTTGGAATTACCAGTGCATCATCTGGATCTTTGAAATAAAAGCAGTAATTACAGGCGTAAAGACCACAACCTCATGATATAGTTGGCCAGTGTGGATAGCTTCAGAGCTGTGTGCCACACACCTTGTCCTTACCTCCTATTAGCCTGCTGCCCTCAGGTGTGGCAGGGAAGGGTGTCCAGTTGCAGTCCAGTTAGCTTCTGTAGCTGGAAAGGAAGGGGACACTATGATGCTTTTGAAGGACATGCTGTTCTATGTAGGAAAGTAATTTGTTTTTTTGTTTGTTTCTTTTTGTACATATTGAATAACAGCCATAATCAGCTAAGGAGCTGGTTGGAGGGGTTGAGCAAATGGAATGTTGTGAGTGGGTGGAATGCTTGAAGGGATTTGAATAAGGATGGTGGTTGTGAGTTGGTCTGGTAGCTGGGAGTGGAGAGAGTGGTGTGAGATGACAAGTGAGGATTAGGCTTAAGAGAGTCAGTCAGAACTGATGAGTGGGTTTTAAGAATCTAACAGTGTGAGAGTGAAATATGTGCTTTAAATGTATTAGATTATTAATCTGTTTTGTTCATTTTCTCTTAATAAAATACTGTTTTTGTTTATTATATCATCGCCTCTGGCAGTGGTAGACAGATAGACAGATAGATAGATAGATAGATAGATAGATAGATAGATAGATAGATAGATAGATAGATAGATAGATAGATAGATAGACAGACAGACAGACAGACAGACAGACAGACAGACAGACAGACAGACAGACAGACAGACAGATTTCAGACACGGACCATTTCTGCACTACACTGTTATAGTGCTATTATTCCCCTTTCAGCATCCTGTGGAATTCTGGAGTTTGTAATTTACTGAGGCCAAAGAGCTCTCTGGCTGAGAATTCTAAATGTCCCTTCCTAAACCATAAATCCCAGTGTGGAAAACTTTACTCTTTACATTACTCTTTCATTGTCTCATTGCTGAGACCTCTAAACAGGTCTCATCAAAAGCAATGAAGGTTAGCAAACAATCTAAACAGGTCTCATCAAAAGCAATGAGGATCAGCAAACAACAATCTTGTAATCCTATTCATCACATACTTACCATCACTATATCTGTCTATGAATATGCATCAAACATTTTCCCAGTTAATATAAACAGTGTATATATCATTTCCATTGACAGAATACACTGCGCATTGATATTTCTCCACTATATCTGTGTTCAGGCTATTCCAACAAGGTATCCAACCCACTCCAAGGTATGCCCTTCCACCAGGGTAGATAGTATAAGAAACTTCATCCTTGCAGAAGAATGCATAGAAACCTTGGGGTAACCTTAATAACCTATTCCATTATATAACCAAACTTTATCTTATATCACACTCAACAAGGACTAGGATACAGTAACTTTACGTATATATAGATACATAGATATATCTACACTTCCAGGTAGTGTATTCAACAATATAAGCAAACTTTTACTTAAGTCATATTATTCAAAAAACTATTATCCATTAATTTATACACACACATATATAAACATTTCAAGATGGTGTACTTTCAGTTCACCACAAGCCAAATTTTAGTTTACCCTCCTTGATAAGAGGCTTGTCCAATGTTCCAGTCTTTTGCAAGGCCACCAAAGATAGTCTCAGCATCTTGTCCTTCATTGGTACATTCTTTGCTGACCCAATCAGGAATATACTCATTGTCTGTCAGTTCTTTGTTGATATCTCTCGAACTCGCCACCATGTATGAGGAACAAAAAGGGTCAAGTACTTTAAGTTGACACATCCAAGAGGCAACAAAGAATAGCTTAAAAACTGGTTTTTAGGCTTCTTCTTTTCCTCTCTGCTATGTTCACTGTAGCAAAGGTGATGTTGCTCGCCATCTCCAGACCTTTGCTTGGACAAGGTATGCACCTTCATGGATGTCATCTTCTGCTCCACTTGGCCTCACATCTCTATAGCTTTACAAGCCTTTCTGTCAGTGACGCAGCCCTCAGCCAACTTGCCAAAGTTTCCACTGATGCATACTGTCTGCTGTCCTCTTGATTTTCCACAGCAGTTATCAACACTGAACTCGGTAGTTCCAAGTGGATCCTCTGAGACTGGACCCTCTCTAGTTGTCAGATTGCAAAGAGGAAACTGAGGCACAGCATCCACCTGCGATTTGTCTTCCATTTCAGCATGATTAAGCTTTGCAGACCCATCAATCTCCATTCCTGCACCTCTTGGTTGCTCTGAGGCTTTGCCATCTGGCCACAAACTTCATTCAGCAGGTTCTGGGAGGATAACAGATTTGGGTAAATTTGAACTCTGTTCCATTGTAAGCACAAGAGATTCTGGAGTTCTTTCTAACTGAGTGGTAGAAGAGACTTTAGCAGTACCTGTCTCTTTTTCAACCCTAGAATTTCTTGCAAGCTGATCATCCTGTGTTGCAATGGACATTGGCATTACTCCTCTTCTAGAAATATTTTCTGCACTGGCAGATGCAGAAACTATTGCACTCACAGTCAAAACATTAGACATGCTCTGTGTCACAGATCCATCAGAATTTTCTTCTTCTGTATCAGAACTATTAGAACACAGAGGATTTGTAAAACAAAAGGAAGGTCTAACTGGAAGCATGCCTCGATTATGATGATTGGCAGATTCAGTGGAAGGAAGCTTCATTGGAGACTGTGCATTCACTACAAATGACATATTTTTACCCCCATGACATAAAACATCTGAAGATGTATCCCCTGATACTGACTCTGGTGGTGTTCTGTCAGTTTCTTGCATTGACCATGTTGTATGCCCTTTTTCTTTAAGGGGTAAACAGTTTGGTCTTTGCAGAGCATCAGAATCTACTCCCCCCTGGCATCCTTCTGATGAGAATGTTACAGATTTCTTAAGTAAAGACAGATTGCATTCTATACTAGCATTCTGCAAGATATGTGTAGATGCATCTTCCGAACCCCGTTCTAGTGGGTTAACAGTATTCTCTACTGCACACAGTGAGCCAATTTTAATTTTACTTTTATGTCCCTGATTCAAGAGGGTATGATCATCAAAGTTTCTAGGCCTCTCTTGAAGAGATATCTCTTTAAATTCACCTCTCACGTTGAGTTCTAGGCTTTTCTCTGCATAGTCAGAGACTTTATTCTTCCCTGTAGGTTCTGTTGATTTAAAGCAGTTTTCACTGAGGTAAACTGCATATTCTGAAGCAACCTCAGCCAAGGCAGGCTTTGGTGGAGGAAAATCCTGTTTCTCAATATTTGCAACACTGTCAGTATTCTCTGTGTTAACTCCATGTGCAGTGATTTCACACAGGATGTTGGGCATTATAACTTCATCTACCACTGCCTTCTGAGAAAGGCTTGGTCCTTGACCAATTGATACTGAAGAGGCAGCCTTTTCCTCTGCCTCAAGGGCAGCTTGAGGGTTACAATAGCATTCTGTGTTCACTTCAGGAGGAGTTGAAGTTACCATTATAGACAAAGGCTTCAGGTTTTCATCTGTCCTTTGCTCTCTTGTAACCTCAGAATATAGTATTTCCACAAGATCACCCAGATGCAGCAAATCTTCCTCTACACTGGGTGCACTAGGCTCACTTCGGCTATTCCCTTCAGCAGAATTTTCCCTACTAGGCTCATCCCCCCGTTATTAACTCTGCTTTTACTGTTACCCTGTGAACTGGGGGTCCTGGGAGAGGTGCCCAAATAACCAAACAACAACAAGCAAGATGGGGAAATTAACTGGAGCACTCACTTAAGCTAACGTGAGGCAGGGTAACTTTGCGGGGATCTTGTAACCCAATGTCTACGGGGTCAGGTCAGTTAAGCAGTCAGACAGTTTTAAAATAGCAAAAATGATGTTTTATTAACAACAGACAAGCACTTAAGACAACACAACCACACAGCTAGCTAAGAAATAAGAAATGAGAATTTCAGGGAAAATGGGTGATACGACACCTTTCTTGTAGTCCTGAAGAGGTTGCAGATGGAGAGAAGAAGGTCAGTGTGGTGGCCGAGGGGAGTTTGCTTGACAGAACGGCAGCAAGGCTGGATGGAAGTCCGGAGCGATCCAATTAAGCTCTCGGAGCTTGGGGTTTTTATGGGGAAAAATATGACTGTGGGCTAGTCTGTACTTGGGAGAGAACAATGAGGTTTGGGTGCGAGATAATATCTCTGAAAGGTCAGAATTTAACATGATTGAGTTAAGTTCAAATTGACAAAAGAATGACCAGTATGCAGATGCAGCGTGCCTGGGCGGTGGAGTGTCCAGCTCGTCAGGGTGCCTGCTCGGGGCAGGGGGCTCTTTGTATTAGTGTGCATACTTAATGAAGTGTTTGTTTCAGGAGGTCTCCTAAAGCAAGATCTGGTTGAGTCTGGCTTGCCTAGGTGGAGAAAGGAATGTTTCAGCATTTAATAGCCATGCCTAGCTCTGTGCTTGTTTGGGGGCCTCACAAACACTTGGCTGAGGGTGGCAAAATAAGACAGAATTGTGATATCAAAATGATATCTAATGTCTACTGAAGCCAGGCCAGTTCACGGTGATAACAGTACAACTTGTGACTCCTGTGTCATGTTTTGGGTAGTTACACAGACCTGATGAATATGTTTGGCTAAATCGTTCCTGATTAAGCAAGGAGCTGGAATATCTTCACAGTTACCGTGTTTCCCCAAAAATAAGACACTGTCTTATATTTATTTTTCCTCAGGAAGACATAGTATGGCTTATTTTCAGGGGATGTCTTATTTTTATTAAGTATGGTACAACAATCTACAATTATTCAAATATAGTTAAGTCAGAGGTTTTTAACAACCAGGGAGAGCGCAACCCTGTGCTGCTCCATTGCCCGGCTCAGAAGCAGATTGCAGGCGCACGCAAGTGCGTGCCTGCAGAGCTGCCGGGGGCGGGCTTTCGGCTGGCAAGTTTCTCCAGTTGGTGGAGAGCCTCCACCAACCAGAAGCCACCATTTGGGACGCCGGAGGAATGTGGAGCAGCGAGCTCGCGCTCCTCTGTGTGGCGACAGACTCACCTAGCTGCTGGTAAGCTCCGTTTTCAGGCGTTTTCACCCGTTCCCCCCCCCCGTGGAAAGGGCCTATGTCTCCCTCTACGCCTCAGCTTGCAGCATGCACAGAATGACCGGGACCTGACAGGGGGAGCTAACCTTGTTGATGGGGCTGCCCGCACCTCTCCAGTCACCTCTGAGATAGCAGCTGTCACGATGGGGCAGATGAGAAGGGCTGCCCGTTTTCTTTACCGCTCCGTGCCGGTACGCTGCATAGCCATGCCTATCACTATGTCTTATTTTTGGGGTATGGCTCGTATTGCGCAAATGCTTAGAAATCCTGCTACGGCTTATTTTATGGGTATGTCTTATTTTCAGGGAAACAGGGTACCTTACAGTCCCCTGTCCAGTTCTTGTATGTAATAGGAACTACTGCAGTTGGAGCTGAAAACGTAGGCCCTCCTAAGCCTTTTAATAGCACTTTCTCTTGGGGAATAAGGTTCCTAGGAGGAATGAGATGTGGCTGGAAAACACAGATCTGCGAGCCTGTATCTCGAATTCCCCAGACAGTTTTCCCTAGAAACTCTATTTTCTCTCCGTATTCCTTCATCCACTCTGTATCGAGAGTTACTACCATGCAAAGATTGGAATTGTGAGGAAAGAAACTGTTTCCTTCTTCCCCACTATTTCCGTGACAACCGGCCTAGCCAACTGACTCAACTTTGGTTGTGCAATATGAACATTTAGGCTTTTCCATTTTATTTTTATCCACCCTCTCTGGGAATTGGAATTGAAAATGGCCAGCTTTCCCACAGTTATAACATATTTTCTTTCCTTTTGGTGAGGAAATATTCTTTGTTCTGGGCCTATTCTTTTCAGGACTGTGGGGAGTTTCTTTTGCCTTCTCAGTTCCTCCCCCATAAAATGGCTGCCCGCTTCTAGGAATTTTTCTATCACAGCTCTGGGGTTTTGGAGCACCTCTGATGGTAACTAAATGGTCCATCATTTCAGCTGCCTGGTTAACTGTTTTAGGCTTTTTATCCTGTACCAGCCATCGATATTCATAAGGCAAGATGTTATAAAATTGCTCAAGCTCTATGAGCTCTTTCAGCTATTCTTTTGTTTCTGTTTCAGACCCTGAAACACATCCTTCAAGTGCTCTGATTAATCTACACCCCACCTGTGAATAGGTTTCCTCAGGTTTTTTTCTCAACCCACGAAACTCTTTCCGGTGATGTTCAGAAGTCAAACCAAATCTTTGTTTGACTCTCTCTTTAAACAAGTCATAATCATGGGCCTCTTCAACTGACATCTGCCCATAGATTTCTGCCATCATCCCACAAATTTGAGATCTGAGGTAACTCATCCTTTCCTCTGGTCTTATTTGTAATTCGCCACACACACTCTCAAAACTAATGAGAAAGGTTTCCACATTATCCCCTTTGTAATATTTAGGGATTTTTTCATGTCAATATGAGGCACTAGGCTACTTTCTTGCCCATTCCTGGCAAAATGTGCTTGCAATTCTAATTCTCTTAATTTTATTACATGTTCCATCTCCATTTGTCTTTCTTTTAAAGCTCTTTGTGCTTCCAGTTCTTTTAAAGCTCTTTGTTCTTCAAGTTCTTTTAAAGCTCTTTTCTCTTCAAGTTCTCTTAAAGCTCTTTCCTCTTCCATTCTTTTCATCTTGAGTTTTGTTTTCCATATTTCTACACTCTCTGCAGACTCAAGTGTAGCCATTTCAACCAAGGACTGTTCTTCCTCAGGGTTTTCCATTCGGGTTTTTGTCTTTTTAGTTGGCATCAAAATTTTAGTATTTCCTTACTAATTACCCACACAGTTACCTCAGGAATTACTACTTTATTCTTTTGCTTAAACAAGCTCGACAGTTTCTCAGAGAGAGATTAGGGACCTTCCCCACACAGTGTGTGCCTTTTATTCTTAGAACTGAGAAATTTTCTTTCGGGTGTTCCACAGATTCCTTTACTATGTACCTTCAAACTGTTACCTCAGGGAATCTTGTCTACCAAATCCCACTGGATTGTTTCAATCGGATCCCACCAATTCTCTGGTCAGATCCCCACTAATTTTCGGGTCAGATCCCACTGCTCTGACACCACTCTTATTGTGGAAAACCATGAGCACAAAAGCACTCAGGCCTCACGCAAGGCCTGCCCAGCCTGACACCGCTTTGTGTTCAGGTCTGAACAGCCTGGGATATCTCTGGATAAAGCAAGGGCTACGACAAACAGGTCTGCTTCAGTTGTCCCTTCCTGACAACGCAGCACCTTCCTCACTCTTGTCCCCTCGCCCCCACCGGCTTCCTCCTTCCAGGGTTATCTCCCTTTACTACTTTCCTTAAATCTGCCCCTCTCCAGATATAAGGACCAGCAGTGATTTAACTCTCCAATGACTGTGGTATCATTGGTACTATGGTAAAATGGCACTATTGGTAGCTTGTATACTCCAGGATGTAGAGTAAGACTCTGTGAGACTGTTGCAAGGAAAACAGAAAGTCAAACGTTTATTGCAACACTGTTACTTAAATTTGCTTGTAACTAAACGTTTATGAACCAGCACACCCTTCTTCTCCCTCTCTCTCTCTCTCCTCTCTCTGCTTAATTCATTGACTGTCTCTCGTACACCCTGTTTCTCAGTTCTCTCTAACACAGAGCTCTTCAGCTCTCTCTTCAACTCTGTCTCCCAGACTCTAAAACTTCACTCCAATCAACTCAACAGTCAGTTAAATTCTGTTATTCCACCTCTCCACCAGCTCCTCCCCTGGGCTATCCAAGGTTCCATCTCAACGATCAATCAGTTTAAACACTCTCAGTTGCTAAGGAGGCTCTGTTGTCAAGCCCCCCCATCAGGTTCATCACACCCAGGATTCCATATGTTACCTCGATGACAGACCCTATCCCAGGGGGAAATAAAATTGATTCTTCTTCGTGGTCTCTGTGCCTCATACATTAGGAGCTTTCGCGCCTGCGCGGTAGCGTTCGGAAGATTCTAGAGCTTCTTAGCTTTGGCGGGAACCCCTCCCCCACGTCGGTACTGCGCATGCTCTTCCCGCCGACTAACGGTCTCTCCTCAGTTCTTTCTTGTCCGCCTCAGCGTACAGAAGGTTCTGCTTGTTGGCTTGCTTTTCGATTCTGCTTTTTGGTGTTTTCGACTTCGGATTTGGCTTTTGACTACCCCTCACGGATTTCGGACTTGGCTTTGGTGATTTCTTGATCGGTTTTGACCTTTTTCTGGCTTTGACTACGTTTTTGGATCTCGGACTGTGTTTGGCGTTCTCGGACTTTGCTTTCTTGCCTTGCCCCCGGTTTATGCCGGCTCTTTCAAACGCTGCGCCTCCTGTGGAAGGAAGGTCGCTCTCTCTGACCGACACTCTAAGTGCCTGATTTGTTTGGGTGAGGGGCACAACGTTCAGGCCTGCCCCATTTGCAGAGAGTTCACACACCAGACTCTCCGCAACAGGTCGGCAAGGCTTAAATCCCACTGTTGGGAGGAGTCTCTGCGTGCTAAAAGACCCAAGACGATGGCCGAGAAACGCCCGTCCTCTTCTTCTTCTTTGGCAGCGGCGGCGGCTGCCGTGCCCTCGACCTCGTCGGTATCGGTACCGGGCTCGGTACCGATAATGAAGTTGCCGAGGATACCGAAGATCTCGGCAACTCGGGCACGTGAGGACCCTGCGGGCTCGCAGGCCTCGACCTCCTCCTCCAGGCCGCTGACCGCGGCTCAGAAGAAGCGCCCAGCCACTGAGGGCCTGGGGAGAAGGGAGAAGAAGAAGCGCAAGGAGAAACGACGCTCTCCACCAAAGGTGGGCTACCCCCGACTCCGCCACCCACCCAGCCCGCCGAGGAACCTCGTTGATGGAGCTCCCCATGGAGGAGGAGCCTCCGGAAGAGGACGTAATCCTCGAGGTGTCGGACGAGGAGCAGGTCGTGCAGGCCTCGCCTCCTCAACTGCCCGAGCTGATCGTGGAGATCACTCCGCCGAGTCGCCGTCCACCCTCGGCAGAACGCCGAGAGGAGGCTGTGGTCAGACAGCGCCCAGCCTCTCGACGCGACGAGTCCCGCTCGCCGGAGCCGCGGGCCAGGCCTCCATCCCCGCGATATTGGGAGATGCGCCTGGAGAGGCATCGCTCGGGAGAGGAGCGTATCTCCTGCCTACCTTGGAAGGTACGCCCAGGAGCAGGTGTGGCACGAGCCGGCCGGCTCTTACTATTCGTACTCGCCGTCCTATAGGGACCGGTACCACCCAGACCCTCGGTACTGGTCGCCTCGTCGCCGGTCTCGTTCGCCACCGCGGGAGGCTCACTATCCCCGCTATGAGAGGTCACCCTGCGTCGCTCGCCGAGTCACCGTCGGTCCCCAGAGCCCTCACCTCGCTACAGGGCTGTTTCTCCACCGCCGCGGACGACGGCTACAGCTACCCGACCGGCGCCACAGCCCACCGTGGCCCAGCCGGCGGTAGCGGCGACTTCCACCATGCAGGCGGCACACCGTCCTAGGCCCGCGGTCGTGCCCCTGCAGGTGACTCCAATACCGGTCACAACGTCGGCCGTATCGGTACCGACGCAGCCTGCAGCTCCGGCTGTTACTCTGGCAACTCCGGCCCCTGGGCCAGCCGAGGAGAAGGAGGCAGAGAGGTCGCCATCACCATCTGGCAGCTCCTACAACTCGGACTCCGATTCTGCTGAGTCCACCCCTTCTTCTCATGAGTCCCCACCGCTGGGGTTCGAAGAGCCAGCTCCGGAGTCTGCGCCGGAGGACGTCCGCCAGTTTTCGGCAATCCTCCTCCGGATGACCACAGCCCTTGGCCTGAGAGTGACCAAACCTGCTCCCCAAGCCCAGGACCCTGTCTTCCAGTACTTGGAAGCCCGCCCACCGTCGACCGCACCGCTGCCATTCCTGCCTACCCTGGTGGATGCGATGAAGCAGCCGTGGGCGAAGCCGGCGTCAGCACAGCCTATCCCTCATAGGCTGGAGCATCTGTACAGGACACAGAAAGAGAACGCAGAGTTCCTCTTTCAACACCCTGTACCTAACTCCATAGCGGTCGAGTCGGCTCAGACGAAGGGAGGCAATCGAGCACATACCACCCCTCCGGACCGTGAAGGACGGAGCTCAATACCTTCGGCCGAAGGTTCTATTCGGCATCGTCCCCGGTGGTCAGGACGGTGAACACGATGGCATGCCTCGCGGCATACCATCGGAACCTGTTTGACCGACTCGGCCCGCTCCTCGCTGACTTACCGGAGGAGTCACGCGCCTCAGCCATGCAAATCTTCGGTGAGGCCGTTGCAGTGGCTACGCAGCAGCTCGCCACCTCGAGGCACGCCGCGGAGGCTACCTCGAGGGTGATGGTCGGTGCCGTAGCCCTCCGACGCCACGCGTGGCTCCGGTCCTGTGGGCTCCAGGAGGACAGCCATCGGCGCATTGAAGACCTGCCGTTCGACGGAGAAGGGCTCTTCCATTCCTCCACTGACGAGGCTATGGATCACCTCGTCAAGGCCCGGCTGACTGCGAAGAAGATGGGCATAAACCAGCCTGCCCAGACTCGCCGCTCTTTCCAGCCGAGGCCTACGTGAAGAAGGTCCTCCTCTTCATCGGCGTACCAGCCGCGGTCCCCGCGGTTGACCACATCGAGGCTGTCGACCTCTTCGGCTTCCAGGAGGCTTCCCAGACGACGCCCATCTTCATCGTCCAAGAAGTTGTCCTCGGGAGCGAAGTCCAGGTTTTGACGGCCTTCGCAGGACTCCACCCGTGCCATCCTTCGCCCTTCCAGTAGAACTGTTCCATCACCCGAGCCTGGCCAGGCACCTCGACTGCTGGCAGGAGATCACTGCGGACTCCTGGGTACTTACCATCGTCCGCCTGGGGTACACCATCGAGTTCCAGGCTATTCCGCCTCGGGGTGTCTACTATTCCACCCCGGCCAGCTCGGCTCTACTGGAAGAGGTCCAGTCCCTCCTCGAGAAGGGAGCGATCGAGAGGCTCCCGCCTTCAGCCAAGACCACCAGCTTCTACTCGAGGTACTTCATGGTGCCAAAGGCGGACGGATCCCAGCGGCCCATCCTAGACCTCCGAGGGGTGAACGAATACATCTGCCCCAAGAGGTTCAAGATGGTCACGCTGCCGTCGATCCTCCCCTTCCTCCACCGAGGGGACTGGTTTGCGTCCATAGACCTCAAAGACGCCTATTTCCACATCTCGATCCACCCGCAACACAGGAGATACCTTCGGTTCGCGATCAACGGCACCAGCTACCAGTACCGGGTGCTGCCGTTCGGGCTTTCCACCGCACTGAGGGTGTTCAACAAGTGCATGGCTCCGGTCGTGTCCTTCCTGCGGACGAAAGGCGTCTCCGTCTACCCTTACCTGGACGATTGGTTATTGGTGGCGTCCTGCAGACGGAAACTGTACAGGGACATTCATCGGACTTTGTCCCTTCTCACTCGGCTCGGACTCAGGGTCAACCCCAAGAAGTCCCATCTCGAGCCCACCCGGGTTCTCGACTTCATCGGGGCGACCCTCGACTCGGTATCGGCAAGGGCCTTCCTCCCAGACGAAAGGGCACGGACGCTTCGTCGGGCGGCGTCCGCTGCCTTCGAGGCCTCGATGCTGTCAGCGAGGAGGATCCAACAGCTCCTCGGCTACATGACCTCGACCACCGCCATAACCTACCTTTCCAGGTTACGCGCTCGGCCACTCCAGCACTGGTTTGTCAGGGCCTTCGATCCACTCTGGGACGACCAACGCCGCCGATACCGCCTGCCCCAACAGGTACACCGATCGCTCCTGTGGTGGCAGTCATACAGGAACCTCCTGTCAGGCATGCCGTTCCGCGAACCCAGGCCGTCGGTCACGATAACGACGGATGCCTCGCTCTTCGGCTGGGGAGCGCACAGCGGGGATCTCTGGGTCCTAGGCCGGTGGATGGACGACGAGTTGTTCCTCCACATCAACTCTCTCTAACTGCTGGCGATCCACAAGGTCCTGAGAGCGTTCCGACACCTGGTCACGGGCCACAGGGTGTTGGTCCTCACCGACAACACGACGGCGGTCTGCTACGTGAACAGGCAAGGGGGGATGCACTCCACCACGCTGCTGGGCATCGCACTCGAACTTTGGAACTGGTGCATCCCCCTCCGGATACACCCTGTGGCGGTTCACCTGGCGGGGCAGGAGAACACCACGGCGGACACCCTCAGCAGGGACACCACCTCCCATCACGAGTGGTCCCTGTCCGACGAGGCCTTCCGGATGCTTCGGGACCGATGGGGTGAGCCGACCATCGACCTCTTCGCGACCAGCCAGAACGCGAAGTGCCGCCTGTTCTGTTCGAGGGCCGGTCACGATCGCCGCTCCATCGGCGACGCCTTCCAGTTCCCGTGGGACGAAGGGCTGATCTACGCCTTCCCTCCGTTCCCGCTCCTGGGCCGCGTGATCGCGAAGATCATCGCGGACCAGGCGGACGCGATCCTGGTGGCACCATACTGGCCGAGGCAGCACTGGTTCGGACCCCTGATTGAGGCCGCCCGGGGCAGGACTCTCAGGTTTCCAACGGTACCGGACCTGCTGTCTCACTCCGACGGACTGGTGTTGCACCCGGACCTGCCGCTGTTGGCCCTCCAGGCCTGGAGGATATCGCCATAGACGATCCAGCCATCGGGAACGTCTTGACCGCGGCCAGGAAGGAGTCCACGCGAAGGAACTACCACTACAAGTGGCAGCGCTTCGTGGCCTTCGCTGAGGAACGTCGAGAGCCGGTATCGCCTGTCACCCTGCGTACCGTGCTCCACTTCCTCCTCCATCTCCGGCAACAGGGCCTGGCCTTCCTGTCGCTCAAGGTCTACCTCGCCACGATCGTGGCATACCAGCCGCCACGATCCCCGTCGGGCGCTCTGTTCAGGGACGGTACCGTCAAGCAGTTCCTGAAGGGCCTGCAGCACCTTTACCCGCCGGTATCGTCGCCGCTACCGCCGTGGTCGCTGTCATTGGTGCTGTCCCAGCTGACGAGGCCGCCCTTCGAGCCCATGGCCACGTCAGACGACAGGCTGCTCGCGATGAAGACCGCGTTCCTAGTGGCCGTCACCTCTGTCAGGCGGGCGGGAGAGTTGACGGCGCTACAGTGCGATGAACCATACTTAGTCTTTCACCGCGACAAGGTGGTCCTCCGGCCTGACATTTCCTTCCTGCCGAAGGTGATGTCCAACTTCCACCTCAGCCAGGACATCACCCTGCCGGCCTTCTACCCGGACCCGACAACACCTCTGGAGCGCTCCCTCCACTCCCTTGATGTGCGTCGGGCGCTGGCCTTCTATAAGGACAGGACTGCAGCCTACAGACAGACACCCCACCTGTTTGTCTGTTATGGCAGGTGCTGGAGAGGCCACAAAGTATCCACCCAGCGTTTCTCTAAGTGGGTGATACAGACTGTTCAACTGGCGTATGAGCTTGCCAGGAAGCCTCCGCCAGACCTGCTCTGGGCCCACTCCACCAGGGCCGTGGCGACATCTGCTGCCCTCCTGTGAGGCGTCGACCTGTCGGAACTCTGCCGTGTGGCGACCTGGTCCCAGCCGTCGACCTTCGTGCGCCACTACAGGCTCGACTGCCGTTCCAGGAGAGATGCCCGGTTCGGTCGTGCTGTGCTGTCTTCTGTGCTCTAGGATCTGGGACCTGACCCACCATCCTACTGGTAAGCTACACAGTCTCCTAATGTATGAGGCACAGAGACCATGAAGAAGAAGAACAGGTTGCTTACCTGTAACTGTGGTTCTTCGAGTGGTCATCTGTGCCCTCATACATCCCCGCCCTGCCTTCCCCTCTTTTTCAGGTCCCATCTGCTTCGGCGGACCAGAACTGAGGAGAGACCGTTAGTCGGCGGGAAGAGCATGCACAGTACCGACGTGGGGGAGGGGTTCCCGCCAAAGCTAACGAGCTCTAGAATCTTCCGAACGCTACCGCGCAGGCACGAAAGCTCCTAATGTATGAGGGCACAGATGACCACTCGAAGAACCACAGTTACAGGTAAGCAACCTGTTCTAATAAATATGTCTGGGTGGGTGTGTAGACAAGTAGGTCAAACCACTGAACCTAGGTCAAGGCCAGGAAAATCTCCAGTCACGTTTCACAAGGAGACTTCAGGCTAGACACGTCTGGATGAACAAAGGGTCCTCAGCCAAGAATAGCCAACTTGAAGGGATTACCAGGTTTTCCCCAGGCTGAGCAAGTTTGACTTGGGAAAATCCTATTTGGGAAAATCCTACAAGGCAAGGTCTATTTACATGAACCAATCATGCAAACTATCAAGTTGCTATTGTGTGGCATTTTCCCCTTTATTTTGGCCATTCTTCCCAGGAGAGGGCCTGCCCTTGAGGTACATTCTGCCCTATAAGTAGTCCCAGTTTTGGAGAGTCTCTTTGGAGAACTCCCCACCACACTAGCAGATCAGTACTCTGTTAGTTGAGTGATCCCCTCAGCTGCCTCTGTTCACCGAGCTCTGCCCTTCTCGCCACTCCCTGGACTGGAGACTTCTGGATAGGTGCAGTATCACCGCCTTTATACCCTCTCCACTATATGCCCTATCAGTTCTCACCTGTTTCCCTCCTTGATAGGCCTTGTGTGTGTGAATGAGTGCGTTGGTGCATGAGAACACATTTATTAATAAAAATCATTTATTAGTACGTTTGTCTGGCTTTTTGCTTGGCCTGACCCCGTAAACATGGGGTAAAAGATTCTTCTGGGTTACCCTGCCCCTCGTTTTGCTATTGCCAGGGCTCCACTAATTTCCTCAATCTTTACATTTTTGGAGTGAATCAAGGTGTCTCCCAGGGAACCCCCAGAAGTCAGGGTAACACATAGGATATTCAAAGTAGAATAAGAGTATTACAACAGTGTAGTGCAGAAACGCCCATGGTGTCTGGTGGCAGGAATGAACAGAAAGACTTGATGCTCAGTGGGATAGAAACTGCATTGTATTCTGTACAGAAACCTTGAGGGCATCTAGTAGGTCGTCACAGGAGATGGCCACAGCAGTAGGACAGGAAGAGGTCGTTATACTGGTGGCAGAGGAGGAGACAAGGGAAACCCCTTGCTCTTGGGGGTAGTAGTGTGGAAGTCTTCTCATATGGTAGCAGTGGAGATTTAAGTAGAACCTTGCACCTGGTGGAAGAAGTGGTAGAGTAAGGGATAGGACCCTCACAGACACTATTTTTCCCTTTGTCTTAAAAATATGTGAGCTTACAAATCATAGAGAGAATTTCATCTGACAGAGTGTAAAGATAATAAGTTAGCTCTTATGACAACAGATTTGAGGAAGAGGGAGATCTTCCCTATTCTGTCATGCCATGAACAGTTGAAGTTTCTTTTGGTTACACCAGGCAATGCACTTCGCATGTTTTTAGGGAAGAAAAGTGTTCCTAAGATGGTGAAACATGACTGCTTGTTATAGCACATGATTTTTCTGACTGACATATGTGGCATTTAGCACAATTTGTCTGGTAACTGGTAATTGGAAGATAAGCACAAGCTTAATTTGCAAGTCTGGTTTCTGAGACATGTATCTGTGGGTATATCCTGTTCGCAAGGAGAATAGATTCATATGCATTCCTAGATAGAGATTCATTAAATTAATGAGTTGTATGTGGACAATGAGTTATCTTTCTACAATGGAATCAACAGGGCTACTCTTGATGGGACTAGCAATTGAATTTAGGCTAGAATTAGCTGACATTTCATCTCTTTTTCTTTCCAGCCATAGTTTTCATATTGCTGAAATATAAACATGGAAACTTGAAACAGTAAATCTTCATTTCTATTTTTGCTACTTTTTTTTCTCTGTCAGTTTCTTTTGTTTTCCTTTCTCTTCTGCCTTTCATGGGAATTCCTTTAAGCGGATTCCAGTATGCAACTCTGAACTGAAGTGGAATTACGATAAACATTCTTCACCTTCTCCCACAGTAAAGTCAAATGGGTACTAGCAGACCCATTTAAGGTCATCTAAGGAATGTGGTACTATGGGAACTCAGGAATAAAGTTGAGCTAAACAAATACATTTTGTATAAGTTGTTGGCTTGGAGCCTCAAAAGGATTAGCATTTAGTGCTCTGCTCTGCTGGAGATTAGCAGAACAAATGAACTTAGAATGTGCCAGGGCATCATAAATTACAAATGCTGGCTAGAGGTTGTAGAATTATTTACTTATTTATTACCATATTTCTAACTTATGCATATCAATGGGTCTCAGGACATATCATCAACAAATGTTTGGGTCTTGTGAACAAATGTAGTCTGAAGTATCTAACGACCACCAGCTTACCTATGTTAACTGGCAAGCAACAATCCAACATTTCGGCCAGGAGTCTTCCTTGTTTTGTTTTGTTTTGTTTTGTTTTGTTTTGTTTTGTTTTGTTTCTAACCTACTTTTCTCCCAGGCCTGGGACTCAGAATGGTTCACAAAATAATTGAACAATGATACTAAAACATAGTAAGTTATAGCATTTCAAGCACAATTTATCAGATTATCCTACATAACAGTAGCATTAAAATCAATCTAAAAGGCATAATAAGGTAATACAGGGGATATAGCGCTTCCCAGGAAAACTTCTTCCTCAACAGTAAATCAATTGTCAGAAGCCTGCCAAAATAAAAGGTCTTTGCCAGCTGGCAGAAAAGCCTCCCTTCTACAACTTGGAGGTCACTCACATTACACAATTATAGCACTATTATTCCTCTTTTACTTCCAGGGCTTGCATCCTATGGGGTCCTGAGTTTGTAGTTTGGTCAGAAGGACTGAAAGAGCTCTTTGGTTGAAGCCATTTCTACACTATGCTGTTATAGCGCTATTATTTCATTTTCAACATCCCGTGGAATTCCGGGGTTTGTAGTTTACTGAGGCCCAAGAGCTCTCTGGCTGAGAATTCTAAATGTCCCTCTCTAAACTGAAAACCCCAGGATTCCATAGGATGTTGAAAGTGGAATAATAGCACTGTAACAGAGTAGTGCAGAAATAGCCTGAGAATAATAAATGCTCTTCCATAAATTGCCAATTCCAGGATTCCAAAGGATAGAACCACAGCAGTAAAAGTGGAATAATAGAGCTATAACTCTGTAGTGAGAATGAGCCTCTGAAATCAGCCATCCTGAAGTCCTTCTCTCAAGTCCTAACCAAATGTGTCTGTGAAGACAGCCAGACTGAAGAGCAGAACTCTCCTAAAGATCTTAAAACCTGGGCAGGGTATATGGGAAAATACAGCTCTTCAGCTAGCCTAGGCATCAAAATGTATACAGCATTATAGGTCATGACCAGCACTTTGAATTTTGCTCCCAAAGAAATAGGTAGCCAGTGAAGCTGGTGTAACAAGGAACTTAGGACATTTCCGCACCAGGTTTTTAAAATGGTGTAGAGTGACCTCCAACGGAGGCCTTCTACACTGTAGAGTGGACTGGGGCAGATTACTTTTTGTAGTTCCATTCCCCAGTCCGGAACTGGTCGCACAACATGATTTTTAAAAACGTCTTTTTAGAGATTTTTAAAAAGCACAGAGCGCACGAATCCATCGCTGCACTCCAGAGCAGGCGTGCGCAAGTGCGTGCCTGCAGATCTTCTGGGGGTGGGTTTTTGGCCGGCCTTCACCAACCAGGAGCCACCATTTTGGACACGGAGAACTGCGGAGCGACAGACTCACCCTGCTGCTCTTCGTGACTGACTTGCCCAGACGGAGGAAAAATCCGGTGAGTCCCATTTCTGCCCAATTCACACCCCACGTGTGAAAAGGGCCTTAGTTTCCCCCATTAACTTTTCTTCTACCTGAAACCCTACAGAAATAACATTGTATAACTCAATATACAATTAGCTTTTACAGTTTACATTGGATAATATAGTTCAGAAACAAACAGTTACAAAATATCTCATCCAGCCTATAATACACACACCCTTAATACAGTGTGGCTGTAATGTTTTGAACAGATAGAAGTTTCCAAACACAGGATCTTTCCTACTTTTATCTAGCAATGCCACAACTTAAAACTGGAAATGTCCTCACACAAACCGTGTACTCACCACATTGCTACAACCCTTCTAAATAACAAAGCAGGATAGCTCCTTTTCTATAGAAAAAGTGGGCAAATATTCTGCTTCTTTATATACTTTGGGCTACAGATTCTGCTGTCTCTTACCATTAGCCATGCTGGCTGGGTTACTGGTCCAAAATTTTGAGAATATTGTAATTGTGTAATTGTTTCATGGAACCTGAAGTTCTTTTGCCCACTGTGTTTGCCTACTGTGGTCTGAAGTAGCTCATGCTCTGGCAGTAGTAAAACTTTACACTCTGTTGCTCTCCAAAACAAAGAATCATGATTGTCACTCCGTGTAGAAAGATAACATATGATACCTTCTGAAATCCTTCTGAAATCCAGAAATAAGTTGCCTTTAATGGGTTTTGCAGTGATAACAGTTATGAAGGAAAGGGCTCAAGGCCATTCAGACATCACATTTAGAGCATATCTCCTAGTTATTGGTTTAAGATTTGACTACATTTCATTCCCGAGAAGCCAAGCAATTCACATAATGCAAAAAATTCCAAGAGAAACTTCATTATATTGGCTATATGTGGTTTTCAGGTTCATTGGCTTGGAATGTAATGTCTGTGAAGTGGACATAACTTAAAGCTAATCTCATTCAGCTCTAAAGCCATCATTACTTCTTGATGTGATTCTGCAACTGCAGTTGAGAATTTCTTGCATTGTTGATGCTGCTGTTGATGCTGGATTGAATGTTTAGATAAATTTTGGAGTTTGATGAAAAGCAGAAAAGGCTATTTAAGCTCCAGAATCCTCTAACTCTTCAGTGAAATAAAAGCACTCATTCTTCAGTCGTTCTCTGCTCTGCATTTAGTTTAGGATGGCCACCTTAAAAAAAAAAACTACCCCTATTGAAATTCCCTGTTTCACACAACTACTGAAGGTACAGAAGCCCTGTTCCCTTTTTCATGTGGCCTTCATAATTTGGATTACAGGGATGCCTGATGGCACACACAACTTTGCCATCCCACTTCCTACTGACCTTATGTCAAGTTGATCATGCTAGAGGAAACACGCAGAGAATATTGGCTGTATGGCCAATATATCCATTACTGCAAGAGTAGGATTGTGGGACTACAATTCCCATAATCCTATTACCATTGGACATTCTGTATGAGGATTTAAGGATGTGAAGTCCAAATATCTGGACGGTTAAAGTTTTCCCCTCTTGGACAGTAATATGCTTGTAGGGTGTTAAATTCAGTGGCCTATGAGATGCCTTCCAACTCTGTGATTCTCTTCAGATTTACTTTTAAAACCTACCCTGAATTTCTGTTTCAAGACTTTTTTGGTTGCTTGGAGTATTTCTTGAAGTTTTACCTTTATTCTTTCTACCTTTTCTAGTGTTTCTAAATCTGAAACCAGTTCTTGGGCTTGCTCATACAGACGATATTCTTGGCCTCACTTCTACCTTCCAAGTTTCAGGACTTGGAAATGTTGGATAATAATGCTACTATCTGAGAAAAATAATTCTCGTAAGTAATTCATTGTTGGTACTGTCTAATGCCTTTCAAATATGTGAGGTGCTATATTGCTCATTAGAGAGGCATTGCTATTAGATTATTATTTTACAATCTCCTAACTGACTCTAAATGGCCCCAAACAACCTCAGAACGACACTCCCAATAAGTTTTGAAATAACAAGTACATATTACTCATTGTTCCAAAAAACAAGAAAAATAAAATAAAACCCTTGTTTGTCTAATTTCTGTTAAAATGATTAAAAGTAACAACATAGATTCCATTTTTTTAAAAGTAACAAAAAGAGTATTGCTGTACACATGTTATCTCCAACATGTATTGTATTAGTATATCATATCTGATGAAGGAAGAATTCTGAGGGTTCTCTTTACATGTAAATTTCACTTTTTGGATTAATGATACGCCTGGAATGGTTAGGCAGTGAAAGGTTAATAATGTGTTTTGTATTTTTATAGTGTTATTGTAATGTACTAACTGATTCAGCCATGATCAAGCTGAATGAAACAGGAAGGAAGCCGGTATCCTGTTGGCCATAGATTATTTGACTACATGCTCTGTGATATAATTGTATGATTATCTTCATATTCTTATAGTTCTTTGAAGAATCTGTCACAGGAACATTGACTCATTTTAGGAATGTGATGCAATAGAATACATATAGAATTCTTTGTATTTCATATACGTGTTTAACAAAATGTTGTTTGGTTTGAGGAGAGTAAGCAATACACATATTTGATGTATATTGTTTCTGGGGGTTGCCTGTATTTTTTGTGTGCTTATCACATCCCAGACGGTTTTATGTTGTTTATGGGCCTCAGCGCAAGAAGCTTTTTATCGAAGAGAAACAATAAGTTAAAAAACAAGATGGCTAACGTATCAATACTTTCTGGAGATTTGTCATGGAGAATGTAAAATTAAATCAGTCAGTAGCAGATGGATATGGTTTTCATTTTTTTTTACTTACTGTTACTGTTATTTAAAACAGATAAAAAGATTTATGGCTTTGAACAAAATAAGTCAGAATCTGAATTGAAACTGTGTACAGATGATGAGCATATAATTGCTAAAACATATAAACTTTTGTTGAAATTTGAAATGGAAGAAGAACAAGTTAAAGAAAAGAAGATCAAATGAGCTTTGGTTATAATGTACAGATGGATCAATGGGAAAACGTGAACAAAGGGGTTAAAATTTACATTATATTATGATCTTAAAGAGAATTATTATAAAATGATGTATTATTGACATGTAACACCAGAGAAATTATCTAGAAGGTACAAAGATATAGCAAGAGTGTTGTCTGTGCAAAGATGGAAAAATCAACACTATCTACTATGGAGGAAGAGTTGCTGAAATCAACAGATTTAGCAGAAATGGACAAATTGTATGATTTGATTAGAGGAAGGTCTTAGTAACAATTCTTAAACACTGGAAACCCAAAAATATAGGAAACCCTATATAGGTTTTTTGAGGGGGGAAAAAGAAAATGTCTTGGTAACTTTTGGTTTTGATGGTTAGACAGAATAGGCTATTGAAAGAAGGGACTATGTTATAATTTTGGAATAACTCTAGATAGATAGCTATGAAATATATATGCTGAAAGGAAGATCCAAAGTAATTTCTTCTTTTCTCTATTTTCGTTCTGCATTTTTTAATTTTTATTTTTATTGTATCTCAGTTTTCTATCCTTTTTTAAACCTCTATAATTTTCTCTCTCTGTATGTGTATTAAAAATATTAATAAAATTTATTTTTATAAAAGAAATTGGGGGATTTGGGCAAAAAGTATGAATTGATGTAAGCTGACCATTCTTTAATGATGAGTAGGAAAGAAGTAAGTTTATAGTGGCTGACAGATTTGCATGTGAGGATTATAAGGATCACTGGATCCTATCATATTGATGGGATTGTAACTGGATCCAAGTTTAGAACTTGAATTTAGGGGAGAAGGAGGGATTTTTATTTACTGAGAAGAGGGATATTCTGATTTGGCCTTTCCACATTTAGCGGGAGAAAATGGTCTGTGCTGGTCAGGGGTTTCTAAGAGCTGTAATACATAAATGGGGGAGAAAATAACAAGCTCTTATTTTCTGTTTGGTTTGTAAAATCTTTCTTGGGAGCAGGATGGGAAAGTTCAAATGGTACCAATCTAGGTTCTCTCTGAAACAGTCTACTCCCTGACTTTTCTTTAAAATAGAAATAGAGTTTATTTTACAAGTAACAATACCAGAATATTTTGACTGAAGAAGAAATGTATAGGGTTGCCAAGTCAGGACTATCCCAGGCCCTGAGATTTTAGGGTTAAAACCTGAGCCCTAGGGATGACCCCTCTGGTGTCACAGGGGGCAGGCCCTTGTCATGTCATAAAACATAAAACATCAGCCACAGTTATAGAGCACATGACATTCAATTAAAAAGAAATCCAGTGCAAGCAATGAGTAAAATGTATATATACACCCACTTTTCAAGGCAGCAGTCTCACCCTGAAATTCTTCCCTCTCACCCTGAAAACTGGAGAAGAGTACCCAGGCCCTGAAAACTGAGAACCCAATCCAGAGTAAGAATAATTTGTAACCTTAAAATAATAATATGCCAGCTTTTGTATTTCTAAAACCTCTCAGCAGCCTCCTTCTCTCTCTGCCCTAACTGACAAAACGCCATTGCTTTCACTCCATTCTGCCTCTTTCCATTGGCCCACTCCTACAACTCCTGATTGTTTCTTGTATATTTACTGACCTTTAACAACAGTTTCAGAACTGTTTCTATTTTTTTAAAAAAAATGCAATTTAGTTAAAATAATAACTATATGAACAACAAATTAAGCAGTATAGAACAGTTCATAAAAGGAGTTTCAAAGGAGATTTCTTTGTTTTCATTTTTCATTTGATACCAGCATGGTAACAAAGTCAAAAAGAGAGATACTTCTCTGGAGAGAATGTTCCCAAGACTCTTTCTGGTGGCTCAGATAATAGGTGTACATATATCAAATGAGGAGACCAGGTATATGTATATGTAGAAACACATCCAAATCTTCCAGTTTGCAGCTTGGCTAGAAATCTGCTGGTGACAAATGTGCATTTTGTGTGTCTGTATGTGTTGGGCTTTGACCCCGGAGACAAGGGTTCATTTGCCCCCTTGGTCATGGAAACCCACCAGCTGACTTTGGGTGCATAATATGCTCTTAGCCCCCAGAAAATTCTGTGATATGCATTAGGACCACCATAGGCTGGAAACAACTTGAAAGAACACAACAACAACAGCAACAACAACAACAACAATCTTCTATGATCAATTATTCAGTGTACCACCAGCACCCTAACTTTGTAGCATCACCATCTTCTTGTGGTTCAAGGAACTCTAGAGAGGAGGTGAAACTGGCCAATGTTGCTTCTCTTCTATCTCCTCATCTTCCTTCAGTGGGAACATCCTGTAAGAAAAAGAACTCTGGCAAGGGAGTAACAGTCTCAGAAATTCTTCGGTGGGTAACTATTGCCACTAACATGAATACATTATAGAATCATAAAGCTGAAAGGGGTCTCATGGGCCATTCAGTTCAACCCTCTGCCTAGAACAGGATCTCCAGCTGAAGCATCTCCAGCAGGTAGCTGTCTAGCCTTTTTCTGAAGACATCCAAAGAAGAAGACCCCACCACCTCTCTAGGCAATTGGTTCCATTGCTGAACTGTTCTCACTATCCAGAAGTTTCTTCTAATGTTCAATTGAAATCTACTATCCTGTCACTTACAATTATTAGACCTAGACAAAGAACAGGCCAGCATCCTCCTCTCTGTGACAATCCTTAAGTTATTTAATGAGTGAAATTATGTCACCCTTCAGTTTTTTCTTCAATAAGCTGAATATGCCCAGCTCCTTCAATCTTTCCGAGAATCATAGAATCTGAAGAGACTACAACAGACATTGAGTTTAACCCCCTGCCATGCAGGAACACACTCTCAAAGCAACCCCAGCAAATGGCCATCCAGTCTCTGTTTAAAAACCTCCAAGGAAGGCAACTCCACCACACTCGAAGGCAGCATGTTCCACTGTTGAATGGCTGTTACTGTCAAGAAGTTCTTCCTGATGTTTAGGTGAAATCTCATTTCCTGTAGTTTGAATCCATTTCTCTGTGTCCCAGTCCCTGGAGCAGCAGAAAACAAACTTGCTCCATCTTCAACATGACATCCCTTCTAATATTTAAACATGGTTATCATGTTACTTCTTAACCTTCTTTTGATCAAGCTAAACAAACCCAGTTCCCTAAGCTGCTCCTCATAGGGCATGGTTTCTAGACTCTTCACCAGTTTGATTGCCCTCCTCTGGACATGCTCCAGCTTGTCAATATCCTTCTTGAATTGTGGTGCCCAGAACTGAACACAGTATTCCAAGTGAAGTCTAAACAAAGAACAATAGAGTTGCACTATTACTTCCCTTGATCTCGACACTGTTCTCCTTTTGATGCAGCCTAAACTCACATTGGCTTTTTTAGCTGCTGCATCACACTGTTGACTCATGTTCTGCTTGCGGTTCATTAAGACTTCTAGATCCCTTTCATATACACTGTTTTCAAGCTAGGTATCACCCATCCCATATCTGTGCATGTCATTCTTTCTTCTTAAGTGTATTACCCTACATTTCTCCTGTTAAAAATCATTTTGTTAGTTTTGGCCCAGCTCTCTAATCTGTCAAGGAGTCTCCTTTTTTGGAGGTTTTTAAGCAGAAGCTAGATGGCCATCTGTCGGGAGTGCTTTGAGGGTGTTCCTGTACAGTAAGGGGTTGGACTGGATGGCCCGTGTGGTCTCTTCCAACTCTACATTTCTATGATTCTATGATTCTAAGGTCATTTTGAATTCTGATCCTGTCCTCTGGGGTATTAGCTATCCCTTCTAATTTGGTGTCATCTGCAAATTTGATTAGTATGTCCTCTATTCCATCATCCAAGTCATTGATAAAGATGTTGAATAGCACTGGGCCCAGGAAAGAATCCTGTGGCACCCTACTAGCCATTTCTTTCCAGGATGAAGAGGAGCCATTGGTCAATTACAAATCTTCATATGCTTTGTTCTCCTATCTCTTATCATCCATATGCGGTCCTTTTCCTGTTAGTTTATGGAACCTGTCACAAGAGTTGCCCAGCAGAAGGTCAAGATTGGGAAAGCATTGTGAGCAAGGATTTAAGGAAAGGCAAGGTTTATTTCTGCAGCAGAAATAGGTCAAAACCTTGTGGAAGTCCAAGGAGAGACAAAAACACATTTCCCTGTTCCCACCTGATCAACAATAAACAAGTGGGTTTCCTAATGTAAACATTCAGAAAACAATCGACAGTTCAAAGCACATTCTCTCTGTCTGGTATCTGTTAACATTAAACCATCCCAATCAACATTAAACTGTCCCAATCTGTTTATCGTTTTCAGATAGCATGTGATAATTCAACAGGAACTTAGGTTTTTTATTTCTTCAGAGAGTCTGTTACCTAAAACAAGGAATGTAATTAACATCTGCAAATCAAGGAGGAAGCTCCCTTTTCTCATCTACATGTTAAAAAACAGGATGGAGTCAAGACTCATATTCTAGCCTATGTGACCCTCTCACCTCTAAGGAATGGACACCTCAAGATTTCTGAGTTCAGACAGGAAAAGGGGAATTTCTAGTTTTGAGAATATGGTTATTATTAGTATTAATATTATTGATCACAGGACCCCTCCCTCTTCGTTTAGCTTATATTACCTAGACTTGCAATGTTGTCCTGTATAATTTGTCCCATACAGAATAATTTGTCCTATACCAAATGCCAGCTAATTTCTACACAGCATATTAGTTCCACAAGTCTAATCATCCATGGAGAATTACTTTTATACCTATGCATCTTCATGTATGAGTTTGTGGGCAGTGATAACAATGTGAAGACAAATCGACTACATTGGGGGTTTTTTGGAACAGTTAGTATGTGTGTCAAAACTGTCACTGTTATGGCAGGTGGAAACACAGGAATATTTTCTGCACTTAAAGTACTCATGCGGTGGTATGAGAGCAGTCACCTTTCTTCAGTAGGACAGTAGCTGTTACCAGTTGATACTTATTATGTCTCTGTTGTTCAGTGTGGTGAATATTCACTATTTTCTGCCTTAGACTAGTTGAACAGACTCACCACAGACTTCTTTCAGTGATAGTCCCTTACTTGATACTAAAATAGAATAAACCACAGCTGCTGAAACCTGCAAAAGAGGGCTATAGATTCAAGTGGCTATATATGGCATGTACACAGAAGAAAGGAAATTGGATGCCTCTTTTCAAAAAGCAGTTGAAAGTGGTGGAATATTTGCAACCAGGAAGCTGAATCCTAAAATGTGAAATCATTGCAAGAATGTATCCTTCAAAGAGACAGGGAAAGGCACAAACAATCATTTGAGTTATATCACACATATACACATACACATACACATACACACAGAAAGATAATCTTCCAGGATCCCTGGAGAAGATCTTTGCCACAATTTCTAACCTTTCAAATGGGCAATAAGCACATTGCTCTCTTTCTCCTGAATTCAATTTATGATCTCTCCCTTCTCCTTTCTCTTTCTCTCTTCTCTCTCCTTCTCTATTTTTCCCTCTAAAAAGAAAGTCACTTTTACACCATTCAAGGAGTCTTCAGAAACATGGGAAGAGTTCCCCACAATCTTTATCTGTTCATGCAGGAAATAACCTGGTAATGGCCGCACAGTACATATATGGGGGAAAAAGACGGTTACCCATAGACATGTAACAAGACATGTAACTCTCATTTATATAGTTTTATAAAGTGACACAATCCATCTCCATGGCCTTCAGTCATCTAGCTCTTCTACTTCAATCATCAGAAGGCTCCCTGTTCCTGCAAGTGACTTTGTCTATTCTTCCTTGTTTCCTCTTACACTTCCAACTGGTTCTTAAGACGCTCCTTCCTTCCTCCCTCTCTTCCTTCCTTCCATCCTACCTTTTCTGGAAAGCCACTGGGGCAACTTGTTCCATGGCCACCTCTAACTTACATTTACACCTATGGGTAGGATCTCCACCAGGTTCAGGATACATAGTTGGCTCCTTCTTAGCAAATGCATAAGAATAATGAATTTGCTTTCTCATCCCACTCTTTGTATGACTGGTTCTATTCTGCCAGACCACTTTCTTCCATCCTCCAATTTTCCTCCTCTACCTAGGATCCACCTTGGTTTGTGTGTTTCATTTGATAGGTCCTTTCCACACCTTATCTTTTTTTGGCGCTGGGGTGCGGGGATTGCGCGAGCACCCTCCAGTGAGAGGCTCTTGCATCCCCGCTGCTTCAGCTCCACACAAGCTGCCTGCTCCTGAGCAGGTAGCACGAGAGCCCCACCTCTTCCTTCTGCAGTGCAGCCTGGGAGTTTCCCAGGCTGTGCTGGGGCAGGAAGTGTGACCGCCATGGCTCTGGAGGCTCTGCACACACGGTAAGTGCACGTGAGGCCCTGGAGCAATGTGTGATCACACACCATTTTTGGCTGAAAGCCAAAAATGAAAAAGTGCACAAGTGGCACCTGCCTTGGCCTTGGTGTGAGAATGTTTTTCAAAAAATAAAATGGCATTAGTGGTGAAGTCTACACCTACTGAAGTCCCTTTTATATGCCACTACTAAAAGGCCTCTTTTTGCAACTTGGCCACTCCAATGAAAACTTTCTCTCCTTTTCATTTATAGAATGACACATATAAATGTATGGTGTTTTGTTTATAGTGGCTTTTACAAAAAACACTTTTACCAGGCATTTCAATTTTATTTACTTGTTTATTTATTTATTTATGTAGGCACCAGGGTTTGAAATCTTATACCAGCCTGTTCTCCTGTATTTAACCTGGGCTGAAAATCAGAGTAATGTTTAAAGAAGTACTCCCACAGTATTTTCAAATGGTTCACAGTGCAATATTATACATTTCTGTTCACACTGAATTAAGTGGGACTTACTCTGGGGTTAGGTGGGTACAGGGTTGTAACTCAATGCAGATTAATGGATTACTCCCCCTACAAAGCTCATCCAATAATTTCCTTTGATAAAGACTAACAAATTCAAAGAGCATCAAAGAAATGGGCAATGCAGGAGACTTTTACCAAAGTTTAGCCTAACCTCAAGTTGTCATTGTGGATTCATTATATATGGAAATAACACTCATTCCAGCAGATGAACAAGAGATCTCCAGGCACCAACACAGCCTTGGCATTTGTTCTGCATGCTTCACATACAGACAACATAATTGTGAGTAAAGGACTTGCACCTAATTTTCTTCCACTCATCATGATTCTGTTCCAGCAGACTAACCTAAGGTTGCTAAGCAGCCAGCATTTAAAGCTATTGCAAAATAAGTCCCCAGATTTGCTACTGTCTTAATAGATAGCCAATTTGGAAAACTCGTGGGTCTGGGTTTTTTCCTTACTAGGAAGCAACCAAATTCATAGCTGGGTTTGCTAATATCATATAGTTTTCAATTTTTTCATTCTTTCCATTTCTAAAAGAATATGTTTCTCTCTTTTTGGCTACCTCAGTGGTAGAAAGAAAGAAAGAAAGAAAGAAAGAAAGAAAGAAAGAAAGAAAGAAAGAAAGAAAGAAAGAAAGAAAGAAAGAAAGAAAGAAAGAGTAAATAGGTAAGAATGGATCTCTTCCAAATGGTGGCAAATGTCCTACTCTTAAAAAATGGGCCAATTTCCCCTCAGTTTTAGAAGTCCTGTATTTGCTGCCCTCTGCTTCTAAAATACTAATTTGAATGTTATCGGTGAGAAACTAAACTAGAATTTAGAGATCATCAGAGAAATAAAAAAGTCTTTCCTTGTTGCCTAAAGGGCATAGAGCTAGCACACCAAGAAAACTACCTGTGAGGTAACATAACCAACAAGACTACGCTGGTTACACAGCCTACAAGGCCTGGTCAAGACCTGTTTTACCTTCTCCAACATGAGCATGCAGATGAAGGCCTCTCAAAAGACTTCTTCACGGGTACCAGGTGAGACTCTCAAAGTAAGTACCAGCACTCTGGTTTGTGCCAAGAAATGGAGAGGGAGCCCACCATTGGTTCCAGTTATAGCCTAGCAAGATGTTTTGAACTAATTGCAGTTGAAAGACCACCTGCAAAGGCAGATCTAAGTCCCACAGATTTCAGGAGTGTTAGGTAATGCATACCCTCCAACTGTCCCAACGAACAGGGACATTCCCGATTAATTTTCTGTTGTCCCACTTTTTCAGTTGCTTTTAAAATGTCCCAGTTTCTCTCTCCTCTCTCCTCAGCTTACTTCAAGTGTGGCAAAATGAGTGCAAAAATAGTTAGCGCTCAATTAACTCAGCCAAGTGGGGTGAGAAAGGAAAGGAGGAGTGCGTTCGAGGCCTTCCCTGTAGATTCATGCAAAAACAAACTGTTGCAGCCTCTCTTAGTGTTTTATTCCTTCTGAACTTTTGCCATCTTGGCCACATTCTGATGTTGCTTGGCCCCACATGTCCTGGTTTCACCCTATGAAATGTTGGAAGGTAGGCTAATAGATAACAATAGTCAAACAATCTCAGTTCAGGAGAATCATAATTTTGGAACTAGATCTACCTGGTGAAAGGTGTTCCATGACACTGGAGTTAGTTGGATCTCTGGTAGCAAAGAGTGCTCAACAAACACCCTCAGGCTATACAGCTAATCCTTTTAATACAGGGCAGGCAGTATCCTAAGGGAGGAAGAAGCACTTCTGTTCGACTGTCACCATCACTTCTGCAACTGGTAACGAAGATGGTATGATTTCACTGTACCAACACTGTTTCTGCTGTAAGAAACATTATGGTTCCAGAGGGAAACATCACTTATGGGGAACGTAAATCCTGTTTTCTTGAAGAATTGTGCCCCTGGAGGCCTGTGAGGGAGCTTGATTTTATTGCAATGTGTCCCTCACATATACATGTCTGTTTGTGCAGAGATGTCAGAAGTAAGCACAGTAGGTTTCTCAGATGATGATGATGATGATGATGATGAAGAAGAAGAAGAAGAAGAAGAAGAAGAAGAAGAAGAAGAAGAAGAAGAAGAAGAAGAAGAAGAAGAAGATTGGTGGCAAGAAAAAAAGAAGGAAGAGATCATAAGAAAATATGGAAGATTACAAAGAGAAAACACTGAGGCCATTTCCACACAAGGCGACAGAATCGCTCTGTGCCGTTACTCACCGGATCTTCTGGCTCCTCAGTCCGCTCCAGGGTTAATCGGAGCAGCGTGCAGTCTAGATCTGCACTGCTCCAGCTTCCAAAATGGTGGCTTCCAGTTGGTCATGGGTCCCAACCAACTACTGAAGCTCACCACACCTAAAGCCTGCCCCCGCAGATCGCAGGCTTGCATTGGTGCAAGCCTGAGAATCTGCAAAAGGGAGCAGGCATGCAGTGGCGCGCTCCGGCACTTTGAAAGACCTGATTTTTCCGGTCTTTCAAAAATACGTTGGAGGACCATGTGGGGTCATTTCGGAGCAGACTGAGGTGCAGATCTCTGGTAAGTAGTCCGAATTCAGTCCACTCCAAGGTGCAGACATCCTCCGTGGAGGACGCACTGCACCATTTTAATTACCCCATGTGGAAATGGCCTGAGCCTGTCTGAAATCTGCCAAATTCTGTGTTTGGGACAAGATAATGACAGGATAAGTTCTTCCTCAGGAAGCTCTCTCTTATTCTTTCTGTACTGACCTCCCCAACTGCAATATGGGGGATATTATAGACACTTATGTTATCCAGTTGTAAATATTGTATCCAGTTGTAAGTATTACAGCTAGATAATGCATGTAAAATACTTTGAAGACAGAGAAGAACTAAGTAACAGCTACATTGCATGAGCTAAGTAAAAATTCCTGCTGCATTAAGATATTTCTAAATTAGTTGACTGTGTTCTTTTGCCATTAGTAGTCCAGAGAGATATGGCAAAGATCCTGTTCCACTTCAAGATAGAAGGCACAGGGATCTACAGAAAGATTCCAAGTAAAAATCTTAGGCCCTTTTTGCACGGCATTTGCCATGTGAAAGGGCCCCTCGAGCATCGCACATATGTGAGGAGCAGTCCACACAATGCACTCACACTCACACGATGCTCTCTGGCAGGCGCCAACCATGCACTTTTTCATTTTCGGCTGTGAGCCGAAAATGGTGCACGATCGCACTTTGCTGCGGGGCCCCATGCGCACTTGCCATATGTGCAGAGGTCCAGAGCTGCAGCGCTCATGCCTCCTACTCCCAGGCTGCAATGCGGAAGGAAGAGGCAGGGCTCTCACATAAGCAGGTGACAGCTGTGGAGCTGAAGGAACTGGGACGCAAGAACCTCTCACTAGAGCAGTGGTTCTCAACCTGTGGGTACCCAGATGTTCGTGGACTTAGGCTCCCAGAAGCCCTGAGCATTAACCATAGTGGCTGGGACTTCTGGGAGCTGAAGTCCACGAACATCTGGGGACCCACAGGTTGAGAACCACTGCACTAGAGGCTGCTCCGCGATCCCCACACCCCAGCTCCTCGAAAAGGTGCATTGCAGAAAGGGCCTTAGTGTCTAGATAGGTTCGTGTTGAAAGAGATGACAGATTAGATATCTTCATCCTGTTATACATCAGTTATATTTAATGTGGGTTTTAAATATATGTATGATTTCTTCTTATGATGTAAGCCTCCTTGGGAGGACTAAGTTAGCTAAGAAATGTTATTTATTTTAAGCAACCCAAAGATAATATTTGCTTCATGGTACAAAGACAAACATAGTAAGTTCTGTGCATTCTACAGGACATGTGAGCTTTTTGACCTTCAAATTGCTCACTGAACAGTTAGAATACCTGTTCAGTTACTTAAATTTTGTAAGTTTAGTTTAAATATGTTTTGTTTTGTGTTCAATAATTTTAATGTTATGTGTAATTTTTAGTTTAATTATGTCTTTTTTCTCTTTGTTTGGATATATTGTTTTGGTTGACGTTTGTGTTTTTTGTGTTTATGTTTAAAACTTTTTAATAATAAAAAAAACAGAATATCCTAGAGGATGCTTATTCTTCTATGGTATCCTGCCCCTACCCTACCCCACCTCTTTGCCCACTCTCACCATGCCTTTTTATGGATTAAATGAATAATTTACATGGCAACCTATGTTGGTTGCTGCTGAAATATCACAGAAGCGCACACCCACTGTGATCACAATATGTATTCACTGTTCATTGTTTGCACTAAAACGTCCAGCGCATTTCCCCTCTGCCTCCTGCCCAGATTATGGAGGCTTAATTGGGACCAATGATATAGCCCATAAATTCTTTCACCCCACTGATTGCCCTTTGCAGCCAAGGCATAAAAACACTCTGACTAATGATGTTGCAGGTTTCCAGGGGAGGTAGTTACTGTTGTGGCGATTAGCCTTTCAGCTGCTGCTCCCCTCTGAGAGAAAATGACAAACATATCCCTCCACCTAAGCCACCCCTAGGAGATATACAAAACAAACCTGGCATTTCCTAACAACCATCTCCTCGAGTCTCTCCATATAAAGCTGCTGTTAATTTCTTGGCCCAGTTGTTGAGGCTGTCACTTGGTCTAAACCACACAGTAACCAGAAGAATAACATCCAATGCAGTGTATATATCACATTCAGAATCCAGTACAATAAATGATGAAGATCAAAGCAGTTTACATCCATTTGTGTAATTTTCATAGTTTAATCTGCTTTGGCTTAAGGCTTTAGCCTTATGCATGTTTCCATTCGATTTATTCCAAGCAAATTTGTATAGGATTAGGGAACACAATTGCAGTCCTACATACTAACTTTGTCAGTAAATCACACTGAAGTCTGTTTTTAAATAAACCTGGATCAGATCAAGCTAGCCTCCTATCCCTGTTTTAGTTTCTGAGATTTTATTAAACATCACCTCTTCTATTATGGTTTTGTAGGTTAGAAATTTGATGTCAATGATTACCAGGTTTTTGTGACTATAAGCAAAGTTATCATATGCCTACACTTCAGGTCTTCAATGAAACTCCCACTAGTGACAATAGGCTCATTAAGGACTTTCCTGGTACATTTCAGCTCTTCCCATCCCAGTATCTCCTTTCTCTCTCTCTCTCCCTATCCCTCACATACACACACACACACACACACACAGCAGCTCAAAAGACATTGCAGGCATCTTTCTTCCATGTTTCCAGATCCCACTACTGCCATAGACTCCTCAAAAAGACAGGATATCAAATAAATAAATAATAAACAGACATAAGATAGCTCCTACTTCCACTCTTTGGATAACAAGAACATGGAGGATACAGGGCATGGACAATTAATTGTAGGACAAGAAGGTGGAAAAGCCCTAAGAAAGCTCCACATTTCCATTCCAGATGAAAACTGGGACACATGAGGCCAAGCAAGATCAATGTGTTTTCAAGATGCCCAAAGTTATTACTAAGGAAGAAGACACAAATGAGTAGAGGCTGCAGCAGTTTGCTTTTGCCTGATGCTATGGGGAAGGGCAAGATTCCAGTCTTTGCTCTCCTCTCCATCCTGCTGAGTTTTGCACTTTGAATTCAGCAATGGAAGTAAGCTGAGGATAAAGAGAGAAAGTGAGAGGAGGAAAGAAACCTGTACATTTTAAAAGTAGACGAAAAAGTGGCACAGTAGAGGATGAATCATTACAATTGAAAAGGTAGGCATTGGTTGACATGTTAACTACACTCCACCTTTTCCTCTTTCTTGATTGACTAGAGGTATGAAGGAATAGGCTTTTCCTTGGTCTCCAGCTATCAGATATCATCGTCCTACGGGAAGACACTTCTGACCAACCAAAATGAAGGGAAGGGAAGACATGTCCAGGGTATCCTTCAGTGGATACACAGAGGACTACTTTGATTTGAAGAACCTGGTACTACTGATGGAAGCATAGTATAGGAGGAAGTTTGCTTCAAGTTCTTTAAAGAGATACTTCACTTCTCGGGAAAGATGAGGAAATGCTGGTGATGAACCCTGGCGAGTGGGGAGGAGGTGTAGCAACAGAGCCACCCGAGCAACAAGAGGATTTAAAATGATTGGTTCCTAACTATGGAACTCAGGCGAGCCAGATGGAGTGGCTACGCGGGGCAAGGGGTCAGCCTAACAGAAGAATAACTGAAACAGGGTTCTGAAGGGAGAGTTTTGGAGAGAGAGAGAGAGATCCATCTGGGAGCGTGAAGAGAGACAGTGTGAAAGAGAACTGGGGCAGTGTTTGCTGGGTTAGAGATACAAGTGTTTTGCTGTTTCCTAATCTTTAATTTGCCAACTACCTTTTCCCTTATCAGTTTGATCGATAAAGAATTTATTATATTTTTGTAAAGAGCAGTCTCCATAAAGTGTCTCTTTGACCTGGATCTGTTACGCATGCTACTACCAGTGAAACATTCATTGGGATAAACTTAAACACACTTTGTCCTATATCTACAAGGGTGCGGGTTCAGGGAAAGCAGTAGAGAGAGATAAATGTGGAGAGAGAGCCAGGAGGTGGAAAAAATATAGAAGAGTGTGGCTTCTCTAGGAAGGGAGAAGTTAAAGCAGACCTGATTGTCATAGTCCTAGCTTGGCCCAGATCTCCACATTTTGACAGTGCTCATTAGGAAACATCAGGGAGTTTCTCAGAGAGGGACTATAGAGGAATTTTGGTTAGCAATAATCCCATGAAATTAGGGCAATGTATATCAGCTGCTGTTTACTTGTAACAGAGCAACTTCCCTTTGCAAAAGGCTCGAAAGCAGCATTGGCACAGCAACTGCAAATTGTACCTGTCCACCTCACCACTGAATGCATGATGGAAAGGATTTGCTAAGCCGTTGCTTTTGCACTTAGGGTTACTGCATGTTTGGTGGCTTATCATGTGACATTTTGAGACGATAAAAATTTAGGCTAATTCAGGTTTTAAGAGGGTGTGGGGGAAGCCGTTTAGAAGCTGAGCAAGACAACATGGTACAGTACGGTGGAGACACCCTCAACACTTTGTTCCAAAGAAGGTGAGAGAAAAAGGAAGAAAAGCTTGGGTGCATGGGATCTATTAACAAGATACAGATGGGAAAGGAGGAGGGAAGGATAAGTGAAGGATGAAGATAAGTGGAGATGACAGTCCATTGCTTCTGCCATCTTTTTTGAGCTTTACTTTTTACACTTCTCACTTCTTTCTCACTTAAAAAAATACACACACACTTTTATTGCAGAGAGAGAGGAAAGGCTCTGCAAGCCAACAAGTAAAAAGTGGTTAATTATGTTTTTGTTTTGTTTTGTTTTCAGACTTTACAGTGGGAGAGGTATGGTAGTTAGGCATTTTTTTAAAAAAAATTCAAATGATACATAACTGTCTCAGACTATATTCTGGCAATTCCCAGCAGCAAGTGCAACATTTTATTCCCCTCCTCAGGTAGGTTTCTTTTTTATTCTGAGACATATAGTAACAATATTCTTCCTTCTCTTCTCCTTTCTTTTTCTTTTTTCCAGTTAACAGTACATCACTGAAATGGCACCTTTGCATTATAACTCTGTAACTCTTTTTACAAAATTATGTTCAGAATGGGAGGAAAATCCACTTCAAACAGTAGCACCGCTGTAGCACACCAGGTTCCAGGATGATGATGATGATGATGATGATGATGATGATGATGATGATGATGATTTAAAACCCTTTTGGGGGATTTCCAGCAACATAAAAGAGGGTGTTGCATTATGAAGTACAGCCCGCCACACCTAAAAGTGATTGCCAGTATCTGTTTTGTTTGTTGTCATTAACAGCAATCAAGCTGATTTTGACTTATAGTAACCCTGTGAATGAGATACTTTCAAGTCACCCTGTCACCAAAGCCCTTCTCAGGTTACAGACTCAGGGCTGTGACTTCCTTGATTCTGTCCATCTGTAGTGTGGTCTTCTGCTTTCTCTATTGCTAAGCATTAGTGAGTCATGTCTTCCCATGATACAGCCAAAGCACGACAGCCTCAGTTTAGTCATCTTGGCTTTTACAGAGAGTTTAGGTTTGATTAACTCTAGGATCCATTCATTTGTCTTTTCAGTAGTCCACAGTATTATTAGAACTCTTCTCCAGGATCACATTTCAAAGGATTTTTTCCCCATCAGCCCTTTCTACTGTCCAGCTTTCACAATCATACATCGAAATTGGAAATAAGATGGCATGGACAATCCTAACTGTAGTATTCAACAGTTGTATTTGAGGATGTTGTCTAGTTCTTTCATAGCTGCCCTTTCAAGTCCAAGGCAATTTCTGCACTACATTGTTACAATGCTATTATTCCACTTTAAACATCCTGTAGAATTCTGGGGTTTGTAGTTTTCTGAGGCCAAAGAGCTCTCTGGCTGAAAATTCTAAATGCCCTTCCCTAAACTGCAAACCCCAGGATTCCATAGCACTATAACGGTGTAGTGTGGAAATTTGCCCTAATCTTCTTCTGATTTCTTGACTGCTGTCTCCATGCTGATTAATGCCTGAGCCAAGACACAGAAAATCTTGAACTATTTCAATGTCTTCATCATCTGCTTTTTGGTTAGGAATATCATCTGTAGTCATTATTTTTACTTTCTCAGTGTTCAGCTGTGAACCTACCTTTGCACGTTCTGTCTTGACTTTCTTCAGTAATAGTTCCACGTTTTTGCTATTTTCTGCTAATTGTATGATCTCATCTGCATATCTTAAATTGTTCAGGTTCCTTCCTCCAATTTCCATGCATTCTTCCTATGATTCTAACTCTGATTTATGTAATGATATATTCAGTATACAAGTTAACCAGAAAGAGTGATATAATCCAGCCTTGCATGATCCCATTCCCAACTGGAAACCATTCTGTATCTCTGTATTTTGTCCAGATGGTAGCCTCTTGTCTTGAGTACAAATTACACATCCAGGACAATCAAATGTTGTGTTACACACACCGATTTCTTTAAGAGCTGTTACCCCAAAAGATGGGGCACATTGAGGTACGCCAGCAATGCCAGCGTCTCTGTAGAAATTGGGTGAATTGTAGCTCAAAAGAGGCCTGCAAGAGGGGCGTAACGGCAGGACATTTTCACCTGAGTATGCCACTACTAACTGTAGGACTCCAGTTAAAGCTTTAAATAGGGTGTTTTTAATGGAAATCAGCAGACACACACAAACAAGAAATCAAGCAGTCTCCCGAACCATACAAGACTAGCAAAGGGAGAAGCAAGGAAGGTTGGATAGATAGAGATTTCAGGTGTAGAGTGTGATATTTACTGGTCCTGGAGCAGAAGATTGAAGAGGATTGGCTCAAACAAGAGTTTGAGGGCAGCATGGAGGAAGGGGAATCTGGGGTGCAGTGTGACACCCAAAATGCCAGCAAATTACCTAGGCTGGAGCTGCGATTTTTATACCCTTTTTCTTATCCTGGAGGAGTGAGTGCTAATGTCTCTCTGGCAGAGTCAACAAAAGGGGTCTGGAGTAGACTGATTGTCTTACTCTGGGTGACAAAACATTGATGGGAGTCCTGGCAGCCTCTTAATGCCTTGGTTGGGTAAAGTGAATGAGGAAGGGCTCTGTAGGAAATGTGCACAGCAGAGTGCTTTCCTGCCATACATGGACAGTTTTGTTTTCTATTGTATTCGCATGTTGGGTTGTTGATAAGATTACTGGAAGCCCATTAACACCAAGCTTTCCTGCCTAGTTCTTCTTGACCTTATGGCTTGGCCACACTGAGGCCATCCTGACCTAGCTCAGGCTTACACCCAGAGTCCAGCTTACCACATGTTTCCCAGCCATCAGTTTTTATATGAAAATAATATTTCTTGTCAATTTTGTTATCCTTCAGTATGGGATGTGTAAGGATTAGTAACAGATCTTTGATTTTTCATGATCTAAACAATCCAAGGTTTTGCTATAATCTATAAAGCACAGACTGACTCTCTTCTGGTGTTCTTTGGTACACTCCATTATCCCACAGTTGTTTGCAATATGATCTTGCAATGTACTTCGTTCTTTCCTGAACCCAGATTGGACATCAGGAATTTCTCACTCCATATATGGTAGAAGTTTTTGTTGTAGAATTTTGAGCATGACTTTGCTTGGATGGGAAATTGATGCAATGGCCTTGTGGGGATTGGAATGGGATTTTTTGTTGTTGTTGGGGATTGGAATGTATCCAATCTGTGGGCCATTCTTTTGTTTTCTATATTAATTGACAGATTTTAATTAGAATGAGAGTAGATTCTGTATCTGTAACCTGAAGCAGCTCTCTTGGTATGCCATCTGTTCCTGGTGATTTCTTTCTCCCAAGTGCTCTGAGTGTAGCTTTCAGTTCACTTTCTAAAACTGGAGGTTTGTCTAGGCCAGATTTTCCTACAGTCTTTGATTCTGTACCGCCAGTGGCTTTCTTGTATTCCCTCAAAGTACTGCTACTTTCTACAACAAAAGTGAGCAACCTATATCACTCCAGATATTGCTGGATAGTAATTCCCATCATCTTTAGACAGCACAGCCAGTGATGAGGGATTATGAGAGCTGGAATCTAATAATATCAGGAGGACCCCTGATTTTGTCAACCCCTGCACCACAAGACTTGGAAATGAAGAAGACAGCCACTCAACGCTTAGCATCTTTTTTGTATGTGAAATTGGTTGTATGCATTTATCTCAGATGATAAATATACAATTCAGCGGTATTTGTCTATCAATACAAAGGCTATGGTTTTAAAAGCATAACAAAGTGAATCTCTTAGCTGATAAGCACTGTAAAACAGTTGCATAATTAAAAGTTTAGAAAAATTACCTTTTTAATACTACAGCTCCCAGAATCCTCCAGTAACATGGCCACTTTGGGAGTTATAGGCCCAAAAAGTAACTTTTCCAAGCTTTGCCTATAATGGACAAAAAAGAGTATAAGATTGACATGTCCCAGACAGCCCAACAAGTGTCTTCTACTTGAAAGAGGAACTGCAAGCATCACACAAAAAGGAAATGCAACTTTGCACCTGGGGCCACATCATCTGTTTCGCTTTTCCCTAACTCAAACAGGAAACAGTTCAAGGGAGACCCAGCTAAGAAAGAAGGAGTGTGGAGGTAAGATGACCACAAATTTAGCAGTTATTGCTGCTGTTGCAGCCCAATTAAATCCACTTATCATGCACTTAGCAATGTTTATCTAATCCAAGCATTCCTCAGGCTGTGCAGCTGTGGCCAGACTGTTTTCTCCATCTAGTTTTACTTGCCATTAGACCATATTGGAGGGGGGGATTAACCCATCTTTTATTGGCCTGTTTTTTGGTAACCTGCTCCTTTGTGGTTTAGCAATGGCTCTATATACAGTGCCTTTGTCCCATAATCAGGGAGGAGCCTGGACTTACATGATGAATGTTTATCTCTATCTTGGACTGTGAAGTTGGCAAGGGTTAAAAGGAAGTAGGAATAAATATCACCTTAGTACTGCCAGGATTCAAGACTCTCCAGGGCAAAGTCTCAATATTACTCTAACGTTTGAACTACAAGAAACTTCTGGGAACCCAGAATAGCACAGAGCTATTACAAAGCCCTGGCCTTAACTATCAGCACAATGGATTTATGATCTCAGTTCTATTCCATTATGTAACTATTAGGTGCTGTTTGAAAATGTGGGTGTATCAACTGAGAGTGCACACTATGTATTATTGTCTAAGTTATGACTGAGGAGAGAATGGTCACTGAACAGTCAGACCTGTCTCTGCTCCTACTTAATCCGGTAGTCAGGTTATTCAGAAGGGGCTTCTATGAATTACATTTCATATGTTTGCAGAGCTGCCCCTGCTATCAGGCAGGGTGAGGCAGCTGCTTCAGATGGCGCACTCTGGAGGTTGGAGAGTGACAGCAAGGTATTGGCACGCAGAGTTGAGTGCTGCCTGTCCTGGTCCCCTTGCAAGCTAGTCTGATGCCTTCAGATAAGGGTAAAGGACTCTAGCCCTGCAGAGTGTGGGGCATCTTGTTCTTTCGCTCAGAGAGCAAATCTTTGGTGGGCTCTGGATGTCTTCAGCATTTCTTAATGATCTAAAATCCAACTGTAATCGTCAATACCATCATGTGCTCCTCCACATATAGCTAAAACACAGTTCACAGCAGCCTTAGCCAGCAGGGACAATAGCAAGAAACATTGGAAGTTATAGTTCATCAGCATCTGAAGAGTCACATGATTTCCATCCCTAATCTGTGTCTTCAGGAACAATTACTGCGATATGTTAACAGATATAGTCTAGGAACTTCAGCAGAAGGAGAAACTGTAAATGTATTTAACTAATACTATGAGTTTTAAGACCCAATTTGAGGTGCTTATTTGTGTTTTAGCCTTCTTTGGCCTGGGCTGAACATATGCCCCATAGCTGAGAGCTGGTACAACTGTGTTCTTATTCCTTTTTCCAGAGGAAATTACAACAACTACAACAAAGAGCAGAGATTTGCAGATATAGCTCTCTGGTAACAGGATGAAGAGGAACCATTGGCAAGCACTCTTTGGGTTCAGCCTATCAACCAGTGAAAAGACACTTTAACAGTAGCATTGTCTGGCCCACATTCTTCCATGTCACCCACTCTTTGCCTGCTTTCTGTTTATTTTTTGTTAAGATGTTGTAAAAGATATAAGATCAGGAAGAGTTAAGAAACCATTTGAAACCACTTCTGCTTTCACTATTTTCTGAGAACGCACATTTCTCTCTCCAGAACAGAAACAGCAGAATATACTGTGGCCAAGAGAACAGACTGACTGGTAGTAGGGGCAAATAGTGGGGTGACACAGAGTTCTGCCCTGGGTCTGGTGTTGTTTAATATCTTTATAAATGACACAAAATTAGAAGGAGCAGATAAGACCCCAGAGGACAGGATCTGAATTCAAAATGATTTTAACAGATTGGGCAGCTGGACCAAGACTAACAAAATGAATTTCAACAGGGATAAATGTACAGTACTACATCTAGACAGGGAAAATGAAATGCACAAATATAGGATGCATGACACTTGATTTGATAGCAGTACACGTGGAAGCTGTAGGGGGCCTTAGCAGACAACCAGCTAATCGTGAGCTTGTGAACAGTGTGACATGGTAGCAAAAAAAGCCGATGTAATTCAATGGTTGCATCAACAGGAGAATAGTGCCCAGATCAAGACAATCAGTAGTACTACCTTTTGATAGTATTGGTCATACTTCACCTGGAATACTCTGTCCAGTTTTGGTCAGACCTCACTTGGAATACAATGTCCAGTTGCAGAATCACAGTTCAAGAAGGATATTGATAATCTGGAGAAGACTGAGGCCCTTCTTCTTACCTTCCTCTGGCGCTGGGGTGCAGGGATTGCGCAAGCAGCCTCTGGCAAGAGGATCTCGCGTCCAGGGTCCTTCAGCTCCACATGAGCTGCCTGCTCATGCGAGAGCCCCGCCCCTTCCTTCCGCAGTGCAGTCTGGGACCTTCCAAGGCTGCCCTGGGGCAGGAAGCGTGACCGGCACAGCTCTGGAGGCTCCATACACCAGGTAAGTGCGAGCGGGGCCTGGGAGCAATGCGCGATCACGCGCCATTTTCGGCTTCTAGCCGAAAATGAAAAGGTGTGCGATCAGCTCCTACCAGCCCCTGGAGCATCACGCCATTGTGAGTGCATTGTGCAGATCACTCCTCACAATCATGCAACACTTCAGGCACCCTTTCACATGGAAAATGCCATGCAGAAAGGGCCTGAGAGGTGATAATGATAGTTAAATTTAAATATCTGAAGGGATGGCATGTAGAAAATGGAGCAAGCTTGTTTTCTACTTCTACAGAGACTGGAACACAAACAAATGGATTCAAGTTAGGAGAAAACATATTCTCCCAAAACATTAGGAAGAACTTTGTGATGATATGAGCTGTCTGTGGAATACACTACCCTGGAAAATGATAGATTCTCCTTCACTGGAGATTTCTAAATAGAGGTTGGAAGGCCATCTCTCAGGTGTACTTAAGCTAATAATTCCTGCATGGCAGGGGTTAGTCTAGACCAGTAGTTCCCAAACTTTGGTTTTCTAGCCATTTTGGATTTCAGCTCCCAGAATTCCTGACTGTCAGCCAAGCTGGCTGGAGTTTCTGGGAGATGAAGTCCAAAACATCTGAAGGAGCAAAGATGGAAGTCACTGTTCTAGATGGTGCTTTGGTTTCTTATTTCTGTTTTTTCAATTTTATAATTCTAAATTCTATGAAGATGATGTGGGCAATGTATGTGTTTGATGGTCTTTTTACACCCAGGCCCTTTCCGCACAAGGCGTGTGAAGTGGTTCGCACTGTTTCTTAACATGTCTTATCGGATCCAAATAATGTGGGCTTTCCCTCATTTGCTTCCGCACAGCTCCTTGGTATGTTTTGTTTTGATTCAGAGGAATGTGAGTTCATGCATCCACACTACTTTGGCAGTGGCCACTCCCGCTACTCCGCTCACCCTGACCCAATGGCTGCGATTGGCTTATTTTTTTTTCTCTTTTGGGTTGTTACGTTTGTATGTACCTATGTATGTATGTAGGTACATATTTGCTGGCGTATAAGAGGCACTCCTCCCTCCAAAAAAATGCCTTCTGAAAATGGGATGCAAATATGGCAACTACCCCCACCCAGGCAGATCACCTGGCAGAGCAAGTTTGGAGAGCGATCTCGCACTCCCTGTCATCTCTGCCCAGCCGCCAGCACAATCCTGCCTGGTGTGGGTGGGAGAAGGATGCGGGGAGAGTGATCTTACACTCCCTGCTCATTTCCACCCTGCCACTGGGACAATCCTGCCCCAGAGAGGAATGGGGGAAGGAGCTTCTTACACACGCGCGCGCACACACGCACACGCTCTCTCCCTCCCTATGTCCTCTTCCAACCTCGGCAGGAAAGTTTCCTGGTGAGAAGGAGAGGAAAGGGGAGGAAGGGGCTTCTTACACACACGCACACACACACACACACACACACTGCCTCTTGACAGTCCCCCCACCCAAGCAGATAGGACAGGAACCGGGAACAGAGTACTAAAATATTTTTCCCAAAATAATATATTCTGAAAATAGGGTGTGTCTTATATGGCAGTGCGTATAATGCCAGCAAATACGATAAAACATTTGAAAAATAAAAAACAGGTCTCTTGTTTTAACATGTCTGTGCCATGTTTTGTCTGGTTACTCCATTTTCTAAAACGAAATAAAAAACAGCACCTACCTATCCTTTGGTGGGCAGGGACAGTTGGAGAAGGTGAGCACACCCACAGCCCACCCTCCGCTGCCCACCAATTTGTATCGGTGTGAATATACGTATCTGCACCACTGTGAAAGTCCGAATCTGCTTGATCTTGAAAATTGTTTCAGATTTTTTCCAGTTTTCAAATAGTGTCCTTTTCACCACATGGGGATGTATTAACTCAGGATTATATGTGGAACAACAGTAAATAAAGTGAACCTAATTCATTCCCACGTGCAGAACAGTTCCATGCCAAAACGCATTGACCTGCATTAATAACCCCGTGTGGAAAGGGCCCCAGTTTAGTAACCTCAAATTGTGTCCTAGTATAATTAGCATTCTGAAGGAAATATCCAGTGGATTTTCTTCTCTGTTTAGAAATTTCTGAGGAAGTACCATATTCACAACATTTTAATGCACATCAGATTATCCTATGTAAACATCTAGACCTGGCCTGGGATCCCAATGTTATTGTTGTTAACCATAATCAAGTCAGTTTTTATATACAGTGACTCTGTAGATAAGAGACATCAAAAATCACCATATTATGAATAGCTCTGCTCGGGCTTTGCAGACTCAGGACTGTGGCTTCTTTGATTGAGTCTATCCACCTATAATGCAGGGTTTTTCTCCCTACTGCTTTCTATCTTCCCAAGCATTATTAGCCTTTTTGCCGGAGGGGAAGTAATCTTTTCTCAGGATATGACCAAAAATACAGCAGTCTCAGTTTAGTCATCTTGGCTTCTAGGGAGAATTTGGGCTTGATTTTCTGTAAGACCCATAGATTTGTTTTTAGCAGTCCATAGCACAGGTAGAACTCTTCTCCAGCACCACAATTCAAATGAGTTTATTTTCTTTTTGTCAGCCTCCTTCTCTGTTCAGCTTTCACAAACATACACAGAAACCAGAAATACAATGGCATGAACAATCCCAATTTTAGCATTCAATTATATATCTTTACTCTTCAGGATCTTGCCTACTTCCTTCATAGCAGCCCTTCTAATTTCTAGTCTTCTTCTGATTTCTTAACTGCAGTCTCCATTCTGATTAATGACTAAGGAAAAACTTGAACTATTTCAGTGTCTTCATCATCTATGTTAAAGTCTAATCCTGCTTTATGTATGATACATTCAGCATATAAACTAAGCAGATAGGGTGATAAAATGCAGCCTAGCCTGATCCCCTAGTCAATTGGAAGCCATTATATTTCTCTGTGTTCTGTCCTGATGGTAGCCTTTTGGGTTGAGCAGAGTTTATATATCAAGACAGTTAAGTGTTATGGCACACACATTTCTTTAAGAGCAATCCGTAGTACTTCATGATGTACACAATCAAAGACTTTTCTATAATCTGTAAAGCAGAAGGTGATTTTCTTTTGAAATTCTTTAATGCACTCCATTATCCAACATATTTTGATCCCTACTGCCTCTTCCTTTCCTGAACCTTGCTTGGACCTTGCAAGGAAGACTAATGCAATTGTCCAGCGGTTACTGCAATCTCTGGTGTCTCCTTTCTTAGAGACAAGAAATTCCATAGGAGTTTTGAATAAGATATCTATATTTGGGACCCTCTTTACCCACATGAGCTCAGTTGAACCACCAGGGGATTTGCAGAACGTATGCCAGGAAGATGGTGGAAGGACTGTAGAAGAAAAGAAGCCTCCCTTTACTTTTAGAAAAAGGCAAGAGTTCAGAGGGAGAGAAAAAGGTTTCCATTCAGATGGCCCTTGAAAAAAGAAAGAAAGGAAGGAAGGAAGGAAGAAAGAAAGACCAAATTTATTTTTGGAGTTACTTTTCAATTATAACAATACCCAAAGGGAGGGGGGCACAATCAAAACTCAACAATACATTTTTTTAAAAAAGTAGGAAAACATCAGGAAGGCCAGATGAAAATCAAGTGCATGTGTGGTGTACCATTAAGTTAGTTTCAATTTATGGCAGTTCCATGAATCAGTGATCTCCAAAAGATATTATTTACTGCCCTTGTCAGTTCTGGAGAAATCAGAACTATGGTTTCCTTATTTGAGTCAGTTTATCTTTCTCTTTTCCAAGTGCTTTCCTCTCACTCACCCCCATTATTGTCTTTTCCAATGAGTCATGTTTTCCATTATGTGTCCAAAGTGCAATAACCTTAATTTAGTCATTTCAGCTTCTAGTGAAAATTCAGTCTTGACTCACTCTGAACCCATTTATTTGTCTTTTTGATGGTCAATCCTATCTGTAAAACTCTCTTTCAGCACCATATTTCAAATGAGTCTATCTTTTCTTTCTCACTTTCTTCAGGGACCAACTTTCACATCCATTCATAGAAATCAGAGATACAGAATACAAACCAATACTACTCAAAGTGATGGTCTGTAGAATGGTTTTGGTTAATGAACTGTTGGCTGTTCTTCTTTAGCAATTTTTCAGGGAACTATGCAAAAGTTATAATAATATGGCACAAATATGGTACCAAGCCAATCATTTCAAATCTGTGTTATTTTCTGTTAGTAATGTAGTATCATCTGCATATCTTAAATTTTTTATGCTTCTTCCATCAGTTTTTACTCCTCCACATAAATCCAGTCCCACTTTCTGTATAATACGGTCTATATATACCGTAGATCAAACAAATAGGATGATAAAATTAACCCTTGTCTTAACACCCTTACCAACTGGAAATTCTTTCTCCATGTTCAAATAGTCAAGTAGACTTATATCTTTGCATTAGGGCAATCAAATATTGTGTCACCTCTGTTTCTTTTAGAGCAATCCATAGGTTTTTAATTATCAAAATCAAGAGGGGACATTTAAAAAGGAAAAAAATGAATTACAAAATGCCTGAACAGGAAAGTTTAATCATCCCCTTGAACTGGGGCAACTCCAAGATACATTAATAAGCTGCAAATGAGAAGCTGAATCCAAAACTTTGAAGCCACCACTGAAAAGACTCAGTCAATACTAGCCCAGAGGTTCTCATCTCTGCAACTCAAATTAATGAATAAGAAAGAAACTATAGAAGAATAACAGTAGATAAACAGTAAATGGGAACCATTAAAAATAGATAATAAAATTGTAACTAAAAATAATAAGGTTGTAGAGCAGTAGGCACTAAAGCAGTAAAACAATAAAGCAATAGAACAATAAAACTGTTAAACCGGAGGAAAACAAACAAACTGCAACGGAGAATCTGCCAAAGCTGCCATCCCAGACCTATAGAAGAATAAGTAGAGGTTCAAAGAGTTATTTTTTGGCTGTTCCCAGAAACCCTCCAAGTAACTTATTTGGCTATAAGTTCCAGAATCCTCAGTATAGCCAGTGCTGTGCTTCCTGGAAGATTCTTCTAGTCATAGGCCAGTTTTCCAATGCTCAGGGGATATGCTGCTACAAGAATGCTGGGACCACAAGTTTTAGGAACTTGGAAGCAACATTATACCAAGTAAGACTGTTTATCTATCTAGTCCAGTACTGTCTACTTTGTCAGTGCCTTGCCAGGGCTTTAGACTGTCATCTTCCACATTACCTGCTGTCTGATCCATTTAATTAGAGATGCCAAGGATTGAATCTATGTTTATCGACATCAGGGTGAAGAAAGTGTGGTCTGTGAGCCATAAGAAGCTCCCCAAGCCCAACTTTTGCAGCACTGAAGCTCATTTGCAGTCCACTCAAAACTTTTTGTAATTTCCTATCCAAAATTTAAAAACTTTGTTTCAAATGGTTCAAAACTTTAAAAAAAAATACACAGTGGTTTACCTCTTCTGCCCTCACCCCCAAGTCCCCAATCCCCTGAAATCACCTCTTTTGGTCAAAAACTGGCATAAAATCAGGGTTACTATCTCACCTGGGTAGCTAGTTCTACCACGCTTTTAGACATGCCATCCAGTGTCTGTTGGACCATCATTGCTTGTGAATCCAGGCCTCCTCCTCCTCCGTCTCTGGCCATTTCCACACGGGGCGAGGGAATCGCCCCATGCGGCTACTTACCGGACTTCTTGGCTCCCTGGTCCGGTCTGTGCTGCTCCAGAGCAGTGCGTGCTCATTGCTCTGCACTGCTCCAGGGACAAAAATTGGTGGCTTCCAGTTGGTCGAGGGTCTCGACCAACTGCTGAAGCTCGCCAGTCTAAAGCCCGCCCCCAGCAGGTCGCAGGCTCACACTGGTGCGACCCTGCAAATCTGCACCGGAGAGCGGTCACGGAATGGCACGCTCCGTGCTTTTGAAAGACCTGTTTTAAGCGGTCTTTCAAAAGTGCGCTTGACAACCACTTGAGGTCATTCCAGAGCGGGCTGAGGTGCGGATCTACGTTAAGTAGGTCCAACCCAGTCCGCTCCCAGGTGCAGAGATCTCCCTGGAGGCCGCTCTGTACCGTTTCTATTAGCCCATGCAGAAATGGCGTCTGTCTTCTTCCTCTTCTTCTTTTACTTTCTTCTTCTTCCGTAAGTTTTTTTTAAATATTTTTATTAAAAGTTTTGTTGCATAAAAAACAGAGTGGATATACCCCATTATCAGATATATCACACCCTCCCCCCGGCTTCCATATTATTTTACTTCAGTTGAGTCTTCTTTGTTTCCAATTACTAAAAGAAAAAGAAATTTTACAGAAGAGAAAACAATTACATTATCTCTTTCTTTGCTTTCATATACTTTTAAATTTTTATCCATTCCAAAACTTCTTTCCATTCCCTTTCAAAGTTCTGGATAGGTTTATTTTTCAATGAAAATGCTAACTTTTCTGACTCTACCATATCCAGAACTTTTAATTTCCACTCTCCTAAATCAATACCTTTCTTTTCTTTCCAATGTTGCACGTATGTCAACCTTGGCAGCTGTTATCAAATATAACAATATCTTCTGATGACTTCTAATCTCCCTTTGTTGTCCTAACATATTTAACAAATAAAATTCTGGTATCACTTCAAAGTTCATTTTACAGATTCTTTGAATTTCATCATATATCCCCTTCCAGAACTTTCTTGCCCTTCCACAAGTCCACCACATATGAAAAAAGGACCCAGTCTTTTCATCACACTTCCAACATTTCACGTTCCCATTTTTAGTTATTTTATGCAGTCTTTCTGGGGTCATATACCATCTATATAACATTTTGTAAAACTTTTCTCTTAAATTTAAGTTTGGGGTAAATTTTATATCAGTTTTCCATACTTTCTCCCAAACTTCTAATTTGATCAGGTGTCCCACATTCCGAGCCCATTTAACCATTGTATCTTTATAACTACTTCTGATTCCATTTCTCTTTTCAACAATAGTTTATAGAATTTTGAAATTCTTTCTTTTGATTTCCATCAATAAGTCCAATTCATTCTCTTTTCTCTCAAATCCATACAGTTTTTGACCCATTTTAAACCTTTCTTTTAGTTGTCACCATGGGAACCAATTTAACTCATGCCCATCAACCTTTAATTCTTCTACTGTACACATTCTTGGTTTATCCCCTTCCCATTTCAATATGTCTTGATATGTTAATAAATTTCCTTGTTTTGTTGGAGCAATTTTATATACATCTTGTGGTGAAGTCCATGTTGGAAGTTTTGTATAATATTTCCGCTTTATTTGTAGCCAAATCTTTAACAGCATTTTCCGGATGCAATGATTGTTGAACTCCTTATTCACCAGTAATCTATTGTAACATAAATATCCATGCCATCCAAATCTGTTATTTATTTCTTCCAAATCTTTCATGGTTGTTCTCTCTAATTGAATCCAGTCTTTAATTCAATCTAGATAGCATGCATAATAATAAATTTTCAGTGATGGAAGATCAAATCCTCCTCTTTCTTTTGCATCCTGAAGCATTTTAAATCTTATCCTTGGCTTTTTCCCTTGCCAAATAAACTTTTGAAGATCCTTTTCCCATTCTTTAAATATTTTCTGTCTTCCCATTATTGGTAAATTCTGAAAAAGGAACATGTTTTGGTAATAAGTTCATTTTGAAAGCATTTATTCTTCCCAGGAGATATATATTTAGATTTTTCCATTTTTCCATATCATTTTTAATCTCTTTCCATATCTTCAAATAGTTGTTGTCAAATAATTCTTGGTTCCTTTTTGTTAACATAAGTCCTAAGTATCTTGTTTTCTTAGTTAATTGACATCCAGATCTATTCTCCAAATCAGGTTGCTCTTTTTTAATCATATTCAATGTCATTATCATTGTCTTTTCCTTATTTATCTTATATCCTGCCACTTGACCATATCTTTGCAACGTTTCCATCAACGCCTGAATTGATTCTTGTGGATTCTCCAAAAATATAATTACGTCATCTGTGAAAGCTTTCAATTTCAATGCCTTTTTCTTTATTTTCAAGCCTCTTATCTGTGAATCCTCATTTATTATATTAAGCAATACTTCCAAAACAGCTATAAATAATAATGGTGATAATGGGCACCCTTGCCGTACCCCTTTATTAATTTCGAAGCTTGTCGAAATATCTCCATTAATTATTAATCTCGCAGATTGTTCTTGATAAATCATCTCAATCCATTTACAAAAATCTTCTCCCATGTCATATTCCCTCAATATCCAGTGTATAAAAGCCCAGGAAACATTATCGAATGCCTTTTCTGCATCCAAAAAAAAAAATGAGTGCTACTTTCTTACCTGGGTTTTTTTCATAATATTCATTCTTCCATAAGTTTCTAGACCTTGTCATATGCCTTCAAGTTGACTTTAGCTTAGGGAGAGCCCTCCACAGGGTTTTCTTGGCAAGAATTATTTGGAGGAGATCATTAACAAATGACAATTGTGTGAGAGCAGAGGTATCCTAGCACAGATGAGTTGCTTAGTTTATACAATTTGATGAAAAGTCAGATAGGTGAAAGACATAAAATATTTGTTAGTAGACCATAAGTAGACCATAAAGTACTTATTCAGTAAGTTTAAAGGAAATCAGGCCATTCTTCTCCCCTACCCCTTTCAGTTGCTGCTATTTTCCTTGCTTTCCTATGGATCTTTCGCTGTGAATCAGATGCCACTCACCATCAGGAACTTCCTGTGATATTTGCATGTATCTGTAGCTTTTTGCCATCAGTGAAAAGTTAATAGAAAAAGAAAGTGATCTGATAAGAATACCACTAGAAATGTCTGTGCATGGCTAAATGTTAACATTACTGCTGTTGTTCTTTTATTTGTACTGAATTAGTAATGTACATGTCTACTTTATATGTTTTCTTCTTCCTATTAATCACTACCGTAACCCTGTAAGATAGGTTTGCTGAGAGGTAGTAGTGGCTTATAGAAACATAGTTAATTTCATAACCAAGCAGATATTTCAACTTGGGTCGCCCTGTTCCAGTTCTAGCACTTAAATATTACTTTATACTGGTTCTCTCAGATCAGTGGTATTTTTAAAAGTGATTTGAATTTTGAAACATGTTGGTAGGAAAAAAAATGCAAGAATTAATGTACTTAATTTGCACAATTAGATTGCAAAGTGGGGTAATTTGCACAAATACAATAATTTGCAAAATATGCAAATCAGATGCCTGGAAGTAAGAAAGTAGAATATGGCAACTCTATCTAAAAGGGTGACGAGAATGCCATGATGCTTTGGGAAACACTGATGTGGCCTCTGGAGGGGCAGCTGGCCTGAAAATTGACCCACATCATCTGCCTAGTTGCCTGCCCTGTTCTTCATGCAAGCATGTGCTCTTGCTAGTGAGAACAGATCTTATTTCAAGACAATGAAAGACCTTTAAAGATGAGTATAGGGATACAGCATGGTGTAGTGGTTTGAATGTTGAACGAAGATTCCAGGACACCAAGTCCAAATCCCCACTCAGCCACAGAAACCCACTGGCTGATCTTGGGCAGTTCATACTCTGTCAGCCTCATTGGAAGCCAATGGCAAACTTCTTCTGAAGAAATCTTGCCAAGAAACCCCCATCATAGATTCACCTTAGGGATGACATAAGTCAGAAACCTCTTGAAGACACATGACAACAACAGCAACAACAACTATGGGCTTCTTCATATAATAATTCCACGGTATCTTAGATAAACAGCAGCTTCTTTTTTCAGCTGCAGTCAAAAAGACGCCCTCAATCAAACTGAGCATGCTTTGCTATAGAAATTCAGCGGTTATTTGTTCAGGCTAAGTATGCATTATTCAATTTTGAGTCTCTTTTCCTTTCCCCAGTGAGCCTTGTCTTTATGTTCATAATATGCCTATAGACTGCCTTTCGAAACCATGAAGAGCGTACAATGTCATTTGTCCCAGGCAAGTGGCAGTGGCAGTGGGTGGGTAGAAATCTCTGCATGATTTCAACTCATTGTGTCTCTAATGAGGCTCCATTCACTATCAGCTACACACACGTACAACATTAACCAGGACTAGGCTGAATATCATCGTCCCAGGAGGCATAGTCACAGAAATACAGTGTAGTAAAGGAAAGGGGGGATACAGTTGCTCTCCCTGTGTACCTCTGGATAGATACACAAACATGAGGCATCAATGAGCATGAAAAAGAGTATTAAAAGAGTAAATAGAAAGTAGTTCTAGAAAATAAAATATTTCTAGCTGAATGTTGTGTGGTGCTGCTACAGCTTCTTGCAAATGATGAAAGCAAAACATTAGGAATAAGATCAAAACTGTGATGTGTTTCTTAACCAGTCTCTTCCTGAATTCAAGGTGGGCCTCTCTCTTGAATGTGGATCTGAAGCAGAGATAGGGGAGAAATTTGTTAAGCTTGCATTTTAATAGCAACAGACCTAGTCTATACTTTCCAAACTAATATGTGAACCAAAAATCCAATTATCCCTTGGATCTTTGCACTTCTCTGAATTTTTTAAAGCAATTATCCAAATTTTTGTAAGGGGTACTTCAGGGGAAACAGCTTATAAAATCACATAAAGGTATAGCTATGACCCAGCTAATGTGTGATGCGTAATAGTCTGAACAGAATCCTTTGAGCATAGAGATGTGAATGCATAGACAGGGTTCCCTCAAAGGAGCAAGAACCTGTCCCTGCCTAGTGAGTTCTGTCCACACAGAACTCTCTTTCTTCATAGTGATGTTGACTACGTCTCATGTGGGGGACATGTCTGCCATATATGTGTACATGTGGATATGGATGCCATTTTGTCTGTTTGCTGAAGTCCCTTTGTTAGTTAATTATCAAAGGCCTGAAGAGGGCTATACTTCTGCTTCATTTTTAGTTACCATGTTTATTCATTTTTCCTCAGAAATAGGAAAGGGAAAACCTGTCCATTTGGCTTTTCCCTACATTTAGATTGTTTAAATCCCCAAGTTCTTTTCTCTCTTGAATATGAAGCTTGTGGATTTTGGGATTTTCCTTCAAAATGAAATGGAAAAAAAAGGTTTCCCATTTGCATTGACCAAATTACAGCTTTTTTCAGCATAGAGAGACTCTGTTGTACCTGTCTGCTCTATAACTGGAGCCTCACACAGTAACAGAAAGAGGTGGAAAGTAAACCAAATTCCACACTCAAGATACATAGGGATTAAAAATCCAGGCTTTTAAAAGTGAGACACTCAGATGAGCTTTGAAAAAACCTCAGCTTAGGGTCAAACTATGCATTATTTCAGTATGAAGCCATGTTTAACATAACATCATAAGAGTACTTGCCTTAGGTCAAACTAAAGGCCTTTCCACTCCAACATTCTGTTTACTATAATGGCCATCCCAGTTGCCCGGGGGAAGTCTCCCACCAGGACACTAGCACAACTGCATCTTCCAATTTGTGCTCCCCGGCAATTGCTATGAAGGGGAATACTGCTTGCAATACTGGTGGTAACACCTACGCCTGACTATTAGCTATTGATGGCCCCATTATCCATGAGTTTATCCGTTCCTCCACTTGAAGGCAAGCTGACAGTCCTAAGTCATATTTATGATGAGCTAACAGCCATAACTACATCTTGTGGATGTAATCAGTTTGGTTAAAAAATAGCAGGGAACAGCAAATAGCAGCTGGGTTTTTTGTTTTTGTTTTGTCCAGTCCTTTGACAAGTTCTTGTTGGCCTACAAGTCCCTAAATCCCCTAGCTAGTACAGTAAATTTTCAAGAATTATTCTTGGTGTTGCAGTCCAAAACTAACTTGTGTATGCCCTGTTTTTATCATGATTGCTGCACTGAAGAAAGGATGTAATTTCCCACCCAGAACCAACAACAGCACCTGTTCCACTCACTCTCCCACTTTCTTTTCTTAAAAATATAAACTAGTTGTGAATCAGTTGACCCAATTTAATGCAATATGTACTTTGGTTCTCATTCTGCCCACATGTAAGAATGCCTTTTTACTAGGTTATCTTGTTTCATTTACTACTTTACAAGCTATATCATGTTGTTGCTGTGTGCCTTCAAGTCATTTCCAACTTATAGCAACCCTAAGGTGAACCAATCATGGAGTTTTCTGGGGCTGAGAGTGTGTGATGCACCCAAGGTTACCCAGTGGGTTGCCATGCCTGAAGATAGAATCGAACCCCGGTCTCCAAGATCATAGTCCAAGCCTCAAACCACTATACCATGCTGGCTCCCTAAGCAATATCATAACAGTAAGCATAGTTCTCTTACAACTGATTTCCTAGGGCAATCTGAACAGAATGTAAATGTAGCAACTCTGAAAGTTGATCATCTTCAGTTCATTGTGATGATTCCAAGAGAAGCAAGGTCTTCCCTTGGTATAAGTTAAATAACTTTGCTGTTTTCTAGATCCCTTTTATAGCACAGAATATATGTGCTCTGAATTACAGATAAGAAGCACTCTGTAGCTAGAATCCTATTGATGAACCTACACTGGCATAATTTCCAGTTATACCAGTGTATGCAATGTTGGGGGCACTATGGAATGATATATCTATTACCTACCTGTTCCACTCCTTGGCCCAGCCATGCAACAGCAATGAGGAGGCCCTCAGATATGACTCCATCCTCTCAGGTAAGAAGCAGCCATCTGTTGGGGGTAAAGGCTACTCTTTTCTTTCATGGTGCTCAAGGGCAGCTGGAATGCACCTGGGTGCACCCCAACAGTAGATCTTTTGTTATGTTAGGATGGAGTTGTGCCTGCCATTTAGCACCTGTTGAGGAAGCAAGGAAGGGGGAACATGCTATACCTCCAGATGACAACACTAGTACACTGGCAGGGATTTTATGCTCTCCTAGCAGGTTTAATGGCTTGCAGACTGTGTAAGGCTCCTTCCTTTTGCTACTGGCCAAGCTGGAGGTGACCATTTCTCAGGAAACTCCTCTACTTTCCAAGGGACCCCCTCAAAAGAATTATGATAGTTTCCACCAATTAGGTTAAACTTTGTGACCTGCCCTAACCTGCTAGTCTATCCAGTTGTTCATGAGACGTGACAGACAGAATCTTAGGAAACATCCCAAGGGTGCCATTGTAGCATAATGATGATGCACTCTTGAACATTAGGAATATTTTAGTGAGTAATTTCCTTTTGAAACCATGCAGCTAAATGTCCAGATATAAAAAGAAGTGGACTGGGAGAGGAAAGAGAAGAAGAAAAAAAACAAAGAAGGCACCTAATCACATGCAGAGAATTCCAAACACTACTCAGTACAATCACACTCACTTAGCTATTAATTTTTATCTGGAGACAAACTTGTGTTTCAAATGATGTGCAGAGCTCACTGCAAACAGAATGACCTGAGTGACTCCTGATTAGACGTTTCCAGGAAGACCCTGGGTGAGCATGAAGCATATCTGTGGGAATCTGAGTACAGGAAAAGTTGCCCCCCTTAACAAAATGGACTGTTATTGTATGCATTGGTGAGATAAGTTTTATTTTTAATGTCAGTGGTCCAGCCAGCTAATCAGAAAATTATTTAGATATTTAGACTGTTAGAAATTACAGTAGCATTCTCTCTTCCCCACCTCTTTGGCTATCCTTGCTGGACTCCTCAACTGTCAAGCAGTGTTGAACTGTCACCCTGACACTGAGAACACTGCTCTCTTTAGCTACCATTATTCCTCTCTGGCTCTGAACACACATACTGCTGCTTAAATGTCAACTGCTCTTAACTGCTCTTAACTTCTGAAAATATACTAAGCATATCTCTAATCTAATTAATTAATTGGTGAGTTTAATGTTTCATTATGATTTTTTTATTAAATGTTTTTTTTCCTAATTTTAGGAGAAAGGCAGCTTAGAAATACAACGAAATAAATAAAAAAATACATTTTGAAATATGTTGTTTGCCTTGTCTTTCAAGTTGGCCATCATATATTAAGAATCCACACTCAAACTAGGAAATATTTTCTCTGTTACTCTGCTGTTAATGAGTTCCCATAGGACTAATTGCCTATGGGATAACCTCCCAACAAAGGCTACCTCGCTAACAATTCTGAATTCACAGGTCACAAAAGTTCACTAGTTCCAAGTATGTGCCAAACAACTAGTATTGTGGGGAGAAAAAGATTAATGTGTGATGTTTACTGTGAGACAAAACTCAAAATATATACTTACTCGGGGCTCACTTGGGGAGTATTAAACCCTTGGTACTCTAGTTGAGTGATATAGCAATGGAGGAGTGTTTCATTCCAATGGGGTGAAAATCAAACTGATGTCACGATTCTGCAATAATGCAGAGTTAAGGTATCTAAATCCCAATTTTCCAGCAGTGATCATATAAACCTTTGAAAATGATTTGCATGTTGGGTTGGATCCAGTCTATGTTAATTGAATGAAGGTCCTACTGAAAGGGAGACCTTTCATGATTTAGGTCCTATTGGCAAGGATCCAGTTGAATTCTCCCGTGAGTGGAAGAAGCCCATCAACAAACCAAAGGAGAGGAAGGGAGAAATGATTCCCTCTCCACACTCAACCCGTCCCTGTAATACCTGCTCCTGAGGGCTGGGGAAATCTCCAGAATACAGTTTCAACTGGGAGACAGAACTGCAGGGGGAGGGACAGAAGAAAAGCACATGGAGGAATGCATATATAATTGGGCCCACAATCCCATCCATGTCCACAATCCCATCCATGGCCATCTGTCGGGAGTGCTTTGAGGGTATTCCTGCATAGCAGGTGGTTGGACTGGATGGCCCGTGTGGTCTCTTCCAACTCTACATTTCTATGATTCTATGATTGTATGATTCTACGTCTATTCAGCGAAAAATCTCGTTGAACTCAGTGGGCTTTTTTCCATGTAACTATGTATAAGATTATCTCTCAAATCGATAAAGGATATGTTTTGTTTCATTCTGGAAATATATGCATGATGTTGCCACATTTATTTCACTGGACACACTTAGCACATGAAGCCCATGGCTGATGAGATATGGCAATACAAGTATATGGAACTCCCTCTTTACTGTGGGTAGGGTACCATTACCTCATTGATATATACCCAGGCCCTTTTCACACACCATTTCATATGCGAAAGGGCCTCCAGAGCATCATGCAGTTGCAAGGAATGTTTCAGATGATGTCCTCGCAATCGTGCAATGCTGCCGAGGCCAGCAGGCACCGATCACGCACTATATCATTTTCGGCTTTTAGCCGAAAATGGTGCACAATCACTCATCGCTCCAGGGCCCCACATGCACTTACCGTACCTGTGGAGCCTCCGGAGCTGTGGCTCTCGTGCTTTCTCCCCCAGCACAGCCTGAGAAAATACCCAGCTGCGGAAGGAAGGAAGGAAGAGGTGGAGCCCTCATATTGCCTCCCAGCTGGCAGGCAACTGCTGTGGAGCAGGAGCAGCAGGGACACAAGAGCGTCGTGGAAGAGGCTGCTCGCGTGATCCCCGTGCAACCGCACTGGATGGAGGTAAGGTGCGAAAAGGGCCCCAGACAGACTCACTAAGTATGAAGCATTGAAAGAAAAGTTGTACAACCTTCTGAAACTGAATTTTTGCACATCATTATAGGTGGAATATATCTAAGCATGTTAAAAGTCTTGCGTTGTATATTTCCAATGTTGTTGTCATTAACATTTTTATCATGCCCTCTCTCCAAAGAGATTAAGACAGAACAAATTATCTCAACACCGCACTTTCTGCTCATAACTATTACTATCAGTAGTCTGGAGGACAATGCAACAGAGTAAGAGAGATATTAGCCCTATATCACTTAGAGAATCTGAGATCTCCTTAATCTAATAGGAACAACACTAGTCATACTGTACTATGCTACTTTTTAATTTTAATTTTATTTTATAAAACATTTCTTATAAAACGCCTTTCACCCATAATTTCAAAGTGGTTACAAAAATTAAAACAGATTATAAAACAATTAATGTTCACACATAACAAGCAATGACTCCACCTCCTAAGTTTTAGCATACTAATCCTTAGTATTATACTACTGATAAATGTCTAAGGCATTTAAGATGTTGGTAGTCCCTACAGCAACCCTGTAAGGCACACCATCTTTATTAACTCTATATTAACAGATGGGGAAAGCTAAGGTGTTCTGAAACCCTAAGACAGAGGCCCTTTCCATAACTCACCTTTTTGCTGAGCTGGGGTACGGGGATCATATGAGCAGCCTCTAGCGAGAGGCTTCGCATCCCGGTTCCTTCAGTGCCACAGCTGCTTTCTGCTCATGTGAGAGCCCCTTCTCTTCCTTTCGCAGTGCAGCCTGGGATTTCCCCAGGCTGCGCTGGGGCAGGAAGTGCAAGCGCCATGGCTCCGAAGCTCCACATGTACAGCAAGTGCATGCAGGACCCTGGAGAGATGCACAATCACGCACCATTTTCGGCTCACAGCCGAAAATGAAAAAGTGCGCGATTGGCGCCTGCCAGACCCTGGAGCGTCACGCGATTGTGAGTGCGTTGTGTGGACCACTCCTCGCAGTCATGCGACACTTGAGCAACACTTGAATGGCCAGAGATATGCAATCCAATACTCTCCAGTTATTTTGGACTATACCCTCCATGGTCCTTAGCTAGCATGGCAGGTCATCAAAGATTCTGCATGTTTTCATCCAAAACATCTGGAAGAGACCAGGTTGTCTTTGTTGTTATTGTTTACATTCAAGTCATTTCCATCTTATGGTAACTCTAAAGCAAATCTCTCACAGGGTTTTCTTGGCAAGATTTGTTCAGAAGGGGTTTGCCATTGCGTTCCACTGAGGCTGTGAGAATGTGGCATTCCCAAGATCATTACCAAGCAGGGATTCTAGCTCTGATCTCCAGAATTTTAGTCCAGTGCTCAAACCAGTGCATCATACAGCAAAGGTCGCCTACTCCTTCCTTAAAGTCATCTGTTAAACCTAGGGCTGATGGGAGATTCAAACTAGAGTTTTCCCACTTAAGTTCTCACATCCAAGCAAAAGAAATATTAATGATTCTTTCAAATTTGAGCAAGTCTTTAAGAGCTAAGAATACATTTTAGCAACATCAGCTTTTTTATTAATAAAATCCAACATATAGTTTTGGATTTTTTAGCAAAAAAACAAACAAACAAACAAACAGTTGCTTCTCCCTGAATAATGTAGCAGATAGATTTTAAAACCTATATATCTGTATATAAATGAGAGAATGACGTGGGAATTCTTGGCATGAAATTTATTGTACTTGCCTCAGCTGCAAAATAAATGGATCCCTTTGATTTATCCTACAATCACAGTTCAGAAAAGTTACTTTTCTGGATTACATTTCCTTGGATAGAGGCTTCTGGGAGTTATAATGCAAGAGAGTAACTCTTCCAAGCTCTACAGAGAGTATACAAGCAGATAAAAATCCATGATGAGATTAGCATTCAGAGGCTGGTAACTCCGCATCCCTGTTCAGTCTCCCATTATAATACCTCTCTCCACTCCTTTCTGCTTAGCCTCCCAAATCTTATCTGATAGCAGAGCTCATTTTGGCAGGCTACATTTGTCCCACCGGCTTCCACAGGTTATAAAGAATTGGCTGAAAGGAAGCAATTTGGTTCCAGCCCAAGATGCCGAGTTTGAAGCCAGCACAATCAGGCTTTTTTCTTTCTGGCAGAATGGCATGCCAAATTTCTGGCGCCATAGGAATGTATAGAAAGCAGTAGCAGGTGTCAAATACATGATACTCTGCAGAGATCAGCAGCCTGTGCAAGGAAGTGAGTTGTTAGCATGGAACAAGGAGTAAAACAGTAAGAGGAGCAAAGGCATACAAAAAGGAAGCATGCATTTTCATTTCAATGAAAAGGCTTATTGTTCATCAAAGCATCTGTTGCCCATTCCCTAAAATAAGTAGTATAAAATTAGCTACATTTTTTGGTTCAGGGGAGTGGCCAACAGCGTATTTTTGTGCCACAACCATCATTTCTCATGGGAACGAGTGGAGACGTTTTTATGGTCATAAACAGTATGAATACTTCCATATATTTTCTCACACACTGCCTTTGATTATTGTGGTATATAGGCCATTTCTGCACTATGCAATTATAGTGCTATTAGTACACTTTCAACATCCTGTGGAATCCTGTAGTTTACTGAGGCCAAAGAGCTCTCTGGCTGAGAATTTTAAATGTCCCTCCCTAAACTCCAAACCCTAGGATTCCATAGGATGTTGAAAGTGGAATGATTGCACTATGCCAGTGTAGTGTGGAAATGGCCATAGTGAGACTTGAGTCTTCATTCAGTGTTGTAGAAACAGTGAGTCTGTAGGAGATGATTTGGTGCGAAACAGGTTTTTTAAAATACTACAAGAATACAGGCATTTGCAGATTCAAATATCAAAAGAATACAAATTATTTAATACAAAGGGGTTACAGTATGAGAATACAGCTACTGCAAGAATATATAATACTGTAATTGCTATTCTTGGCAGGAAAGTGTTTGTGCAGTTTGAGACTAGTGTACTCAGCTCAAAGCAAATGAAAACAAAAGATGTATGCATGGGGATTGACAGATGATTTAAGCAGCCGTGAATGGGAATGGGTTCCAAGGTTGTTGTTTTTTCTTGTTCTTAAACACCATTCACAATTGCAAGAAAGACCTAAGAGATACTCTCTCACTAAGTTTTCAAACCTGTAGAACATTGGATCCAGATTTACCTTAGTCATGCTTGAAGGAGAGTTACCGAAACCAATGGGACTTAAGTTAATCAAAACTAATTAGACTTACTGTGTTTGAGTGAATCTATTCCAAAATTAAGCTTAGTTCAGTAGCAGTTGGTGATTCCAGTATCAGTGGGATGGTTCCTCTGCTGTGTGCCTGGGTCTGCTATCTAAGGCCATTCCACTCTATACTGTTATAATGCTATTATTCCATTTTCAACATCCTATGGAATCCTGGGGTTTTTAGTGTTACTTATAGAAAACAATTGAAATTTAAATGTTCATTCAAGGCCATTGGAACAGAAGAATATAAAGCAAAAGTCCCTTTGAGATGGGAGTAAATCCACATCTTTGGATATTCTAGTGTGAACAGCTTCAACAGCAACAATTTTTAAAGAATTATAATGATATTTAAATTGCAAAAAAATTGTTCATATAGAGGAATATCTCTACATTTATGTTTGATTCTACTTCTGTGTTCAGATATACAGTAGGCCTTCCACATTCGTGGGTTTCACTTTCATGAATTTGGTTATTCACGGTGCCTGCTTGCCTCCCTGCCATTCTCCCCCTCCCATTCCTTGGCCTTTTGCCCAGGGGCAGAAAGGTGGAAAGATTTTCACCCACTTGTACTAACCCCACTCCTATGCCGGCAGGGGCATGCTGGCAGCAGCAACAGGAGCGTGCAGGCAGAGAGATTGTCCCTTCCCTGGATTCTCTCCCCACCCCTGCCTGGGCCCATGCGCAGCAGCCTGCAGGAGAGTGCAGAGAAGAAGATCTTGCCTCTCCTGCACTGTCTCACCTTTTGTCCATACGATCGTGCTGGCAGCAGGCAGCAGGAGAGTAAAAAGAGGAAGATCTTGCCTCTCTTGCACTGTCCCACCCATCGCCCACAATCTGGCTGGCAGTGGCAGGCAGGAGGGTGCAGAGAGGAAGATCTTCACTCCCCGCACTACTCTGTCCATCCCTGCTCCGGCACATGGAAAAAAGGAAGAGAGTGTGAGTGACAGGTAGGAGAGCACAGGGGAAAACCTTCCTTCTCCTTCACTCTCCTGCTTGTGGCCCACGCAAGAACACAAAAACAAGCCAGGGCACGGGTGCAACAAGCAGGAGGCTTTTTCCTCCTGCACTCTTCTGTCTTTCCCCCAGATGGCAACAGCTGAAAGAATGAGGGAGGGAGTGTCCCCTCACTGGGGAGGGGACATTATTCACGGTTTTTTGACATTTGCAGGGCTTTTGTGCGTGCATCCCTCGTGAATGTGGAGGGCCTACTGTACATTGCTTGCTGCAACGAGAGGTCTTTCCTATATAAATTTTATTGCAGAGACACATCAAGATATATATAGCCCACGCAGACTGACATGTAGACGTTAACTGTAATTTAAATGTCCTCTTTGTAATAGGATGTGTATGTTCTTTTATATTCAAACTTATATGACATATGGAACATCTGCCACATTTATAATGACCAATTAGTATTGGACTTGATTGTGTGGAACGCACTTATGAAATACATAAAGGAAAGGTGGAAAGTTGAGGTAATAGATAAGAAATAGACAGTAATACATGATAGACTGTGTGATAAAAAATCACAAATAATTAATGAGGTTTTTCAACTCTTCAGTAGACTTTGTAGAAAATTAAAAAAATATCCTAGATAGACAGTGGAATAGGAGACTTATACATACAAAAAGACATTAGTGGGCGGTTTGAAAATCATGAATTACAGTTACCTAGTAAGTAAGTAGTAAGAAGTTCAAAGGGGATATGCAACACTTAAGATATGAAATAATACATAAACATGAGAAATTACTTGAAAATTATGAAGGTATAAAAAAAAGCATTTATATGTGCATAGATGGTTTATAATTGTTAACAGCTAACATATCCTCTTTTCTTTTGTTTCTTTATATTATTTATACTTTAACTAACTAAAGTAATAAAACTGAAAAAAAAAGTATTGGATTTGATTGTAATGGTCTACTAATAAAATTAAGATTTGAGGTCCTTTAGAAACCAACTTTAGGGAAATTTTTACAACCTGCAATATTAGAAAGAATGTCCCTGTGTTTTCAAATAATATTCCTCACTCTATGTGCCATGTGATTGAAAGTGATAGTCCAGTTTAAACAATCCTGTGTTTGTGGAGGTTTGAAGAAAGATAAATGTATTTCTCTCTATCTTTTGAGATTTGAGCAATCCTTTATTTTAAATCTGAGATGGATATCTTCTATATTCAAGTGAGGCTAGTAAGTTGTTAGCATCTTTCACGAATTGATTATGTAAAGTATTACTCCTTTGCAAATGTAATAACTGAAAGTAAGGAAGGTTTAGTTTCAAGGAATGAGAAGGTGCACTATAGAAGTGCATGTCTGTTGGCTTCCTATAGTTGGGAACAATTAACTTGTTGTGAGAATTTTTGATTAGAATATCCAAAAACAGAGGAATGCCCTGATGATAAATTATACCAGAGGTGCTTCAAGAAAGCTTCCATGAATTCTATGCCCTGTAAAACTAATTCCTCAAAGGAGGTGTCCTGGGCAATTTTCACCTGGGGTCATTACTGCATTGTAGCGTCGTATTGTTCTGCACATGTGAGCGAAGTAGCTTCACGTTATTTTCCATCATTCTGCATGGAATCCACTGTTAATGTACTGCCATGTGGTGGGAAAGCACGATATTTGAAAACTGGAAAAAATCCAATTCACATTCCAACATTGAAGTAAATCCAGTTTTTCACAGTGATGCAGAAATGTACATTCACACCAATGTGCATTGGTGGACAGTGGAGGTCAGGCTGTGGGCCAGAAGTTCCACTCTATGCAGGTATACAGAAATGGAACCACATAAAAAAAACCAACAACAAAAAAATAGCCGATCAGGGCTGCTGGGGTGGAGTGAGGGGAGCCAAGGAAGTGACCAGTGATGAGGTAGTGCAGATGCACAAACTCATGCTCCTCCACAGGAAAACACTTGAAATTGGGATCTGTGTAGAAAACAACTATGGAAAAGCACATTATTTAAATTTGCGATGACACGGCTCGAACCGCTTCTCATGCCTCACTCAGGCCCTTTCCGCACATTACCTGTTCGCGCTGCTGGGTTGGGGTCCTTGCGCAAGAAGCCTTGGAAGGAACGCTCCCGCTTCCCTGCTGCTTCCCTGCTGCTTGGGCTCCGCAGCTACTTCCTCCTCGTGCAAGCGCCGCGCCTCTTCCTTTCGCAGTGCAGCCTGGGACCTTTCCCAGCCTGCACTGCCCAGGAAGCGCAACCGGCCCAGCTCCCGACGCACCGCACACCAGGTAAGTGTGCGTGGGGTGCCAGAGTGACGCGTGAGCGTGCAGTATTTTCGGCTTTAAGCTGAAAATGAAAAGGTGCGTGCGCAGTCTGCATCCGGCCCTTGAGCATCACATAAATGTGAGTGCATCATGCAGACCGCTCCTTGCATTTACGCAACTCTCAAGGGGCCCTCTCGCTTCCAAAACACCGTGCAAAAAGGGCCTACGCAGAAAAGGCCTAAATGATGATTAACATTAGGAGTAAAGGGAGGTTTCACCCCAAACTTGTGTGTAGAATTATACACACTAGATTAAAAAAATCTAATTAATTTGAATACATCAACTCTAGTTTGAAATGGATTATACTTAGGCATTAATACAAAGACCATAATTCAATATTTGTTTTTCCAATGCAGTTAACTGATATTGAGACAAATTCACAACTAAATCCTTCTGTTTATATTTTGATGTTGTTGACATTTAGACTGACTGACTGTGTTTTTTAAATGAGAGGACTGACATTGTATGAGAGACATACCTTAAAAACTCCCCAATTCCAAACTTTCTCTACTAGAACAGTCTGTAGAATATCCTCTTTCCTCATTTGCATCAATACCTTCTGAGTCTCGTGGGTTGGGTTTCCAGGGTCATAGTCCAATGCTCAAACCACTACACTACTCCAACATGTTTTTATTTACTTATGAAAGACTTATCTGATGTGATTGTTTCATTTCACAGAAGTATATCGTAGTTTTGGATAAAAAGTAGGGATGGCCCAACCGAATCCTTGAATCCTGGGCAAGGATTCAAGATTTGCAGAGCCAAATCCCCTGGCCAAAATAGGTGAATTGAATGTTTCAAATCCACACCTCCTCCCACCCCTGCCAGCACAATCGGGTGGGCAGGGGGACGAGGTGGTGGGGAGCACAATCCCATGCTTCTTGCTCTATTCCCACTCATGACCAGTGTGATCAGGCCCACTGAAGAAGGAGGAGGTGGCAGAGAGCATGATCTCACACTCCCCGCTCTATTCCTGCCCAGTGCCAGCATGATCGGGCCCATGGCGGGGGGAGGGGTGGTAAGGAGCACATTCTCATACTCCTCACTCTATTCCCCCCTCCGCCACTGCGATCAGGCCCATGGCGGAGGGAGGAGGTGGTGGGGAGCACCATCCTGCGCTTCCTGCTCTATTATTGCCTGCTGCTGCTGCTGCCATAGGGCCAACGGCAGGCAGAGGAGGTGGCAGGGAGCACGATCTCGCACTCCCTACTCTTTTGCTGTCTGCCTCCAGCATGATCCTGCCCGGGGCTGGGGGCAGAAGGTTGTGGGGAGTGCGATCTGGTGCTCCACACTGTTTTGCTGCCTGCCCCCGGTGTGATCCTGCCTGGGGCCTGGGGCAGAAGGTTGCAAGGAGAGTGATCTCACACTGCCCGCTCTTCTCCTGCCCCCCCCCCCCATGATTTGAAAGAGTTGAGATTCATGAGATTCGTGGATTTGCAGAACCTTCCAGGGATTCGGATTCAGAAAATTCTGGATTCGTCCCACCTCTAATAAAAAGTTTGCTGAGGCATGTTGAACTGCTCATCTTTTTTGTGATGTGGGATACTATCCCTATTCTTTCCATGTCATTTCTGCCCCAGTGCTAAGCTTTCCATTAAAAAAGTTATGTTCAGGAACACATCTACTCGGTTAACTGAGGTATAGCTATGAGAATTAAACTGATCTATAGCAGCTGTTCCCAAAGAGGAGACCCTGGAAAGACAGTAACAATCAGAATATGCACCATGGGCTAGACAGACAAATAGTTTTACTTGGTATAAGACAGAATTCTCCATCTTAATGAGCACAAGTCCTGGGGAACAGAACTACTGCCTGTAAGGCCCCGCTTTGGGGGTCCCCAATGTCAGTATGGTTTGGATGGACACCATACCTAATTGGCAACACATTTTATTGGCTCTGATGTCAAATTCAAACCTGAGAGGTGACAGAGAGGTCAAACTGAGCAAGGGAAAGAATTTGACTGTAAATGTGAGAAGCATAGGTCAACTCCAAAATTCCTCCAGGTAAGACTGAGTCATTTGTCAGGCCAATACACATCATTCCTGTGGATAATAGGCTTAAATAGAAGCTGGACTTTTCCAGGGAATCCAACTGTGAGGAGCCCACCAGGACACTGATTGACAGATATTCATCCCTTGTACACGTCTGTCCGCACAGCACCCACAATAGACAGCTATTATAACATCCACCATGTCTTTGTCAATCAAAGCAATAAGCCCATCAACAGGCAAAAGACCTATTGTCCACAACAGGTTCCCTTTGTCTTGCATCTGGAACCTTCACAGCCACAAGCCATTTTTAGGGTACAAATACCCCTGATTTGAGGATGTCCAGTGCAGTCTCTTGAAGGTCCACCTGTCACTCTGTCCATCTGGCTCCTGAATGAGAACTGTCCTTAGGTCCTACCTAAGCCAAAATACATTTCTGCTCTTCGCTACTCTTCTGGACTGGTAATTATAAATCCCCCCAAATCCCTCAGCCTCTCTATAATTTTTCCTCCCTTTCTCTTTCAGCTAGCTCTTGTGTGAATGTGTGATTGTGTGTATCTTGTGTGCGTGCATGAGTGAATTCCCCTCAATAAAATAATTTATTAGACAATTCTGCTTGGTTTTTGGCTTAGCCCGACCCCGTAAACATTGGGTAAAAAGATCTCACTAGGTTACCCTGCATTGCTATTGCTTGTGCTCTGGCTAGTTTCCATTCCCCATCATGTGGCGCACATTGAGGTGTCCCCCAAGGGACCCCAGAAATCAGAGTAACATGCCTTCAACAGGCAACAAAGAATTAGAGAAAAATAGGAAGCAGAGTGTTGACTTTTGATCCTGTTATTTTATCAAACACAGCATATTACCTAGAAAATCAGTTAACAGCCAGAATAAATGAACATTATGTAAGCCCTGGAGATCACAGTTCACTTCCCCACCTGGCCATGGAAACCCAGTTGGTGACCTTGGGTGTATTACACACTCTCAGTCCCAGAAAACCTTAAGATAGCTTCACCTTAAGGTGGTTATAAATTGGAAATGACTTGAAGGTACACAACAACAAGAAGTTCTATCCAACTTTTTGCAGAAGAACATTGGTGCTGATAAAAGCAGAAACCCCTAGATGTTGCAGTAAAGCCTCTGTTATTAGCCTTCTTGGGAGTAATAAAATTCAGGTGTTCGTCACAGCTAGCAAAAACAAAAAGGCAGTCAGCAGTGTTTTCTGTAAATTCCTGGCAGTGGAATAGAATAGAAAGTGTCTTATTAACTGTAATTTATATTTGTTTGGTTTGATCTCCCATCTTAAATCATTCATCTGTTCACAGGACCAACTCTTCTACCAGATGGACTGAAGCAGCAGAGAGGAAGGAATGTCAAACCACATCATCCCCCCACCACACACACCACAAGCCAGGCTTCAAACACTTGGCTCTGAGGAAGTATCCTCAAAGAACCATTTTTTCTTGGATGACTTTGTGGAGAGTCCAGATGGAATGAGATAGAGGGTGGGCAGCAATGGTAACCATAAGAGTCAGGAGAACAAGGGAGATATGATGGAAAGCATGGCCACAAAGCAGTGAAGAAGAACTTGGAATGTTATTTTTTTTAACTTCTTAGTTACTGTTATAGTTCTTAGGCCCAAAATGTTACTGTTACAGTTGCAGTTTTAAGGCTTTTTTCTTTTACTTTCATGTTTCAGAAAAGCTACTATATTATTATGTTTATCTATGTTTTAAAAATTTGCTGCAAGCCACTGGATGAGGTCCAACCTACACTTTCATCTGATCCATATTGTTGTAGCCTCAACTCCCACAACAGAGCTTGAGGCAGCAATCCAAAGCACAACACTTGAATGATGTGACATTCCTCTGCCACCCCTTAGTGAGGTCACACAAACATAAAACATAGCACTCAAAGCTATTTACAGATGCAGTGCAAATGAGTGAAATGGCCCTCATTCAATTTCAGTCATCATTTGTTATTGTGAAAGGAACAAAAAGAAGCAACTAGTTGACTGTAATAAATTACTTCCAAACTATGGGAATGTGTGGAAATGTGGCTTGCAGATTTGTGAAAATGTTGCTTGATGGAAGGCACTGAAGGTACTGAAGAATACTAGATGAATTGCAATGATATACTTATCATACTTTTTGCAGAGGTGCTCCCTTAAGTTGGGAAAGACAAGATTTTCCTCACCTAAATAACTTGCATTTGGCATGATTTGTTTGTGGTGGGCCACTGGAAGATTTGCAAGTGTGATTTTTGATTGAGGCACATATCTCTGAGAAATCCCAGGGAAATCTCAGCAGTGATATAGACTCAAGTTGATTGACTTGGACACTAGTCAGACTTAAGCCACTTCAGTGACTAGACTTGACTTGGCAATAAATAAATACTGACTTGACTCAACTCATGACTTGTTTGTTTTTAGTGATTGACTTGCTGCTTTTGGTTCAGTAACATAGCACATTCATCCAGAAACCATACAACTTTGAACAACACTCACATCTCTTTTTGCGTACTGGTCACATGATGATTGGGCTCCAGCCCAAAGAACAGAGCATTTCTCAGAGGGCAACAGCAAATGGGTTATTCAGTGGACTTGAGACAGGGTTGAGGTCTGCTCAGCAGCCTGTTCCTGCTACATATTGAAGTAGCCTTCTAAAACTTTTCCTAAAAACAGAAGGCATGACTCATCCCCAGAGTGCAGGGCACACATCTCAGAGGGGAACAGCAAATGTATAAGGCAAGGGGCTTGAAGAGGAAGGATCCTTCCTTCTAAAGCTTTTGGAGCTTCAGTAACGGGAAGTAAGAAGGATCCTATTCCCCACTTCCAAAAACACTTCCAGCTTTGCAAATGGGAAGTAAAAAGGATCCTATTCCCTACTTCTGAAGTTGCAGACACTTTTATGCCCATTGACATAAAAGCATCCAGCTTAGGGAAGGGAGAGTAAGAAGGATCCTATTCCCTATTTCCAAAGCCACAGATGGCAAAATTGCAAATGTAGAGGACTGATTCTACTTAATCTGTTAAAACTGACTTTATTTGACTCTGTTCATAAATTCTGAAATAGAAGTTGGAATATTAGATGGGTTCCCAGACTTGAGACTTGACTTGAGATTTGACTTTAGCATATCTTGCAAGGACTTGAGACTCGACTTGAGACTTGGAGTAAAAGATTTAAATACATCACTCAAAGTATACAACTCCATCTTAATGATTAGATCATATTAGATCAACTTCCAGACTGTAACTGTGATCTCATTTCCTCCTTTGAAATCTTCAGAAATGTCAGGGCCAGCTTTAGGGCCTGGCAGTTTCAGTCATATATTGAGGTCCTAACACCAACTCTGTTCCTTGCTCTTGCCCTCTTACATATCCATCCTACATCTCCCAAGCTAGCAACAGGAGCTCTCAGAAGGAAGGGGAATATCCTCCAAGTATGGGCATCTGCGGGAAATTCAAGGATCAACGTTCTAGCCCTGGGACCTTCTGGGAGCCATGTGTACTGCCAAAACTCCTAAAAAACAAACAACAAAGTGGCTAGAAGTCTACTTCTAGTTTTGAAACACAGTGTATGTGTGTGTGTATAAAATATTTAACAGTGCAGAAAGGATGCATTCTATGGTTTATTGTGACTTTTGAAGAAGTAAATGACTCTCTTGTGTGGTTTATTGTGACTCCAGATGAAGAGAATAACCCTTTTCTGTGGGGTTTTTTTAAAAAAAAACAAAACTGGGAATCTTGAGGGGAGAAGGGGCAAAAATAAGCTTTGGGGGCTGTACTTTGTCCACCCAGTCTTAGAGACTTCTAAAAACTGAAGTCATCTTAATACCTTTGTTGCCCCTATATTAAAAACAGTTCTGTAATTGGTATTTATATTCATTTTGTTCACTCGACAGACAAATGGGCATAACCCAAGTCATAGGGAAGCCTTTACTTGTACCCTGTTAAAATCAGCTTAGAATTCATCCCCGAGCAAGAATCTGTTAGGAGTGTGCAACCTTGTAAGCTGGTCTAGAAAGAATCCAGCAGCACCTATAGCTAATTGTGGTGTAGATTCTTTTTCATATGTGCCTTCCTCTCCCTGCTTACAACAGAGGCCCTTTTCACATGGAGTTTTTAAAGCGTATTAGGCACGCTCCCTCCCCCCTTCACGAGCCGCCGTACCACATGATGTTCTGGTGAACCAGGTGCTATCATGGCTATGGATAGTGCTGATAGCACATTTTCTTATTTTCACCTGAAAGGCAAAAATAACCTCCCTTTCATGCATTGGTCGCGCAACCAGAGGGCCTGCGGAGCCGTCATCCAGTGTGCTTCTGGGAAAGACCCGGGAGTGGGCGGGGTGTGGGCAGTCCCTGCTGCCTGCCCCTCATGCAGCAACTCCCAGGGGATGCTCCGCCCAGCAGCAGGCCGGCCGCTGCCCCCATTGCAGCAGGGAACACTGCACGACACATCGCCGCGAGAGGCCAGCCCGGGGCTGCGTCGCCACTCACACTTGAGGTGACAGCAGCCCCCGGGGTCTGGCCAACTATGTTTTTTAAAAAAAAAACCTGGCTCTATCATTAGCACATTACCAACATAGTATGAAACATCCTGTTGGCAGGATCTATCGTGCTATTGTTAGCACGATAGTCAATGAAACAATAAAAAGAAAAAGAAAAACCACCGACCAATCAGGGGCAGTGGGGCAGAGACAGTGCGGGACCTAGGCATGGCCCAGGATGCTGACATTCAGACAAAGCACCGGGCGGGGACTGGTGCTCTCTCACAAATGCCCTATCGTGTGCAGACTGCAAGGGGCTCTCTACTGGGCCACTTGCGATATTGGCAATATCGTGAGGGCTCTAGCTCGTCGCGCTATCAAGGTAAGGTGCAAAAAAGCAAAGAGACTTTTTAAATCTCCTGCTAGTTAGCTAGTTCATAGTCTCCAGTAGTTCTGATCCCTGCATGATCTGAAGAGGAGGAGCTGAAAGCTGCTTTGTATCATAGTAGCTGAAGCTACAGTGTCCCAGTAATCTCTGTATCTATATACAACTGATTTCATGAGAAAATTGTTTTATTTCTTTTATTAAATAAGACAGGTTTTACTTTATTCTGTAGACTGTGTGACAAGGAAATGTAGGTGACTGGTTATTCTCTTTCTGCTTTTTACTAATTTCTCTGCTAGGAAGACAAAACCACATAGCTCTCAAACCCTCAATACAATCTGCTTTCTCTGTGCGGTGTTTATTCCTAGCAAAGTTATTTTCTAAGAGGAAAGCCTTTCAAAAGTGTGAGAGAGTTCACAGGAACACATGTATTAAGCAGCTTGGCTTCTTACCAAACTACTCTTGATTCTCTAGTTTATGGATTACATCTGGTATGCATTTCAGATTTCATTTTCTTTCCTGGAATTAAACTGATTTCCTTTCCAAGATTGTATTGTGGCTATTCGCTATAAATATCACAAAACCTGTGCCATTCATAGTTAAACTGGAAAAACATCCATGTTTCCAGGCAATCTAATTTGTCAGGGCAGGTAAATAGGCTATGGTATGCATTTCATCTAATTAGATTCTTAGACACTGTAGAGAAGAGAACATTTTCCTTCCTTTTCCATTTTGCCCTGAGGACCAATGAACTGTGCCAATGATTATTTGCAATCAGTTTTTAAAACTTAATCATCATTAAAGAAACACTTTCCTGAACACTGACTAAATGTATCAGCATACACAATGTAAGTGAGGTTTCGCTTCCTGTATTGAACAAGGGGGATTTCATTCATCACAAATTCCAGTGAAGTAGCTGTGTTCACAAAACTGCTATCTTGATTATTATAATAAATATTTGTATCAGGATCACAGCATAGTGATGTTATTTTTATATACCTTCATGTCAAGTCCAACTTAGGACCCTTCCACACTACACTGTTATGGTGGTATTATTCCACTTTCAACGTCCTGTGGAATCCTGGGGTTTACAGTTTAGGGAGGGGCATTTAGAATTCTCAGCCAGAGAGCTCTTTGGCCTCAGGAAACTACAAACCCCTGAATTCCACAGGATGTCAAAAGTGGAATAATAGCACTGTAACAGGGTGGAAAGTCCCTTAGTGTATTCATGTCCAAATTTATTCAGAGGAGTTTTTCCATTGCTTTCTCCTAACGCTGAGAGTGTGTGACTTGTCCAAGGTCATTCAGCAGGCTTCCATAGCTGAGCAGGGATTTGAACCCTGACCTCCTGGAATCCTAATCCAACATTCGAATCACTACACCATGCTGGTTCATAGCCCTGCATGTTTTGATATTCCTGATGAAGCTGGAAAGGAAGCGTGAGCCATGTGAGCCATGTGAGCCATGGTCCTTATAGCAACAAGGATTTGGATCCCTCTAAAGCAGAGATGGATAACAGGGGTTGAAAGGCTGCACCGCCCCCCTGCAGAACCATGATGACTGTAACCCTGTTCCCCCTATGCCACCTATTCCCCAAAATTTCAGGGATCTGAAAAATGTCTTGCCCCAAATGGCCTATAGCTCCCCCTGGAGCCTCCATGTTTGGCCACATTTTCAGACATCCTTTACTCTTTTGGGGCCTTCTTTCCACACAAGAAATAACTGTAATTGAAGCAGCCCAAACTGACCATGGAACCATTTTGAGGGAGGAAAAATGAGTCTCCAAATAGGAGGCTGTGAAAAGCCAGCGGGCTGCATTTACATCCCAGGAACACCTTGAAAATCTGCATACTCCCCATTACACCCTGGGGAGAAAAAGGGGGGTTTGTCCCCAAATACCTCCAAACCCCCTTTAGAAGGCATGGGTTAAAAATGGGCATGTTTTAGCCTGCTGGGCCATTTTAAGCTCAGGTGAATCCTATTTAACAACAGGAAATGATTAAAAGTCCTTCCAGTTTCCAAAAAAAAAAAAAAAAGGCAACAATGATCCCACAGTATTTACAGGGCATTTGGAGGGATTTTTTAGCTACACAGACAGGGAGAGAGAGAGTGCCTCCAGGCTGCACTTTGCCCACAACTGATTTAGGGGGTCAGGGTCTCAATGAGGGGAGCTGCAATAAGCCACAGCAGCTTCATCTCACCCTTGCTGTAAAGACTTTCATGTACTGAGTGCAAACATCTGAAGGGACCATTGGTAGACTGTGAAAGCACGTGGCTGAAAATATTTACAAATATCCCTGGGACTAGGTACCTTAGCTCACTAGGGTTTCAGCAGTAGCTGGGATAGATGGACTCAGTGCTTCAGTGCTGCCATGAATGGAACATTATGCTTCACCTATCCTAAAGTCACACTAGACATTAAGGCAGAGCTTTCCAAACTCTTCATGTTGGTGACACACTTTTTAGACACGTATCATTTCGGAACACAGTAATTCAGGAAGCGGAGGCAGCCCCTCCATCCAAGCCTGGCCTGCTGCCGCTGCTCTCACCAGGGTCCTCCTTGGCCTGGGGTGGCAGCAGTGGCAGCATCCCCTCCACCTGGACCTGGCCCACCGCCACTTTTGCCAGGGTCTTCCTCAGCCCACGGAAGTGGAAAAAGGCAGCCCCTTCACCTGGGCTTGGCCCACCATGGCGGCAGGAGAGACAGCCCTTCCATCCGTTACATCTGTGCGACGCACCTACACACTGCAGGCGATGCACAGTTTGGAAAGCTCTGCATTAAGGGGAATGTGTGTTCTGTATAATCAACCTGCCTTTTCATCCACAACAGGATTTCCTCAGCAGTCATGGTTGCAAATTAAGCCTACGTTTATGTTCCAATGACAAACTGTTAAATGAAGAACACTTAATACAAGATATGTTGGTGAGAAAAATCATGTGTTATGAAAAAGATGTGTCTTTTCACCCCTTCATGGAATACTTCTTCTACAAATGTGATAAAGATATCTTTTGACTCTTAACTGAGGTAATTCCTGGCTGGTGATTCACAGGATCTTGACACATTAATGAAGAAGAGAACAGACATCCTGGCCTTGTTCCTGCACACACAGATATAAGTACCAATTTCATTTCATTAGTTTGTTCCTAGGGGTTTGTTTTAATGGTTTCAAAACATTGAATATATCAGATCACTGAAATGGCTGCAGCATAACTGAATGTTTTTTCAGATGCTTTCTTTTCATCTGCAACTACCCATAGAACTATTATTTTATCTGCTCTGTTCTTAGATGCTGCTTCTAAGTAATAATTTATATAATCTAATCTCTGCTAAGTGTAAAATCAGTTTTAGTTAATATGAACACTATTAAAAATACATCATCATCTACCCAAAGATTTCTAAGCAGTCAACAAGAATTAAACACAAGAAAACAATAAAACCAATACAAATATGAAAGTAGAAAATGAAATCTGTAGATAAAATCCAGAGATTAAAGTAATGTTTAAATGTCTGACTTAATAAAGAGAAGTGTTTGCCTAGGAAGAAAATGGCAAAAGTTGGCATCAGGCAAATCTTCACAGGGAGTTCATGTCACAGCTAGGTAACCTCTGCTGAAACACCCTTTCTTACTGAGACCTACTTGATCTGTAGCAGCGGTGGTACTTGGAGAAGAGCATCACCTGATTGCCATAACAAATTGGGCAAAGTGATAGGGAAGGAAATACTTCATCAAATATATGAGTTCCAAGACATTTAGGGATTTGATGTTTAAGATCAAACAAATGGACAGCAAAACTTTGAAAACTTACTGGTTTTGTTTTTTGTTTTTGGTTTGTTTTGTTTTTTTGGCAGGTGGCTCTCAGAATCCCCCAGCCCATGGATGGCCAGTGACTTCCAATCAGTGTGACCAGACTAGACAGGACAGACAGCACAGTTCTCTCAAAAGCAGTCAGCTGTGATGTCAGGGAATAATGCCAGGTCTGGCTCAACTAAAGCTTCTAGACCATTTACTCTTTATTTTGGCAATCAAAGATATAATTGCCTAGTTTTTGCTCTTCCTTCCCAATATTTTTGTCTTCTTGTGAGTAAAGCACAATAAGGTTTCATTTATTTACTTTTGGTCAAATCCTTATTTGTTATATTACGATAGCCATATCCCTTATTGGCTCTTATGCTGAAGGTTAGCACAGCAATAAACCTTGCCTCTACCTAGATTTTCTTGTAAAAGAAATTAATCTAGCTTCATTAGTCTATGGCAGATAGGTCCAGCAATACAGAAATGGCATCCCCTTGTACACAGGCAGTATTACTTTCTGTGTCAAATGCAGGGGACGAAAACCAGGGGTGCCTCCAGGAAGCTCCCAAGCAGAGCACAAAAGCAGTAGGTAGACCTATGCTACTTCTCAACACTGACTCTCCATTCAGCTACAGATGGCTGACTGGAACATCACTGTTCAGAGGTTTAATTTTGAACACTATGTAGATTTTCTTCAGCATCTTGAATGGGGAATTTTCTGAAAAGTTTAAATGGGAGTACTAAATTGCTGGACTCAGCAGAAACCATTTTCTCCAAACAAAGCACACTCCATACAGACAAACCAGCCTCAAAATGAAAGTCAGAGACTCTGTTTCAACCTCTGTACATCTGCTCATTTACCTATTTATTTATTCAGGTGATGAACAGCTAAACCAAGAACCAAAACTTGGAAAAGTTACGGTTTGGGCTACAGCTCCCAGAATCCAACAGCCATCCTCACTGACTGGGGGTTGTAGTAACTTTGACTTTCTGGGTAGCTCCTCTAAGCCAAAAGATTTTTCTTTAAATGTGGTAAATTCTGTCTTCTGTAATGAATTGTTCATGGGGGAATGGTTGTTGTTGCTAAGTGATGGGGAAAAGGTATTACTTCATAACAAATGTCCTAACATCATTTCATCATTCATCAGATCTGTCTTTTGAATCAACCATCACCATGTAGAGCTTTTGATTCTCATAAACTTAAGCTGAAATACATATGCCTTCCAGCTGCCTTCCACATAATACAAAATAAAACAATCTAGCTTCTACCAATAGGGATGAGGGAGAATTTTGCTTCAAGTAGTTTCTTAGGAGTTTTCAAAAATTCAAAACAATTTTCATATTCAGGATGCAAAGAATTTCAGAGTAAGCACATGTGAATAGCGGAGTAATTCAGCCTGAAAGACAGTGGCAGCAGGTGGCTCCTGTGTTAGTGCAGTGGTGAACCTACTCCAGATTTTATTCTGAACGATAAAGGAACTACCCAAGGTGCTGAAGCTTCTCTCCAAAATAGCTTAAGCACAATGGATTGCTTGTTTAATACTCAAACTGAAATCAAGCAGATTCACTGTCTCACTGACATGAGAGCTACCAGCCACCACTGTGGAAAGATTTGCCTATTCAAGCTCAGGGATTTGAGCACATAGCTCTCAGATGGAGGGAGGTGCTTTTAGTTTCTGTGTATCCAACCATACTGGTGCTAAAGCAGGGTTGCTCATTTAACTACATGGCAGGCAAGTACAACATGGCCCTCTCCATGCTAGGAATTGATCTGCTTCTTGAATTTGACCAGTGAAGATGAGTAAAATCTTCCTTTTCCTTTCTTTTCTTTTCCTTTCTTTTTTTTCCCTTCTCTTTCAATTCAGCTGCAATACAAATTTAACAAAATTCACGGAATACTTTAATTGGAAGCAGAAAGAACTTTTGATTTTTTTAAAAAAATTAGATGCAGAAGAAACCACAATCCCTTTTTCTGATTTGTTCTGAAAAAAATGTGGAACCATTTTTAGTATTAAGATTCACTGTCTAGAGTACACAGAACAATCACTTTGTGAATGTTTTATGTTGCAAATGACATCAGTTTTCCCTGGAATATATCTGTTAATCCTCACCAGAAATCTAGATGATCTGTCTCCTGTTAGAAAGATCTTCTGGATGCCTAAGGACATGGTAAAAATAGACTTCACTTAGTTATAAAGACACAAAGAAACAAAGGATGTCATAGGACACAACACTTAGCCAAAGATCCAGCCTAGAAAAATGTACATAGATTGGAATTCTTAAGGTGATTTATGCCAATCTAACATTCTGATATGCCACCATAAGGCAAGTTTTTGAGTGATATGCAACATCAGCAAGTAATAGAAAAGAAAGCCATGTTCATCAGCAGAGGCGGTGGAGCTTTCTCTCTTTGCAAAGACAGCCTCCTACATCAACTTACCCATTGTGACAGTGCCCTGTGACCATTCTATTCTTACCACGGCACTACCACCAACTATGCCACTGCGTCTAAGTGCACCAGCATAATTACACTGGACAATAGGACTGGGGTCTCAGTGTGATGCTAGTTCAAAGGACTGTATTTCATATTCCACCGCTCTCTAAGTTTATAGCACTGTCTCTGGAGTGCCAGCCTTCTGGAGCTGGAAGTCAATGGGAATGATTAGCTCAGCAGCAACTGCAGTTTCCTGCCATTGTGGGGTTTGTTTGTGCAGCAAGGCAGTTGTTAAAATACATAAACCCACCTGTTTTATGACTGCACTTTGCAGAACAATCTGGCTTCTATTCTCACTTCTGTTTCAGAATGAAATGCCTTCTTAAATTCAGCAGTTGCTCACCTGTTGATTAAGTCATTAATAACTAGGCTTTGGGCAAAGAAAGAAAGAAAATTCAGCAGAAGTGTGAAGACAAGCAACGAGAGTGTTGTCATGGGTGCCAAATGGGAGGGCATTGTTGCTGTTGTTGTTGTTATCTAATATAAATAAAGCACCAGGTATGGGCAAGATGTGATCCAGGGGTCACATGTTTTAATGTTCAATATTTTTAATGTTTAACGTTTTGTTTCAAAATCCCCCCAGTGCATTCTAGCAGTGTGGCAGGCATTTCCACCATGTTTAGAGGACCTTTGGTTCCCCCAAGGGTCAAAAACAATTCTTATCTTTTTTTCCCCCTTGAAATGCTCCAAAATGTTCACTAGGGGAGCGTAAGGTGCGTTTCCACCACACTTTGTGGCCCCCAGCCCACTTTAGGCCCAGGAGAGGCTTTTTCCGCCCAAAATTGAAAACATGGTGAAAATGCTCCTATCCCCCTGTGAAGGAAAGGGAGGATTATATTCTCCCACTTGGTGCTGACTCCTGCCCTGGAGTAGGAGATGGGAACTCTGCCCTTTGCCCTTGGAAATCTTGCTGCCACCACCTACTGATTTTAACACCCTATCTTGTAACTCAGTAGGAAGCCACTGGGGAAAAGAACTTAGAGCCCCTTCCTCACTTACCCACCGTGGAAGAGAGGAGTCCTATCTTTGTGAGTAGCCAGCAAGCACATGAAGAAAGAGAGTGTGGACAGAAAGTTCTTTAAGGAAAGCTTTTTTCTAAGCAGGCAATATAATGACAGAAGATATCTTATTCATGGAGGCTTTTTCCCCCAGGCATTATTAGGTACAGACAAGCGTAAGTCGTTTCAGCCAGAATTTTAAAAGAACAAAACCCCTAATGCAGTGGTTCTCAACCTGTGGGTCCCCAGATGTTCGTGGACTTCAGCTCCCAGAAGCCCCAGCCACTGTGGTCAATGCTCAGGGCTTCTGGGAGCTGAAGTCCATGAACATCTGGGGACCCACAGATTGAGAACCACTGCCCTAATGTGACTAGCTAAGAACATTCTAATCTATTCACATTATTATCCGGATGCTGGAATGATGTGGAAATGGGGAGAGGAAGTCAAGAGGCTGGGCCTAGTGTTGCCCTAGCCTACCACCAACTTTCTGCCTCTCATGGATGCTCCCTTGTCTCTCTTTCTGCCTCGTGGCATTTCTAAAACTTCTTAACTGAAGCATCTCAAAGTTTTTCACCTTTTCTCCTATCTGGTCTTGCTGATTGGGCAATTGACTCTCATGAAGTCCTCTGTGATGCTGACACTCAATAAATGTAACCTAAACCCAACATCTCATTAACCCCTGTTTTACCTGTAATGAGAACTATATCCCTTCAGCTGTGTAGCCTAGATAATGGGAAGAGCCCATTATCACACACTCCCAAAGATGTTTGAGGGCTTTTTTTTTTTTCTTTCAGGAGCAAGAGCAGCCTTCTAAGATCTTCTAATTTAGCTAATGTGGTCCCCTGGCCTTTCACAATTGTCCAGCCCTGATATGAGCATTTTTACACCTGACCATGAAAGGAGGTAAATGAGGAACTGGGATGATATTAAGTGCCTTCAGAGTGAGAGTAGAGACAAATAAATATCTGTGAAAGAGGGCCCCAAACATTAGGTAAAAACAAATGGGAAAACTATTTGTCTTTTTTCTGAAGATTCTGGCAGTTATACTCCAAAATTTTTGAACAATTTGTAAAAGGGTACTACTGATCAGTTTAGGCTAGACTTGGTATGTCCAATGCAAAAAAGTAAACATTAAGCTTCTCCCACTGAAAGTGATGGCAGAGTCATGTGAAGAACAATTGTCAGTGAGGTCAGATGAAGAAAGATAAGGCAAAATTCTGGCAGTTTCATGCAAACTGTGAAGGAAGAGTGTGCCGGTGCAAGCAGCCCATTCATTCCTGTTTTGTTCCGTCTTACTGGCACAAACACTGAACAAGCCAGGAAGGAATAATTTGTTCAGTCTGGGATGTTGTTTGAATCAGGCATCTTGGTTTATTGTATGCCTTGCAAGGCAAAATGACTAGGCAGAGTTTGTATCGTTGCATGCAAATGCCAGCACAGGGTCTATATCACAGCCTGAAAAGTTTGCTTCTTGTACTTTTATTGTTACGTACTTTCAAGTCATTTCTGACTTACGGTGTCTCTAAAATGAAATTATCATGAGGTTTTCATGGCAAGATTTGCCATTGCCTTTCTCAGAAGCGGAGAGAGTAAGACTTGCTCAAGTTCAGCCAGTAGGTTTCAGTGGCTGAGTGGGAATTGGACAGCAACTCTCCAAATCCTTTGGTCAGCATGGTTACTGGCTATCCCAGGTAGGGATTCTGAGACTGTAGTTCAAAGCAGTAACATTTCCACATAGCTGTCTATCTATCCATTTCTCTCTCTCTCTCTCTCTCTTATCTATTTTAACACATAAACACACACACACACACACACAGACTTTTTGCATTGGCAGAAATATTTTTATGTGTTGCTTGCAGGAGAACGATATCTAAGCAACGATTGCATTTCTTTATAGTTCAAGGAGTGTCATTGCCACAAATGTTTGTAGAGTTCTGGTTCATTCTTTAGATAAAATGTTTCTTGTGCATGGTGCCAGAGACTCCCTTGCATTTCTGTGTCAAGAAATGGAGGAAAAGATGTAGCTAAGAAAGAGAAGAAAGAGAGGCGTCATCCTGTACTGGCCTCTCCCAAGGTATGTCCGGGCAATCTGCACATTCTTCATATGGAGTGCTCAAGGGAGCAATAAGGACTTTTTAAGTGTTTGTTGAAAGTACAAAATGACTTTTGTCTTTGTACCAATGTTTTTATTACAATAGAATTGTCTTTAGCAGCTAGGGTGAGTGGGAAGGGAGGAATTAAGCTGTAAAAATGTTGTTTGGTTGATTTAATTAATTAATTACTTCCATGGCTTTCAAAAGGTAAACCAAGCTAGCCTTTAAAAAAGATTTCCAGACGAACAACATAAAAAGGGGCACAAAGCAATTCCACTGTTCACTGGGGACGTAGGCAGGGGAGGAATACATTTCAAAGAAACTAAATTCTCAGTATTTGAGTATGATTTTCAGCTGAGTTTCTATATATTTTACTCCATTTTTGCTGGAAGGAGTTTTATGCTGTGTGTTCTGTGTTGTTTTTAATTACTATTTTCAACATTGTATTTTTTTCTTCAGCCTGAAAGCCACTCAGAAAAATTTGTGGCTGGGAACCATATAATTGTGATAAAAACATGCATAATGAAAAATCACCCAGTGCTGTTCTAAGTTCTGATTTCCAAGTATGATGGTGGAAAAAGCTGGCAGGAAGAAATCAACTCCCTTGAAATGTAGTGTTGGAGGAGAGTTCTACAGATACTATGAACTGCTGAAAATACAAATGAACGGGGTTTAGAGCAAACCAAAGTGTGAACTCTCACTAAAAGCAAAGCTGACTAAACTGAGGCTTAGGACATACCATGCTTAGGACATACTTAGGACATACCATGAGACAACATGATTCATTGGAAAATATGATAATGCTTGGTAAAGTGGAAGGCAATGGGCAAAAAGGGAGACTACACTACAGGTGGATTGATTCAATCAAAGAAGCCGTGGCCTGGTGTAAGATCTGAACAGGGCAGTTAATCACAGGGTCTCTCATTCATATGGTCTCCATAAGTCAAAGCTGACTTGATGGCAAATAACAACAGCAGTGGAAGAAAAATTACATTTGCCTCTCTTCTCTAATGTTCCTCATACCTCATTCATCACTGGCTTCCTCAAAAAAAATGAAATATGGCACAGAATCCCTTTTGATTCTTTCAGCTTGCTTTCCCTTCAAGTACTGCTCTGTGGTGGTTCCCAGGCTCTGGAACTTCCTTCCATGGAAAGCTCCTTCTTTGCTGTCTTTTTGAAAGCAGCTAAGGACCTTTTTATTCCAGCAAACTCTGGCAAATTGATTGTTTTACAAGAAACAGGTTTTTTATAGTACTGTACTGCTTTTAGTCTTTGTTCCAAATATTTTAAATGGCTTAAATTTTGCTGCTAGTTTAACACTGTTTTAATCTCAACTTTTTGTGTGTTTTTTAAGCATATGTGGTTTTATTGTAGTTGTCTGTATTCTGTAAGCTGCCTTGACTCCCAGTTTAGGAGAGAGAGAGATGGTATAAATTAACTCAAGGAGGGAGAGAGGGAAGGAAGGAGGGATCTTGGGGGTTTTGAAAGAAGTTTTTACCCATTTTTCTGAAAAACTATACATTGAAACAATACATTTTGATGTTAGTGAAATGGCTTTGAAATTACCATTGTTCTTTCAACCCAGCCCTAGCAGGAAGTAGTGCTTCCAGCCTTCCCCCTGATATTTTTGGAATAAGAGGAAAGGTTATTTTGGGTGATAATAACTCCCTAATCTCCCAGCCAACAAACAGCATGGTCACAGCACAGAGACAGTGCACTGAAAGCAGTAAAATCATCAGTGAAAGCAGATATGCACAGTAACAGGAAACTGAAAAACTCTTGCTGGATGTGCCCACTCCTTGTATTAGCGCAGAAGCAATGCATCTGAACTGCAAAAAGGAGAACACGGGCATTTCTTTTTAAAACTACAACTTTCTGAATCCCCCATCCGAGATGTCTAGAGGAGGATGCTCTGTGAAAAAGCAGTGGGCAACAACAGGGAATATAAATAGCACTGATGATTGTAGGATGCTAACATTGGCTCCTTTTGACAACCTCAGATCACTGCAACACTCACCCCATTTCACAGCCTTTGAATATAGTGGTGATGTTGGCAAGTGATGGGATGGAGTGCATTTGACTCAGGACCAGTTTAAACCCTCTAAGCCAATTCTACCCATATTGGTAGTCCACAAATTAGGTTGGTCCATGACCCCTTCGCTGCTGGTCCACAATTTTCCAGGAAAGATGATGAATATAAAAATAAAATGGCACAAATATGGTACCAGTCTTTGATACATTAGTGAACAATTGCCATTCTGCCACATCAGATAGTTTGAGAATCACTGCTCTAAGCCAGTGTTTAGGATATAAATCCATATGTATGTTTAAAGGGTGTACTTTTCAAAAAACATGCCTGTTCCAAATTTTTAGAATTGGGAAACCATGGTGATTTAAAAACACACACGCACACACAAACACAGAGAAACATTAGGAAGAAGAAGCTAGACTGCAGAATTCGTTGGCATTTCCATAGGCTGTGAGGTTGCCATTGATGTGCAAGAGACAGGAAATGTAAATGACTGAGATTGCCAAAACAATTAAGGCACAAAGAATGGAAATGAAAGAATTAGGACTTGCAGATAACTTGAAGACACATACACATTCACAGAGAGAAAAACAATCAAGATTCCAGAAGGGAAAGCTAAGGGCCACAGAAGAGAAAGCTTTGAAGTGTTGGAAGGGGATAAATGTACTACCACACTTTTCAAAGTGACTTATATCTATAAGGGGCAAGAAAGTCAGAATTACCTGGTGTATTTCTCTTTCTCTGCCTTTTTCTGATCTGATGTTCTCTTGATTGTAGATGAGAAACAAGCAAGCCACAGACTTCATTTCGTCTCTGCCCATTTTTGCAACTTCCAAATCTCCCTGGACCATCATGCAAAATTAAATTGAAAAATTAATTCAAGGAAGAAAGTGTCATTCCTGAAAGCATGAACAAATACTTTTGTTTAATTTAGGATAGTGTTTCACATCAGTTCCAAGCAGCCAACATCCATGGGAAGTTCATGGTTCTGCAAATGGAATTTACCACCTGGGGCCTGTTTATCTTTTACAATCAAAGCACAATGATTCCACTTTAGCTGCCAAGGTTGCATCCTATGGAATTCTGGAGTTTGTAGTTTGATGAGGCACTAAACTGCAAATCTCAGGATTCCATAGGACAAAGCCATGGTAGTTCAAGTGGAATCATAGTGCTACTATTGGACAGTGCGAAAGGGCCCTAAGTAAGAAAAAACAATGGCCCAGCCTATTACTGTGCCATTAACAGCATCTTGGCAGGCAAGGAAGCATTCTGTGTCATGGCCATAAAGGCTATATCATCTGTTAACAAAAAGCTGTTGCTAAACATACTGACCACTGGTGGCTTCGCTAGGACAATTAAGTCTGCTCTGAGTTTTAGACCAAATTTAAAAAGAACTGTCCAAGGTGTTGAATCCTATCCTCAAAATAGGTTCAACACTAGTAGAGCAGATTCTACTGAGGTGGGATCCACTGTCAACTATTGGGACAGAGCTTGATACTAAAATCTGAGAACCTTATCAGCAAATCATCACGTTTGGCATTGTTAAGTATTGAGAGTCTGCTTTGAGAGAGGTTCATATTCCCCAGATGACAAGGCTGGACCATGGGTAGCAAGTGTGAAGAGAGAAGTGAGAAACTAGAGTCATGGGACAAGCCAAGAATCAAGGCAGAAAGGCAAATCAAGAGGCAGAACTGAACGGCAAGTTAGAGGTCAGAACCAAAGGACACAGAAATGCACTAGAAAGTCTCAGGAAAGGCCTTGTTGCTCAATCAAGATGCAAGTCCAAAAGGAAGTCTTCTTGTACTCTTTCCTGTCCAGAAAGATCCAAGAGGCAGCTTGGGTGGGTGGGAACTGTCCATGTCCATGAACCAAGGAGGAGGAAACAGCTTATGTAAAAGAAGCGTTTAAAAAAAAAGCTGATCTGAAAATACAGAGATAGTATTTTCAGAGAACCTCAACAGCTTTTCTGCACTCTTGATATTTTTAACTACATCAGCAGACTTTAAGCTCTTCAGATACAAGATGAAATTTCAGCCTAAAACTATTTCACAGAAATCACTTGTTTTGTCATTGTACAAAGAAATGTGTATGTAAATAACTGACAGTTTGATAATGTGATGTGATGTTACCCTGTAAACTGGGGGTCCCGGGAGGGGTGCCCAAATAAACAACCAACAACAAGCAAGATGGGAAAAATTAGCTGGAGCACTCTCTTGGCTAACGAGAGGCAAAGCAACGCAGCGAGATCTTTTATCCTATGTATACCGGTTCAGGTCAGTGAGAAGTCAAGCAGTTTCAAAATACTAACAGTTTTTATTAAGCAAAAGAAAATAATAAAACTCAAGCACACCTAATGAGAAAGGAAAGAAGGAGAGTTTTGGAGAAATAAGCTGTATGCCACCTGTCCAAAGTCCTGGAGACACCAACTGGAGAGAAGGAACGAAACCCGGCATGGAGACCGAGGGGAATCAAGCAGCAGTGAGGCGAGAAAGATCCAAAGGAGCTTCAAGTGATTTCAGCTTAGTGATTTCAGCTAGTGATTCAGCTAGGTCTGACGAGAGTTCCGAAGAGCTCTCAGAACGGGGCATCTTTTATAGGGAAAGAATGACCGCAGGCTAGACTGGTCTTTACAGGAGAACAATGAGTTTTGGTCGGGAGACAAAGGCTCCGAAAGGTCAGAATTTGCATGATTGAATTATGAACCGAATTGACAATGGTATAGCTGGTATGTAGATGCAGCTAGCTCGGCCGTTAAGTGCCTGGCTTGCCAGGGTGTTTTCACAGGCAAAGAGTCCTCTTTGTCTTGCAATCAAGGTGTTTATGTAGGGTGGCTTCCCCTTGAAGCGGAACTGGCTATATCTGGTATTTTACAACTATCACCCATGCCTAGCGTCACGCTTGTTCGGCTGAACCTTACAAACACTTAGCTGGTGGCAGGAAAAAGGGCCGAATTATGATATCAAAATGATATCTTAGTTCACTAAAGACCGGACCAGATTGCCGTGGTAACAGTGACATTAAGTCAAAATTTTCATTTCTGAAAACCAGCAAAGCTGTTTTTTACTTTGGCAGCTATTTTTGAAAAATCACTCACTAAGCCCCCAGTGTTATGTATCATATGGTTTTGAATTTATGCTATTCTCTTTGCCCCAGTAAATCCAAATTTGATGTGCCTTAAATACAGCAAACCATTATTAGTCCTGTTCTAATGAATGGTACACTCCTGCTATTTTTTGTTTGTGATACACTTGGTTGGGTCAGTCAGTGGGTGGCCCTTCCTTTGAAATGGAGGATAAACCGAATAGCCTTTGGCTCTTTTGCAGCTTCACAACTCATAAAGCAACTGGCAGAAAGCTGCTCTTTGCAATGATGTTACTGCCTGGCCATTTAAAGCACGATTTTGTTATTTGTGGATGTTGTACTCTCTCTGGATGAATTCTACCTCCACTGGGTTGTAATGTAGCCCTTGAGAGAATGCATGCGTGTGGGGATCTAATCCTGTCCACTGCTTCCCTGACTCATATTACAATCAATCCACTCACTGGTTCCTTTGATCTGTGAGAGGGAAGTGGGAGGGGAGGAAGGAGTGAACAAGTGAGAGAGAGAGGGAGGGGAGGAGCTACCACTCACTGTAACAGCCCTTGGAAATTCCTTCTTAGAAATTCAACAGCATGCTGAAAGAACTTTGAAGGAAACCCAGCCACACATCCAGATCGCTAGATAGTGCTGTTCCTTTCCACCACTGCTTGGTTCTTCTTTACTCTCATCTCTAACCAGGTAATGTTCCTTTCTCTTCTTCACAACTGATTTAATGCTTTCATTTGAAAGAGAAATAATGAGATCTGTTGTAATGAGTTGTCACCATGGTGTCGGGGCATTGAATATGTCTGTTGTAAGTAATGCAGCAGATCAAGAGTTGTCATTTCCACAAGCTGCGTGGGCTCCATCACACCTTTTCTTGTGAGGGATGCTTGTAATGCAAAGTACCTAGAGTAAAAAAGGTCCCAAGATGGGAACTTTATTAATCAGCCAGCAGCACAAATGCAGAGGAGAAACTTTGAATCTTCTGCTGTACTTTGATTATAAAATTATCCATTAATCTCTCTGAAATCCTTTCCTTTACAACACACACACACACACATACTCTCTGAAAAATCCAGATTCACTGAGTTTCCTTAGAAGAGGATACCTTCAGTTCTGTGTTGTGATTTAATAGTAATTTCCCAGATTCTGGTAAAATGAACATGGGGCTCTAGCAAAGGTTTTTGTAGGAGCACTCTGGTAGACTACTCCACTTATGTGGATGTTAGACTGAGGAATTGTGCAGGATAAAAAAAATTGCTGGCTTGGTTTGTTTGAACTTGAACATAGTGTTAATCCCAATGTGCTATATTGTGGGGTTGTATACTTGGCTGTATGTGTATATCCCATTGTGCCCTTTCTGGAGCAGAAGAAAGTGGAAACAACAGTCTGAAAATGCCATTTAAAAACTAAGAAGAGAGTGATATGCAACAGCCCTGCACAAACAACCGGAAAGCTTAGATCTTGGTAGTAAATGACAGTCAAATCCCTCAGCAGAACACTTGCAACTGGTAAATTACAGTGTATGAAAGAAGTGTTTGTAAGCTTTTCTCTATAGGCACAACAGCTAAAACTGGGTGGTGAGGGTTTTTTTCCTGTTGTTAATGTATAGTATTTTATTCTGAATCTCTGTTTTAGTCATGAATGGAGCAGACAGACATCTAGAAATCTCTGGCTAGTTTACATAGCTCAGGAAGAATTTCTGACTCCCAATTGTTTAAAAAGGGGCAGCATCAAAATGACATAAATATAATTGCCCCACTCTAAATTATACTGCTGAAACAAGGAAGGCTTGGGGTAACCAGAAATGCATTTAGAGAGTTTGTGATCTGCATTCATTGCTGGTACTCAGACAAATTCTTGGATCCAGAAGTCTTTAATTCTAAGCGGATTCCTTTTGTGCCAGGCTCCAGTTAGTAGATCTCATGATTCTATTTTCAGAAAGGCGACCCCACAAAGTATGAAACTCTTCTGGTCTTGACCAGTTGAGAAGGGCTGACAGGATAAGTAGGTATTATTTTCCCAGCATCAATGAGGAAGGAATAACTTTCAAAATTAATACAAATGTAGAGATATGTATTTACTTACTTTACTTGCCTACTTGTTTTATACCCTGATTACTTCTCAGGACACTCATGTCATTAAAATAAAATACAGCTAAAATCTGTAAATTGTAACATTAAAGAGCAATTGAAGCAATTAAATAAGCTATCATATTAAAACAAAGTGTTTAGAAAAACTGTGTTAGAACAGCTTAAAACATGTTTAAAACATAAAAAAGGAGTACATCTCTCATATGCACACCCACACAGAGACACAGAAGAAGTATGGTACAGTGTTTTCAACATCACAGAAATACATATAATCTTTTGAAGCCTTCTTTTGAAAAAAAAAAAAAAAAAAGTCAAATGTATTTTAATGCCAACTGCCCAACTGATGCGTAAGTATGCTTCTTTTATAAATGCTGCTCCATTTTCTTCTCAAGTTGGCAATTGCTCCTGCAGTTGTGCCACAAAATCGTTAAACCCCTGAAACTTTTGTTATACACATGAGTAATGCAACAATTGACCACTACTCCCTTAACATTTTGATACTATTATCCCACTGTTCCTCATTTTCTTCCTTTCTGCTCACCTTCCACCTCTTCTTCTCCTTCTCTTTCTCCTTCCCCTTCTTTTTCTTCCTATCCTCTTGCTCAATTGTCTAATGCAGTGGTTCTCAACCTGTGGGTCCCCAGATGTTTGTGGACTTCAGCTCCCAGAAGCCCTGAGCATTGACCATAGTGGCTGGGGCTTCTGGGAGCTGAAGTCCACAAACATCTGGGGACCCACAGGTTGAGAACCACTGGTCTAATGCTTGCATTCTAGATTCAGCCAAAGAGTGCAGAAATGGAGGCTATTCCTTATGGAAATCTGAGGTAATAAGAGCTGAAGGAAATGGAGGAGAAAAAGTAATACCAGAAACGTGATTGGCTGGTATGGATAGCCATCATGCGAAACAGTGTTGTCCAAACAGCCAAAGAAATTTCAGTTGAAAGTACTGAGGACCACTGGCCAATTGCGATTTGCTGATCAATTGTCCCAGTATGACTGGAATAAATTGGCCCAATCATACTTATTTTACAAAGGTGCTGTATAGCAGTGCTTCTCATTCTATCTGATGTGAGGGCCTAGCAATTTCTTTTTGCTGCCATGCCAGGGAGTGGTACCATATTTGTACTCATTGGTAAAATTGTCTCTTTCTTTAGGGAAACTCTTTGCTGATTGGCAACTGGTAAGTTGTGGACCAGCACCAGTTCATGGTCCACCACTTTGATCCACACTGCTGTGTAGATGCAGATGGAGGATATCTGGAATCTGAAGACAAAAAGTAATAAGGAATTGAAAATGTATGATAATCAAAAACCCAGTACCCACTACTGTGGCGTAGAGAGTTATTTTGCTATTGACATGGGGCGGGGAGGGAAGGAGGGGGGAGAGAGAGCTATACATAGCTATAGATATAACTACGTATACAGCTATACATAGCTATGAAGACATCTAAAATTTTGAACTGAAGGGAGGGAAGTAATTTTATAGACAGATAGGTAAATAGTAAATATCTTTAATATACTTAGAGCCACAGCTGCACACACTTTTTGAAAGACCTCTGTGTGTTCAGAGCAAACCAAAACTGCATAGAGGACAGATCAAAGCATTTCCTCTTCAGATGTCCATTTTCTCAGGGCTGCAGTGCTGGTATCCTGTTCCTCAGTGTTCAAGAGCTAGTGGTGGTGCAATTTCCAAACTTTTGTCTGTGCTTGCAATCATTAGTGAGTCAGCTGAATGTTGCCTGCCCTATATATATAAAATGATGGCAAACAGTAGGACATACGACCGGATACAGAAGGTAACTGTGGAAAAGCTCAGAGTCCTTTGCTGGTATATTTGAAGACTCTGATTTCCTGACCAGAATAATGGCTTTGTACCTTTGGGGCACAACTGGCAAGAAATCAGTCCATTGCACATGGCAGTGTTGGTTGGTTGCTCCCATTGTTGGTTGGGCAGCAAATCCACTCAGGACATTAATTCAGTCTTTGAAGGAGTTACCCAGGCTTCTGAATCTATCTTGAAATTAGATTCAGGACCTTGAATAGTTCCTTTAAAGTCCAGAGTAAAACCCAGAGCAGACTTAACTTTCCACTGAGATGGAAGCTACCAGCTACCACTAGAATACAATTCCTTCTTCCAGAGGCAAAACTTATTTCACAACCCATCCTAAGCTCCACGAATCTTATTTCTTATTTATATCCCACCTTTTCTCCAGTGAGCCCAAGTTAGCATCCGTAGCTTTCTTCCTCCCTGCACAACAACCCTGAGAGGTAGAGTATTGTGAGAAAGAGTGGCCCAAGGTCACCCAAAGAACAGAGTGGCTCTCTAGGCACTTGAACCTGGATCTCCTAAAGTGCAATCTAACATTCTGAAAAATATACCACATTCCAAAACTAAAGATAATTTTTCTTTCAAATTTGAAGCAGATTCAGATTAGAGAAGAAACAGGATGAATGACATATGGGTAAAACTAAGTGAAAGTAAGGGGCCTAATTCACCCATCTCTAATCTTGGTCCTTGATACATTAAAGTAGTAGTATGAGACCCATAGATATAGTCTTAGCAGCAGTCAGTTTGCATAAAGTAAGAAATCCTCAACGACACTTCTGCAGGGATGCCACATTCACTCTTAGAATGTTTGGATACAGTTTCAAGAAGTCATGAGTCTGTTCCTCATGGATCGTGCAAACTCTTGAAAGCCACTGTACTCCTAACATGATTTCCGTAACAGAAGTTTAAAAAACAATGTCTCTTAGGACATTTGATTTTCTCAGGAAAATGCTGTAAAAGAAGCTGTGACTGACCAAGCCAGCAAGAAATGGGAACACATCTTTATAGCAAGAGGCTGCTTTAAAAAAGGGATGGTATGATTTGAGTAAATAATGTTGTTGTTGTTGTTGTCAACTGCCATGAAGTTGACTTCAACTTATGGTGACCCTATGCCTGAAAGACATCCAAGTCACCCTATCATCAACCACCCTGCTCAGGTCTTGCAAATTCAGGGTTGTGGCTTCCTTGATTGAGTCTATCCATCTATAATGTGTTCTTCCTCTTTTCCTACTGCCTTTTACCTTGCCAAGCATTATTGTCTTTTCTAGTGAGTCCTGTCTTGTCATGATATGTCCAAAGTGTTACAGTCTCAAATTAATCATCTTGGCTTCTAGGGGGAGTTCAGGCTTGATTTACTCAACGCTTAACAGTCTGCAGTTTCCATAGAACTCTTCCCTAGCACCGCATTTCAAATGAGTTTTTTCTTCCTATCAGCTTCCTTAACTGTTTAGATTTCACAACTATACAGACACCCAACAGGCTTTCTGCTGTAGGGGATGTTCAGCCTGTTCCATCAGATAAAGATTCTGCTACTATAAGCCTGAGGTCTCAGCTGTCTGACAGGCTTCCTGCCCCAATAGTAGCAGTGGTAGTACTTCTTCTTCTTCTTCTTCTTCTTCTTATTATTATTATTATTATTATTATTATTATTATTATTATTATGAACACCCTTTTCCCCAAAACCCAAGACCTTTGTTTTCAGAGAGGCCCCAAAGAAGGCCCTAAGGCCCAAAATATTCAGCCAAAAGAGGCTCTGTGACACTGGAGCAGACTGTGGCCACTCTTTGCCAGTGAGTTGTCTCAATTTGTTTTGATACTTGGTTTCAGACTGTGATTCGTTTCGTCTTGAAAATATGCCCCTTCAGTTTCTGGGGACTTATACACACAGTCAGAATCAGCCATGTCAACATGAAGGAAATGGGGTACTAATTCTGTGTACACTGTGAACTGATTAAAAAACATTTTTTTAAAAGTACTGAACCTATATAAACAACCTATTTAAATCAATACAAATACATTTATATTCCATAATCGTGTAGCAAGATGAAGAGCAGACTAGCATAGGATGGATATAGAAAGAATATGTCTTCAACTCAATTGTTAGATAATACTAGTTAAAACTAATTGGATAATACTATTTAGAAATTCATACAGCCATAATAGCAGAGCTTTCCAGGCTGTGTGTCACAACACGTTAGTGTGTCAGCTGTAGTGTGTAGGTGTGTCGCATGAACAGACTTAAAAGCACTGAAAAGTGGAAGCTTAAAAACCCTTGATGATGAAATGTTAAGTGTCTTTATCTAATATTCCACCAAAAATTCAAAAGCTGTGTTCATCCTATCAACCTCATAAGTCTCACAAAAATGGTAAGTAGTTATTGGATTTATTCAATTTTTTAAATTCTTGCACATAGTTACATATTGTTGTTTGTAAATGACAACAATCTTGGAAATGTATGTTAGTATTTATAAATCAGATATTTAAAAAAATATAAAGGAAAGATTTTCATGAGCTATGTTGCGTCCCCATACATTTCATTATTACAATTTATATACATGTCCATATCTCTTATAAGGGGTCATTTTGACCTCTGGTTTGCTAGTAAAATTGAATTACTGTGTCGCGAAATGATGCATGTCTTAAAAAAGTGTGTCACCAACTTGAAAAGTCTGGAAAGCTCTGCATTCTAGAATTGTGGGCTGAATGTATAGACTGAAGGTAGACTGAAGCATATCTGGAACAGTTAGTTATATACGTTTCATTCATTTTTTTAAAAAAATTGTTATACACATTAAAATAAAACAAAGTCAACATATATACAATCATACTCATCATTAACCTTACACATGTGTATGGACTTCCCCCAACAGGTCTTGAATTTTTAACCAACTAGATATGTTATATCTCTTACTTTGATCTGAACAAAATCAGTTCTAACTCTTCTGTATTAAAGATATTAAAGTGACAATTTGAATCTATTCTTCGATTTATCACTAACTTTATCCATTTATATCATTGGTTACTGTATAGATAAAGAAACAATGAAAATAGAATTCAAATTAAATTGTCTTCAAAAGGAAAATACAGAATTAGAAACAATAATATCTACAGAAAGTTAAAAAGCTTTATCAAAAATTTTAATATATTGCTGAAATGAGATACAGAGGAAGAAATAATTAAAGAACCATTGATAATATCGGCTGAAAATATAGGCCATGCAATTGACTTTATCCAGTGGGAAAGAACATGGGATAGAAAAATGAAATATACAGCAAGCCAGGTTGTAAGAAAAAAATATATACAAGATGCACTATAGACGGTATCTGTCTCCAGATAAGGGCTCCAAAATGTACAAAAATTATGATAGTAAATGCTGGAAGTGTGGCATAGAAAGAGGTACTTTTTAACATCTATGGTGGTCATGAAAAAGAGTCTAAAAATATTGAAAAGCCAAACATTTACAATTTGAAAAAATATATATATTAGGAACTCACTTTCAGATGACTCCAGAATTATATTTGTTAGGAATGTATATTTGTAACAACAAATTAGAAAAAAAGTGGGAAATTTTTATATGACTGCAGTTGCTAAAAAGTCACTTCCAACAGAGGGAGATTGGATTTTAAAATTAATTGATATGGCACAAATGGACAAATTAACAAGTTTAATAAAAGATAATATAGTTGTATTTTATTACAATAGAGTAATAAAAAGTGTCATACCTCTTTAATGGCCATGGCACCATCCCAAGGAGCCCTGAGATGTATAGCTTGGTCAGATATTTAGATACTTATTGTACAAAAAAACTCAAAAATTCACTAAATGTCACAAAAATGCCAAAAAGGGAAGGAGGGAGGGAACAGGGAGAGAGAGAAAGAGACAGAGAGAAATGTGGAAAAACTCTTATAATTTCATTCAATGGAGAAAAAACTTTGGATATTTTTCACTTTTGTGCATGAAAATTAAATAAACAAAGATGTGAGTATGTGTATCTGCCTTCAGGTTGCCTGTCAATTTAGGGTGAACCCATAAATTTAATGTAGTTATCTTAGGTAAAGAAGGTGATTTTGCCAGTTCCTTCCCTAGAAATAAAGCCCACAGTGCCTGGTATTCATTGGTAGTCTCCTGTCCAGATACTAACCATGGCTGACCCTGCTTAGCTTCCAAGATCATAAGGGATCTGGTGCCTTTAGGGTACATCCCTACTAATTATGCAGAACTGCTAAATCCTTTTAGAGATGGAAAATTCACTCATTTTGAATATATATTCAAATCCTGGATGGACAAGGCATTTGTGTGCTGCTACTTCTATTCATCCAGGGAACTAGGGAAACGGTGAAATGCTTTCTTGAAGAGATGGAGAACTCCAAAAAATTTTGGACTCCAAATTCCATCAGCCCCAGCCAGTATGGCCAATGGTTCCTCTCTATCAGCATCTGTAGGTCTATAGATTCCCCACCCTAGCTTTCAAGGGAGTAAATCTATGGTTTTATTCATGCAAAGTGGGTATTTTGTAGCTAAAACAGTACTCCTCCCCGAATATTTCACACTACATAGTTCTAACCCTTAGATTCCACTTTAACTGCCATGGCTCCATCTTATGGGTTCCTGGTGTTTGTAGTTTTGGGGAGGCACTACTACTCTCTGGCTGAGAAGTCTCAATGCCCCTCTCTAAATTATAAGTCCCTGGATTCCATACAATGTTGTCATGGCACTTGAAGTGGAATCATAGTGCTATAATTGCATAATGTGAAAAGGTCGCTTGGCTTCAGAGTCTCAATGCCCAAATATTATAGTGCTATTATTCTACTTTCTGCATCCTGTGGAATTCTGGGGTTTGCAGTTTACTGAGGCCAAAAAGCTATCTGGCTGAGAATTCTAAGTGCCCCTCCGTAAACTGCAAAGCCCAGGATTCCATAGGATCTTGAAAGTTGAATAATAGCACTATAACAGTGTAGTGTGGAAATGGTCTTAGTTCCACAGACTTGATGTGTGGTGGGACAAACATTTTCTTTTATTAAAGCTTCATTTTGCTCCCTTTCAGAGACAGTATGAAGCGTAACCTTTTGAAAAGAAGCCTCTATATCAGTAAGAGAAAAGAACACAGCAGCTCCCCATCTCTCTTTCTAGTACAATTTATTTTCCTGCCACTTTGATCATGTCTTCTTTCAGATGGAAAACAATCCCTAGACTTTTTGGCCACTGAGCATTGAAGCTGCTGAGATTAAAGGAATACCCTAAACCCTAAAGGCTCAATGGACAGACATCCTTTCAGGCTATTCAAAGCATTCATGTCACCCCTTTGTTCTATGTGGCCTGTTCTTTTGCAGTTCTTCATCAGAGTCAGACAAAATTCCCAAGAGACAAAAACTGGGGACTAGAGAAGAGTTCTTAATTTAACACAGGCAATGAATAGTTGACATTCCACTGGAATTAGCTATAGTTTGCCTTATAATGACTAGGATCTAGATCAATGGTTCTCAACCTGTGGGTCCCCAGATGTTCGTGGACTTCAGCTCCCAGAAGCCCCAGCCACTATGGTCAATGCTCAGGGCTTGCGGGAGCTGAAGTCCATGACCATCTGGGGACCCACAAGTTGAGAACCACTGATCTAGAGTATAGCTACATTGCACAGCAGCTTGATGTCACTTTAAACTGTCACAGTTCCATTCTGAGACATCTTGGGACATGTAGTTTGGTGCAGTACCTACTGTAGAATTCTTTGCTAGAGAGTTCTAGTCCACTCCCCAGAACTACAGAATGAGAGCTCTCTATCAAAGAATTTTATGTACTTCAAGTCTGCCAGATCTTGTATGCAGAAATGTGTATTTGTATCAGAAAGACACATTTGAGTCAGAAATATGTTCACTTCTTCAGGACTAGTGTGTTGAGCTGCTTGAAAACATCAGTCCTTCTTTTGGTAATTATCATTCATTATGGTCCATTTTCACAGGCCCTACCATTAGGCAGAACAAAGCAGCTGCTTCAGGTGGCAGGTGCTGAGGGTAGCAGTGCAGCCTCCTGGATGCTTAGAGGCTGTTGCCATGCCTTTCATCTTATCCAAGTGGCTCGCTGCCCTTGAGAGTATTAAAGGTCATTGTTCAATTGTTGGTGTCGAAGCAAAATTAAACTGCCTGTACATGAAATTGGGGTGCGTGTGTGTCTGTGTGTTGTGTTTTGCTTTTTGTCCTTTCCCTCAGATACCAACACATCTTGGGCTAGGTCTTGATTCACACCACATTGTAGCATCCTTCCATTTTGTTTCCTTTCACCTTCACTTTCCATACCGCACAGGCCATTTGAGTTGGCATTTTGCTTTCACACAGCCCTAGATCTCTCTACATCTTCATGTACCTGGACTAAAGAGGCTGTTCTTCCCTCCTCACATTGTTCTTATTCTTGTTTACAAAATTCAGGCACAACTCCATTGACTTCATAGTGCTAATCCTGCCTCAGGCAGCCTCCCCAAGCTTCAGACCTTTCTCTTTAAAAATTAGGATTATTAAGACCTCAGAGAAACAAGGGGAATTAAAACAAAAGAGGGAAGTTTTTAAGGAGGTGCGGTTTGCTTCTTACATACCCTACCTCCAACTCTCTGTTTGGAAACACAAAGTCAGTGCACAGGAGTAGAAAGAAGATCAGGAACAGGAAAGTAAGAATTCTGATCTCCATCATTTTTTCACCTTTTTAAAATTTACTTTCTATTAGATCTTCAAAAATACATAGGAAGCAAATTTCAAAGAGTTATGTCAGTTCAGCATTAAAAGGAAGAAAAAGAAAATTTTAAAAAGTATGCTGACTCTAGCGGTGGACTTTGACTAAATCCACTGGATCTCAACAGTAGATTTGATGGAACTGGAAGAAGAGTATTCCTGGGGTCACATCCCATCCCACCAGTAGACCCCCAAATCTAACTCCAGGACCTTGGGAAACCTGCCAGGGGTGGCTTTCAGAAGGGGTGGACATCTATGTAGGGGAGAGAAGAGAGGAAGAAATTTTCTGACATTTCACTAAGCAGAAGGTTGAATTTATCTACTATGTCACACAAAATTGAAATTTTGAACTCTGTTCTTATTGTAAACATTTATTTCTATCCTTTTAAAACAAAACTGCCTTTTAAACTGGTCTGATATTTGTTGTTCTGACTGCAGTATTTTGTTGATGTTTATTAACTGCCTTGAATGCTTTTTTTTTTAGCAGAAAAACAAAATAAAAAAATTATAGAATCATAGAATCATAGAAATGTAGAGTTGGAAGAGACCACACAGGCCATCCAGTCCAACCCCCTGCCATGCAGGAACACCCATCAAAGCATTCCCAACAGATGGCCATCCAGCCTCTGCTTAAAAACCTCCAAAGAAGGAGACGCCACCACACTCCGAGGCAGCATATTCCACTGCCGGACAGCCCTGACCGTCAGGAAGTTCTTCCTGAGGCTCAGGTGGAATCTCCTTTCCTGCAGCTTGAATCCATTGCTCCTTGTCCTGGTCTCTGGAGCAGCAGAAAACAAGCCCTCTCCTTCCTCTACATGGCATCCCTTCAAATATTTAAACATGGCTATCATGTCCCCTCTTAACCTTCTCTTCTGCAGACTAAACATACCCAGCTCTCTAAGTCTATCCTCATAGGGCATAGCTTCCAGGCCCCGCACCATTTTGGTCACCCTCCTCTGGACTTGCTCCAGCTTGACCATGTCCTTCTTCAATTGGGGTGCCCAGAACTGGACACAGTATTCAAGATGAGGTCTAACCAAAGCAGAGTAGAGTGGTACCAGTACCTCCCTCGATCTAGACACCATACTCCTGTTGATGCAACCAAGAATTGCATTGGCTTTCTTGGCTGCCGCATCACACTGCTGACTCATGTTCAGCTTGTGATCTATTAAGACTCCTAGATCCCTTTCGCACGTACTGCTATCCAGCCACATGTCCCCCATCCTATATTTCTGTATTCCATTTTTTCTACCTAAGTGTAGGACCTTACACTTCTCTCTGTTGAATTTCATTTTGTTCATTTTGTTGAATTTCATTTTTCATCTCTAACATGCTTTTTGCACCTTTCTTTTGTTTTCCATGTTCAGTTTATAGGGAATCAGTTTATAGCCATAAATTTTTATAAAGGAATCTTATCTTCCATTGGTGTAGATGAAGCTCAGTTCTTAATTAACCCACACTTTGCATGATAACTTGTGCAGTCATTCTAGTTCATGTTCTTGCTTGCTTCAGTTTGAATTTATTCATCTTATGGGAAGCAAGCAAAAGAGGGACAAAAGGCACCTTGTTTGTTGGAAAGGTGGGGCATACATTAAATTATTACAGTAGGGGTGTGTGTGTGGGGGGGTATTCACCCACCCACTTCTGATGGGGCATCAAAGTAATATGGCGTTACTTCGTGAAGCACTATGTGCACTGATGGTGCTAAATAAACAAATAAATCATCAGCACAAGGAGCCAGTGTGGTGTAGTGGTTTGAGTGCTGGACTGCAACCCTGGAGACCAGGGTTCAGTTCCCCACTTGGTCATGGAAACCCACAGGGTGACTTTGAGAGCATCACACAGTCTTAGCCCCAGGAAACCCTGTGATAGGATCTCCTTAGGGTCACTATAAGTTGGAAATGACTTGAAGGCACACCACCACCACCACCACTACAACAATCACCTTTACAAGAACATTACCACCCTTCCACATTTTTATGTGCCTAATAATCTATTTGTTTCCTTTGGAGCTGCAATACCAGTGCCGCTGCTCCTCTACTGTTTTCCTTCAGCTGCTTCCTCCAGTGGCTCTGCATGCTAATGGCCAGGCCAGCTGAGGAATCTGGGGAGCTGTAGTTCAACAATGTAATTTTCTTGAACTGTCTTCTTTTTCATAGGCTTGTACCAGTGTTTACTTACCATCACCAATACATCATGGCCAAAAGGAAAGATGGAGATTAAGGAATAATAAACTTAATGCAACATTTTTTGTATACAGAAGTATCATTTCTTGCAATGATTACTGTCATACTCTTATATTACTTTTTTCTGAGGGATAATCAGGACACACACCTTGAATAGATTCCTGGTCCTACTTACTTGATTTCAGTCTTTGGGTTAGCCCCAGCTTAGCCCTTGGTTGATGTAATCAGCAACCGTAGTGATGTGACAGTCACTGAAAGCACAAACTGCCTGGGATATTGATGAGATGAGAAGTTCTTGACTGAATCAGCACTTTAGCAGGTTGGGGAATTTTAGAGATACCATGGATGCTTCAGTAAGTGGTTACCTAAGTGTTCACAGACAGAAGTCCTAAGCTACCACTTAGGACTACAATTTGAAAAGATAATCCTTTTAGACATCTCCCAGAATCATGCAGGCTGAGGGATTTTCAGAGTTGTAGTCCAAAAAAGTACTTTTCCAAGCTCCGCTTAAAACTTAGTAGAAGGGAACCTGGCTCAGTGGATAAGTGGATGCTGTGCTTTTTGTTCAAGCTAAGTTAGGGAAGGGTAGGGACCAGGTGGTAGGTGATAGGAAAGACTCTTCTCTGCCTGGGACCTTGGAAAGCTGCTGCTTGTCACTTCTGGGCTAGATGGAGGTACTCACTGACCTGATACAACATGGCTCCCTGAATCCCATCCATATCATCTGACTCTATTTTTCTTTTCAGATTTCATCCAGGAAAGAATGCAAATCCATCCTGCTCCAATGCAATTATTCTAATTTACCTTCAAGATATGTAAGTGGAGAAATCGTCTAAGACAAATTAAAGCTGGAATTCTACCAGTTCTTCCTGGGCCTGACCTATAAAACCGTGTACAATTACTAGCATATCACATCACTTACTATGCCCCAATGGTTACTATGAAAGGAGGAAAAAGAAAGTGAAGAAATGGGTAAGACCAAACCAAAGGGACTGGTTAGAACATAAGAAACATGAGAGGAACAGTGCTAGATCAAGAACCCTGATAGATCTAATGTGGTATCCTGTTTCCAAAAGGAACTCTTGGAAGAACCTTGCAAACAGCGGGGTCTCAACTGTCTTCAAGCATATTACTTGCTTGTGGATCCTTCTGGAGCAGAATGATTGAAATCAGGACTTGTTTAAACATAATAGTCTTTCTATAGATACATAATCAAAGATGATATCAGATTTCTCTTGCTGAGGAAATGTGTTTTGTCACAGTATACAGGGACTGTTGGGGGATGAACAGAAGAAGACAAAGAAATTGGGGTTTTGAAGAATCTGACATAAGCAGTTCTTTCTGAATATCTCTAGGGCAGCTGCCACAAAAGTCTGCATGGAGGAAAAGCAAGAACTGTCTATCTCATCATCATGAATTCCACAAATGTTACAGACAGTTCTCTCCCCCTTGGGGAAAAAGTGCTAATTGGGATTGTTCTCACAATCCTTGTGGTTGTAACTGTCTGTGGTAATGTTATGGTGTGTCTTGTTGTCTGTTTCAACCGAAGGCTCCGCAGCCTGACCAATTGCTTCATCGTCTCCTTGGCCTTCACAGACCTGCTATTGGGCCTATTGGTGCTGCCCTTTTCAGCCATCTATGAAATCTGCTCCCATAAGTGGCCCTTGGGCCTTATTTGGTGCAATATCTACATCAGTTTGGATGTTATGCTGTGCACAGCCTCTATCCTCAACCTCTTTGTAATCAGCCTAGACCGTTACTATGCTATCACAGCACCTCTCCGCTACCCCACTGTGGTCACTCCCCTCCGGGCAGCTGTGGCTTTGGTCCTTATCTGGGTAGTGTCGCTCATGGTCTCATTCCTACCCATTCATTTGGGCTGGAACACCAATGACACTAACATCCAGAACATACACTTAATGGATACCACCCAGCCAGAGTGCAAGCTTGAGGTCAACGCTCAATATGTACTGGTGGATGGCTTGCTTACTTTCTACCTCCCTTTAGTTGTCATGTGCATTATGTATTACCGTATATTCAAAATAGCCAGGGAGCAAGCAAAAAGAATCAACTACACCAGCTGCTCCAAGACCATCAGACATGTATTGCCAACTGTGAAGGAACACAAAGCCACTGTGACTCTTGCTGCTGTGATGGGAGCCTTCATTATCTGCTGGTTTCCTTATTTTACAGTGTTTATGCACCGGGGCATACAGGGATCAGCGCCTGAAATACTAATGACCATTGTCTTGTGGCTTGGGTATGCAAATTCAGCCTTGAACCCCATTTTGTACGCTGCACTGAACAGGGACTTCCGGACAGCTTATCAGCGGTTGCTTCGGTGTAGGAGAGTGGGACCAGAAGCCAGAGAGATCCCACTGAACCAGGAAATGAGGGACAAGACCTGTAATCAGGCACAGCATAAACTGGAGGATAATTCTCTACAACTGCATGCAGTGAATGGCAAGGGAAACCCTCTTGTCCAAGACAGCACAGAAAGGTAAAATGCTTCTGTTTGACACTGCAGGCTTATTTAGATTGTTCTGATGGTAGAAAAAGGATTGAAACTAAACAACCATTGTTTTGATTCTGGATTCATGTAAGATTTTAAAGTGGCACTCACTTCACTGCCAGATTTATGAGGCAAACATCTACTGAGAGCAAGCAATTAAATAAGTTAGGGTTTCTTGTTGTTAAGTGGTTTCAGGTCAATTCCAACTTATGGCAACCCTATCACTGGGATTTCTTAGCAAGATTTCTTCAGAGGAGTGTTACATTGCCTTCACCTAAGGCTGAGAGAGAGTGATTTCCTCAAGGTTACCCACTGGGTTTCTGTGGCTGAGTGGGGATTCAAACTCTAGCCTCCTAAAGTCCTAGCCTAACAATTAAGCCACTAGATCACCCTGGCTCTTAGACAGGGTTTGTTTTCCTCCAAACCTAAGGAATCCATTCAGGAAACTTGTTATCAAAGTTATGAGAGCCACTATGGTGTAGTGGTTTAAGTGTTGAATTAGGACTTGGCCATGGAAACCCACTGGGTGACCTACAGCAAGTCACATTCTCTCAGTCTCAGAGAAAGACAAGGACAAATCCCGTCTGAAGAAATTCTGCCAAGAAAACCCCATGATAGGTTCACCTTAGGGTCACTATAAGTCAGAAATGACCTGAAGGTCTGGAACACAATTGCTTACACCGGAAAATATAATATTTATGCTTGTAAAAGTGATATCATCACACATCAGGCAACTTTTTTTGTGCAACACCTTCTGAGTATGAGTTATAAAACACCAAGGAATGAACAGGATGAATCCAATCTGGGGGTCCCAATCTGGAAGAAAGGTGGGGTAGAAATAAAAGTGATGATGACGACAATGACAACAACAACCCATTCTGAATGAAACTCTGGTCACTTGGTTTTGAAAGTGATTGCCAAAGAAAAAAGAAAACATGTGTACTACAGTATATTTCTCTTTGAAATTTGGCTTTCTTCAACTAGCAGATCAACACTTAGGCCAGGATCCTTCATTGAAGAGTGTAGAATGCAATGCTGAACACATACAGTTTCCCCTCCCCTGGTAGCTTCCAAGTTCAGTGGGTGCTACCATGACTATTTACTGGCTAAGGGGAGGGGAAGGGGAGATGGAGCAACCAAGCAACTCCTGGCTACAATTCTATGGCTGGGGAAGAGATCTCTAGCTGTGTTCTTTGAGCACAACTGAGATTCAGCCTGGTGTGGTGAGTCTGAGCATTGGGACTGTGACCCTAGAGACCAGGATTTGATTCCTTGCTCTGCCGTGGAAACCCACTGGGTGACTGTAAGCACATCACAGTCTTAGCCCCAGAAAAACCCATGATAGGTTTGCTTTACGGTAGCCATAAGGCAGAAACAACTTGAAGGCATACAATAACAATAGGACTAGAGCTGCTAGTGCTAAGCTACAACATGGGATGGATTGCCAAATACACATTTTTCATGTCAGTATTGTCACTCCTCCTGGAAGGAGTTTTAGTGCCATTGGAAGTAACTGTACTAGTGATCCTTCCTTCAATTTGGAAACCCTATGCTGGCTGGGATATTCTAGGAGCGGCATCCAAAACAGTGATTTTTCTGAGCTCTGATTGCTCCCACAAGACCTCGGGTTTCACGTGTTACCCAGATGTCATCAAATTAGCAGAAGCTCTGCAGACTGATAAAGGTCCTGCTAGTGCTGGAGCCAGGGAATTGATTGGCCCGTATGCCCTAGCTCCTAAGACTAATAGCAGGGCCAGCACTGGGTAGATGTTTGATACTTTCAATTCCATATTGATTAGTCTGTGCAGTGGAATGAACCTGTTTGAAAGTAATAATGAGTGAGATCATTATCACTTGTTATTTATTCTTCTGAAGAGATTGAATGGCAACTAAAGCTGAAGGGAAGTAGACGTTTGAGAGGAAAAGAAATAATCTGGCATGTATTCAAAGCTTAAAACATGGAAGGAAATCCTAGGTAATCAGCAGTAGAGAGAGCTAGTGAAGGTTTAAGTGCATAGTCCCCTAAGAAAATAATGAACTAAGTCTAAGACTTGGATTCTAAGAAGAAGGTGGGCACAACTGATAACCTGGTTGTAGTGACTGTATTCCTGGAAAAGCTAAGAGAAAGGTGGTGGTGGTGGTGGTGGTGGTGGTGGTGGTGGTGGTGGTAATACTCCATGCTTCCCATGGGCACCTCTGAATTCCAGATTCTTCCAGAACTTTTACTGAAGCCTGGCAGTACAACTTGATCAGTAGGGCAGAAATTTTTCACAAGGCAGACAACACTTATTTTTGCAACCATGGTTCCAGGAAGTGCCAACAAAGGTTTGATTCTTCTGTTTTCTCATACCTGACTCTGGTATAAGGTCACAAAACAAAAAACATAAAAGAAATAATTTTGACCTCTTTCAACTCCTAATTGCCAGTGATCTTGGCTTCCCGCCTTTTCTCTCTCCCCACTATTTTCATTCTGCTTTTTATTCATCCCCTCCTGCTCTTCCTCCTCCTCACTCAGCCCTTTTTAATTATACAAATGCAGAGAAGAGTTAGCTTATTAGATACTTAATTATTAAAACTGAGGGTGCCACAGATTACATTGGAATCCTTGGCTCCCTCATGCATGTAAAACTTGTACACTTCTTGACCAGGAGTGAGGAGGCGGAAAGTAGGCAGTGATTCAGGCCCTTTCCGCAACTTATCTCTTCTCAGAGCCATTGAGTTGGGATCCAAAGAAAGCCTTTCCCAGGAGGGGAGCACTTTTGTCACACTCCCCCTCCATACCAGCTACCTGCTGGATGCGAGGAAATGCAATGGCTCCACCCCTTCCTTTCACAGCACAGCACCACAATTTCTGTTGTCAATAAAAAGGGAATTCAGAAGACAAATTAAGAAAGAGATATGGTCTTTTATATCTTGTACTTAAAATAAGCATAACATACAAATTCTTAATATACAAAAGTTAAAAGAGAACTTGAGCAGGTTTGGCAAGTTAAAATACAAAATATATCAAAATACAATGCCACAGTGAAGCAGAATACAACAAACTGCAGCAACAGCAAATCAAGAAATGGAAGTAAAAGTCCACTAAAACAATGCTGCTCTTATAGAGCCTTTACACGTGCTGCCAATGATAGAAAGCAGGTGAAGATCCTCTCTAACACCAACTAACCCCATAATAACCAGAGTTGTAAATCTTGTCAATTCCAACAACCCCTTCTCAAGATCTTACAACAATGTCATTATAATCAAACATATTCAACAATTTACGAAAATATATAAATTTCTGTGTTGTCAATGGCTTAGTCAAAATATCTGCTATCATCTCATCAGTGGGACAATATTCAATATCAATCTATCCCTTTTGATACAAGTCTTTTACTAGTTGACATTTTAATCCAATAGATCTACTTCTTGCTTTGGTACTTTCCCCCTTACATATTGTGATACAGGCTTGATTATCTTCAAACATTACAATTGGTACAGGTTCACTTATGTCAAAGTCCTTTAACAGATGAAAGATCCATTCCAACTCACTGCATGGACTTGCTGCTGATACACATTCGGCTTCTGAAGATTGGGCCACAATATTCTGTCTTCTTATTTTGCTTTAAGGATTGATATTCCTCCTCCATAGCTTCCATCCACTTTTCTCTTTCTAAGGGAGGTAATTTACTAATTTCTTTCCAACTTATCAGTTTCTTTCTTGTTTGTAAATTCTCACAAAATCCGTATCTTTCTGGAGGTTTACCTTTGTTAGTTCTATCTGATCATCTTACAGCAGTTGTTCCTTCTCCTTCTACTTCACAGTTTTCCTCTATTTCTGTTTCACATGGCCTGGTCCCTATTTCCCCTTCTATTTTAGTAACATCTCTCGAAGGTGGAACTACTAGTTGACCAGCGTCCTCTATAGATAACCAACTGACCAATTCTTGTGAAACAGTATCTACATGCTCTAGATCAATTGCCATCATAGAGTCAATTGTCTCTTCCATTACATTTCTCTCATCTACATGGACAACATTACAACATCTAACTTCAAAGGTTTTAGGATTTAAGATCTATACCCTTTTCTTCCAGATGGATATCCAACAATGACTCCAATTTCAGCTCAAGGATCAAGTTTTCCTCTCCTTTCCTTTGGAATGTGACAATATGCTTTAGCACTAAATGTTTTTATGTGCTTTAAACCTGGTTTCCTACCAAACCACAATTTAAAAGGTGTTTTACTCTACTAGGGATTCTATTGTGCAAATAAGTTGCTGTAACTACTGCTTCAGCCCATAAAGATTCAGGTAGTCCAGCTTGCATTAACGTAGATCTGGACATGTCCTGTAATGTCCGATTCAACTTTTCAGAACATCCATTTTGTTGAGGGGAATAAGATATAGTCACTTTGTGCTCTATACCTTCCTGTTCCATAAATCTTTTGAAATCTATATTACAATATTCTTCACCACCATCAGTTCGTAACGTTAAAGGTGCTTTGCCAAAACGGTTCTTAAGTGCAGCTACATAGCTCTTAAACTTCTCAAGAGTCTCGTCCTTACTTTTAAGAGTGTGTGTGTGTGTGTGTGTGTGTGTGTAACAATATTTGCTCTTACATTCTGTAAAAATAAGAAAATACTTGTTCTTGCTTACAGATAATGGCATAGGACCCACTAAATCTGAATAAACTTCCTCCAAAAAATCCTTATCCTGTATACTAGATTGTCCTGTATAATTAGGAGCTGTTCTCTTTGCTTTTTTACAGATTTCACATCTTTCTTTTGCTTTATCACATTTAATGACATTAATTCCACATTCTGTCAATAGTTTTTCAACACTTTGCATATTTCTGTATCCCAACTTCACATGCCATGAGTACAAACAGACTTTATGATCACAAATATCTTGTCTTATTTGACATACAGGTATTTCCACATTTGTTACAGTGTCATCATTAACATCAGTAATATAATGAAATCCATCCTTTTCATCAACCTTAAGTATGAGACCAGTCCTATTATTGATAATTTTTCCTGAGTCACCTTTAAGTACTACAGTATAATCATTCTTTACAATTCTTCTAGTACCAATCAAATTATTCGAAGCTTCAGGAACAAAAGCAATATTGTCAATGTAAGATTTACCACTTCATTTTTAGAAGTGAGAACTCTTAAAGGCACAGTTCCAGTTCCTAGTACATTTAATCTTTGTCGGTTTGCTTGCAATATCTCTGGTCTGTTTTCTGTATCAAGTTCACTAAAGCTTTCTCTAATCAACAAATATGAATAAAACTACCACTATCTAGAAGAAAATGTCTTTTATCATTTACCCCTTGATGATCAGATATCTGAAATGTTTGATTATTCTTATGAGGATTTATACTGTTGTTAAACCTTTGCTTATATCTTTCATTTGATCTTCCACCATTTGATTTAAAGTTTCCATGACCATTCAAGTGTCTTTGTTGACTAAAAGATGTTTCACTTATGGAAACATTTGCTCCTCTGGGCTTTTGATTTTCTACAGCCTTAAATCTACAGTATTTGGCAATATGCCCCACCCTTGAACATAAGTAACATTTCCTTTCTTTATAGTCAGGTCTTGTGCTCAACATTGACATTTTCTCAGGTATATTGTCCACTGTCCTCTTAAGTCCAGAGTCTCTTAAATAAGCAATTATATGATCTATATCAACTTGTACAAGACACTCAAGCATAGCTGTTTGATTTGCAAAAGAAGGTGGTAAACTAAGCAATATGCAGGTGTGAAACTCAGAGTCAGATATCTCTGCTCCTGCAAATTGAAGCTCTGAAACAATCCTTAACATTTCATCTAAATGCATATCTATGCTAGTTCCTTCTTTCATCCTCATATTATACAGTTTCTCTTTCAGAAATACCACGTTCTTATTTGATCTATTGAAATACTTTTTCTTAAGGGCACTATATAATTCTTTAGCTGTTTTGTACTTAATTACTAAAGGGCTCTCATAGTCTTCTATACAGGAATATATCACCATTAAAGCTTTTGCTTCTTTCATTTTACATTCATACTGCTCTGATTGATTTTCAGACATATCTTGATCTATAACATTCAAACAATCTTGTACTTGTAGGGAAACTCTCAATCTAGCATCCCACATCTGAAAATTATCCCTATTTAACTTTGGGATTACAAATAAGCCATTGTTAGTACTTACACCCAGTTAGAAAGTAGGTGTAGTAACTGTAGGTGAATTAGCTGAGGTTAGAGACATTTTAAATTTATCTATATAATCTATCCTGCTAACATAAGTTTCAGTTTTAAAACGTCATCACAAAAATTCTGCTAAATAAGAATTACTTTATTACTAAAAAATTTATTGCCATAAAAAATTGCTCAGTTCAATAATTAGGGCCAAAAGGCAAATATAACCCACATTAAAAATTCGTCTGCTTCATTGTGCAAAAAAAGGAAAAATAGAAAAATTCCAAACCTCAAAAAGCTTTCTTTTGTCTTCTATTCAAAACAACCATTTAGGCAACCACTGGACTAAAAATAACCATTTAGGCAACCATCCTCTGCTACCAAATTTGTTGTAAATAAAAAGGGAATTCAGAAGACAAATTAAGAAAGAGATATGGTCTTTTATATCTTGTACTTAAAATAAGCATAACATATAAATTCTTAATATACAAAAGTTAAAAGAGAACTTGAGCAGGTTTGGCAAGTTAAAATATAAAATATATCAAAATACAATACCACAGTGAAGCAGGATACAACAAACTTCAGCAACAGCAAATCAAGAAATGGAAATAAAAGTCCACTAAAACAATGCTGCTCTTATAGAGCCTTTACACCTGCTGCCAATGATAGAAAGCAGGTGAAGGTCCTCTATAACACCAGTTAACCCCATAATAACCAGAGTTGTAAATCTTGTCAATTCTAACAGTTTCCCAGGCTGCATTGGTAGAGGAAGTGCAGCCATTGAGTCTTCTGCCATTCTGCATGACAAGTAAGTGCAGGAGAGAGGTGTGAGAACTGCGCAATCGCGTATCATTGATGGGACTCGTCAATGATTTAATCCACAATTGCGAAGGGGTGGCCACAGGATCGCAATGGAATCACAATGATGTCATGCAGAATCATTGTGATGATCCCGTGGCAATCCTGTGGCCATTGTGGGTGGGGGGTGGTGTGCGAAAAGAGCCTCAGTTATACCCAAAAATATTCTGCACATGCTCAGAAATAGCTCATTTCTGCACTACAGTGTTATAAGTGCTATTATTCCACTTTCAACATCCTGTGGGATTCTGGGGTTTGTAGTTTCCGGAGGTCAAAGAGCTGCTCTCTAGCTGCGAATTCTAAATGCCCCTCCCTAAACTGCAAACCCCAGGGTTCCATAGGAAGTTGAAAGTGGAATAATAGCACAATAACCGTGTTGTACGGAAAGGGCTTAAGAGTTCTTCACTCTTGATTCCCTGATCAATCTTCTTAGCTCTCTGTTTGTGGTGGATCAGTGCCCTCTAGGTGAAATAAAACACTCCCAATTTACTTTTAACAAAGAAGGTACTTAAAGAGTAAGTGTATATGCTATGAAATATGCAGGTTTTAATTGTATATTTTTGTTGAAATTAATTTTAATAATAACTTTTTATATATCATCCCTCTCTTTTTTGTAACTCTATTAGTTGTATTTTCTTTAAAAAAAAAATTGTATTCTGCAAGCTGCTTGGGTCCCATTACTGGGAAAAGGAACTGGATAGAAAATAATAATAATAGTGACAGCAACAGTAAACAACAGTAACAACAACAATAACAACAATAGAGGTGGAAGGAAAAGAAAGATGACCTACTGAATTGAAGAAGTTCTAAGAACGGTTTGGGACACCCTTCCCCAGCCTCTCAGTTTCCAGACAAGGTAGACTCCCTCTGGTTCCAGACAACAATCCTATTATGGATTTTCTGGTCCATGTGGGAGAAAAATCCATGTTAGAGAGGAAGGCAACTTTAAAAGGACAAAAAGAGACCTTTCAAAGGAGCCATTAACAAAACATGCTCCTGAAGGTCAGCCGTGACAACTGCCATGTCATTGTCTGTAAATCCCATGGCCTGGCCCAACACAAACGTTTTAATCAGGGAATTAATTAGCAATAACTTGTCAAAGTAAACTATTTCAGTTATTAATTCTTACGGTAGTGAATACATTCTCCAATTTCTAATAGGTAACATTACTGTATTAATTTTCAAATCTAGTATTTCAAGTTGGGAATGTTAGGGTTGAAGAATCAGTACAATGTTTTTTCTTCATCTAGAAAGAAGCTATGAGTAGTTTCTAGACTGGCATCATCACAGTGTTTAACTCTTTGTTGCAGTTACATTTTTAAAATGCAATATCAATCTATTTCCACCCCAACTTCAATAATCTCACCAAGTATTCATGTCAGGTTTCCAAGAGCAGAGCCCTTTGTTGCTGTCACTTCACTCATAATACAGTCCTTTATGTCTACCCACAAGCAAGCTTTCTTGGGTACAGTGGGGCTCTCTCCTATGTAAATGAGTGCAGCATTGCAACTTGAATCAGTTGGTTTGAGGAGAGCAACCTTACTAACTCTGAGTACTGTTTTTAAAATCTCTCCTTGCCTACTAATGCAAGCTTTATGTTTTTTGTAAATCTGGCCTATTAATTTATTCTGCTGTCGTTTTCTAAATGAAGAGAACACCTTCACTGTGAGTGCCTAATTAAATACCATGCTTGTTCATACAATTTGCAATTGAATGAAAGGCTTTGGAAAAGTAAATCGCTGGTGTAGGTAGGTGAGATTGTCTGGGATCTTGGCAGGAAATGAGTAGGGGAGTTTTAAATCTCCTGCCACTTCATTCCTAGTCCAGATGCAGGGGTCTGTGCATGGTATTTAAGGGGGGGGGACTTCCATTCACTCCTTAGCAACAGCATTTTCCATTCCTCTGTAATAAGATATCATCATGAAATAAAGAATCAAAGAGATAGCAAATGAAAGCAAGTATTAAAAAATATCATTGAAGAAATACTGTACTTGGATGTACTGGAATAATTTAATAAGTAGCACAATAGACTGGGGTGGCGGGTGGCAGGTGGGGGGAATCACTGATGGCTGTAAGCTAAATATATTCAAGGGTAGCCATATTGGCCATGCAACAAAATACAACAAAATCCACAATCCACAAACAAGCAATACAGTGGACCCTCCACATTTGTGAGTTTGACTGTCACAGATTTGATTGTTTGTGGGTTTCTTCAACCCCTGCTCCCCCACCCCAGGAACTTCTTTTCCAGGGGAACCTTCCCTCTCTGCAGCTCCTATCAGACCACATAGCCCTTAAAAAAAACCACCTCTGGTCCTCTTCCTTCTCCTCCACCAACACCAGCCACTGCCTAGCCAGCTAAGGACAGCTCACGGCCTGATTTCTCAGCGCCCCAAGCCCTTTCCCAAGTGCCCCCATACACACACCCAAGGAAGGAGATGGGTGAGAGACAGGAAGTATAGGGCCATCATGCTAACCCCCACCATCCCCTTCGCTCTCCTTTCCCTGACCTGATTTGGACCCACACTCCCCACCTTTCCGCACCTTACCTTTTTTTGGCACTGAGGTGTGGGGATCGCACAAACAGCCTCTAGCAAGAGGCTCTCGCGTCTCCGCTGCTTCAGCTCCGCACGAGCTGTCTGCTCCCGAGCAGGCAGCATAAGAGCCCCCCCTCTTCCTTCTGCAGCACAGCCTGGGAATTTTCCAGGCTGCGCTGGGGCAGGAAGCGCGACCGCCATGGCTCCAGAGGCTCCACATACACAGCAAGTGCACGCGGGGCCCTAGAACAATGAGCAATCATGCACCATTTTCAGCTGATAGCCGAAAATGAAAAAGTGTGCAAGCAGCACCTGCCCTACCCTGGAGCGTTGCATAATTGTGAATGTGTCATGCAGATCGCTCCTCACAATCGCGCGGAGCTCGACGGGCCCTTTCGCATGGCAAATGTCGTGCGATAAGGGCCCATGACTCATTCCTCTTGCTATAGACACACACACACATTTTGATCTTTGTGATTTTTTTTCTACTTTTGCAAGGGTCCTGTGACCCTAACTGTAGAAAATGTGGAGGGCCAATTGTACCTGCACCTTTATAGGCCAACCAAAATGCAGGAAAAAAAATGCTTTCAAAGCTTCACTGGCTTCTTTATCAGGCAAAGATGTTTTTAAGAAATGCAGGAGAAGATAGCTGATGCTGTTAGAGTCACAGGCCTACATTTTGTCTCATGTTACTTCCATTGTCAATTAAGATGGTATTGAGGGATCTAAATGCAGGCAGAGACAACTGCCGTTCTTGGCCATGTGGACACCAGGGACAATGGGCAATAAAAGACAGTTAATAAAATTTCAACTCCATTAGCAACAGAAAGGTAATTTCCATTGAGATCCAGGCTGCCCCAGTCCTGTAATGAAGCTAACTGCCTCTTTCTTAGGCAGAGAATATTGAATTTCTCAAGAAGTCTCGTAATGTTACGTCTGGAAAAACATTTAGGTGCTGCATAGGTAAAACTTGCCAACTGTAGTCCAAATGAAAGAGTTTAACCTTTGTTGGAGGTAACAACCTCAAAGAACTAAGTCCCAGTCCACTGCTCCATCTTGTTGGCTTCACATAGTTGTTAGGCAGTTTTCTTTGCACAGGACAAGGGCAGCTTGGATCTCAAATGTTCTATTTAGATCCTCAGGTTCAGAGTGCAGCTCTTCAAAAACTGCAACCCTGCATCCTCTTGGTTCTCAGTCACCTTGTGTTGGATTCCTGCAGGACAGTCATTGCAAAATGCAACTAGGCCACAATCAGATCAAAATGTTATTCCTGTGAACTGGTACTTCTGTATCAACAATATGTTGGCTGGGAGTATAGCACTCTGTTATTTGTTAAACCTTTTTAAACCACCTTTCGTCCTTACAGAGAGTAGGTCAATGTATAAATATAGCTAAAATAATAAAATATAATTAAAGCAGCAAAAATATAAAATCAATACAACAAAGCAGTCAAAAACCTACAATAAATTCAGATGAACCAGCCAACCAGAACAGCAAACATCAAGGAGCTAAAACAGTTGCCATGTTTGGAAGTGTGACAGGGCCCACTTCTTTCTGGCCCTTTTTGCACCTTACCTGGTGCCACTGGCATCATGCAGGGACCGCACAAAAAGCCTCATCCAGAAGGCACTCACATCCCCTCTGCTTTCCCTCCGCACCAACTCTGTGCTGGCCGGAAGGAAGTATGAAGGCTCCGCCCCTTCCTTCCGCAGTGTAGCCGGGTATTTTCCCAGGCTGTGCTGGGGGAGGAAGCACGATTGCTGTGCATCCGGAGGCTCCACACACAAGATAAGTGTGGGTGGGGCCCGGGAGCAACGTTTGATTGCACATCATTTTCGGCAACAAGCCAAAAATGATATAATGCGTGATCACCGCCTAGTTGCCTCGGGAGCATCGCACGATTGTGAAGATGTCATGTGAAACGGTTCTCGCAATCCTGCAGTGCTCCCAAGGCCATTTCAAAATAGGAGTGGCATGCGAAAAGGGCCTCTCTCTGATTGGTATGGCAGCTCCCCAATCTGATAAGTTCCCTGTCACTTCACACCCCACTCTGCCTTCCCCCTTGATAACACCATCTTTGTGTAAAGAGTAAGGCTTTTCAATGGTTATTTAGAGCTCCTTTATAATTCTATGGTAGTATGTGTCTTTAAATACTGTATACCACCCAGCCAAGTCAATATTTATTCAAAAAACCCCTGTTATTTATTAAAATAACATACAGAACAAAGTATTTGAGTTCATATGCAGATCAAAAATAATACAGTTCTTCAGAGTATTTTTAGACAGTTTCCTTATATCTTCAAACTCTCATATAAGCAAAAGTATCATAAACAGCCCTGTGGCTACACTCTCACCAAAGGTTCAACTCCAGTCTAGATCATACTTTCTGACCAGATTCCAATGATTTAATTATTCTTCTGCCTTTCTCTAGGCTTCTCTCAGAATTAAACCCTTTCTTACGGAGACAATCTCCTTGGCCGACTGAGAGACTTTATTCCAGAGCTCTCTCTGGCTGATGGACTGACAAAAGACAATCAGTGTTTGCCTTTTTATATCTTTTCCTTTCTACCACCATCCCCTGCCTCACACTATGGGCTGGGTTTCTCTCCTGAAAAGCTATTCTGGTTTCCTGGCAACCTGTTGCTAGGCTGCTCTGGCACTCAGGATAGCCACACCCCCAGAACAGTTGATCGTGCTGCTGCTCCCATAAGTGTTGCACCCCACTTGGCCTAATTTACAGCATATGTAGCAAGTGGGGTTTTTTTCAGAAGGCTGACCACTTGTGGTCAGCAGCTTCTGAAGGTTTTTTTTTTTCCTCCCAAGCCTGGCACTGCTGCTCTTGGGCTTGTACAATACAAGGCCTCACAAGTGGAGCCATGCACCCTCTTCTTCCTGCATTGTTCCAAAGGGTGATAACATGCCTAGATTCATAGATTTCTCTCTCCTCAGTCCCCTCATTGACTCCTGACTTTTTAATACATTAAAATTCAAAAAACCACAACATACATATAACTAGGGTTGCCAGTTCTGGATCATCCCAGACCCTGAAGTTTCTGGACCAAACCTGAGAGCTAGGGAAGGACCCTGATGATGTCACTAAACATTCTGCATTAGGCACCAACTGCTTGTGCTAGAAGGAAGATGCACAGCAGACCAGAGGAGAAGCCTTGGTGCCACAATGACTAGGAGGGAAGGATGAAGCTCACTAAGTAAATGCATACCGCTGGACAGTCTTTGCAAGCCCGAGCAACAAATGAATTAAGTCTTGCAAATTGTAGCAAGCTGCTGCTCTACTAGCTGAACTGGAAATTTGTACACAGCCTTTTCCTCTTCCCTTGAGATGATCCACCATAAGTGGAGAATTTACCTCCTTGTCTTCCTCCTAAAGATGACACATGAAAACTGGAGACTTGGGGCTAGGACTTGAGATCTGGCAACCCTGTAACATCCTTCATGCTGGTCCCAGTGAGCCCTCATGCCAGGCATGAATGGGTGGAGATGCATGTCCAGGCTTTAAAGTCCTTTGTTTGAAGGACCCTCTGCTTGAAGGGCTGTCCAGTCCTGGTTGAAATACTAAGAGCGATAGGAAAGGAGAGGCTTCGAAAGTGTCTATCAGCAGTGAGCATCTGAAGAGCACAGAGAGAGAGAGAGAGCGTGCAACAGGCACACGTCATGTATTAATAATCATATGCAGATTTGATGCCTCTTTTGTCTTCTCTTTGCTCATGCATTTCTCTCTCTCTCTCTCTCTCTTTTTTTTCTTTTTTTTTCTTTTTTTTCCCTTTTTTCTTTTTTTCTTTTTTTTTTTGCGGGGAGGGTATGTAAAAGTAGTCATTGTAAAAGCAGTCATTTTCCATAGGATGTATTAAGGCTGTAGAATTAGCATGAGCTGATAAAGTAACAAACTAGGTTTGCAGCTGACCCTGGAGGTGATCTGCAGATTGTAGCTTTGACCTGCTAGATATGAAGAGATGTGCTCATTTTCACTGCAGAAATAACTACATTACTGGTCACAAATGAGGCTGCTTTGAGTTGTAAGTCTGGTTTTCCTCACTGGTTCATCTTGAATTCACAACTGGGTGATACAAACCAGAGCTTAAAGAACAAAGTGTGCTATTGTGTTGCCAAGGTACAGAAGGAAAAAAAGAATACACTGAAGCCTACGTATCTTAATTATATTATTTTCTGGTAGCACTGACAGATCCTCCCCCTCTCTCTTCCTTCCCCTTTTCTTTCTCCCTTCCTTCTTTTCATTTTAACATTTTCAGCTCTGGCACCTTTTCCTAGACTGCAGGCAGGCCAGGCCATTAGCTGTGACACAGTTCTGACTGTCCTGTTCCAAAATCCAGTGAGGGACAGAAGGACGTAGTTAGATTTTCTTCTGTGGAAAGATTAAAAGCAGGGGCACTTGGGTGAGTATCTGTCTTATCTCATATCTAGAAAGTGAAAAGGCTCTTTGGTGCTGTTGAATAACATTTCCTTCCATCTAAGGCCAATAGCTACCTATCCATTACAACTCTCCTTTCTCTCTCTCTCCAGAGGTGTATCTAGGGTGGAGCAAGTGGGGCACATGCCCTGGGAGCCAATGCCAGTGGGGAGAGCACAAAAAAGACAACCGCTCCACCCTTCCACCTGGGACTGGCTCTTCACTTTGCCATTGCCCCTGCCAAGGTCATTTTCACTTGCCCTGGAACAGCAGCAGTGGCCGCAGCAGTAGCCCTTCCACCCAGGCCTGGCCTGCCCCCACCCCCACTGGGGTCTTCCTTGGCTCAGTGTGGCAGCAGCAGCAGCCCTTCCACACAGGCCTGGCCCACCGCCTTCCCTGGCAAGGTCATTCTCACTCAGCTAAGTGCGGCGGTGGCGGCAGCAGCAGCCCTTCCACTTGGGCCTGGCCCACTGCTGCCACCCTCACCAGGGTCTTCCTCAACCCAAGGCAGCGGTGGCAGGAGAAGCAGCACCGAGGGGTACAACTTCCATGCTTGCCTTAGACGCTGTTGAACCTAGGCCCTTTCCGCAACTTACCTGCATCCGGCATGGTTGCACAGGGATCATGCGAGCAGCCTCTTCCGTGAGGCTCTCGCATCCCCACTGCTTCTGCTCTGCAGGAGTTCCCTGCCGGCCGGCAGGCAAAATAAGGGCTCCACCTCTTCTTTCCACAGTGCAGCCAAGTATTTTCCCAGGCTGTGCTGGGGAAGGAAGTGTGAGGTCTGCGGCTCCAGAGGCTCCGCATGCAAGGCAAGTGTATGTGGGGCCCCAGAACAATGCACAATCATGCACTATTTTCGGTTAAAAGCCGAAAATGATATAGTGCGCAATCAGCGCCTGCTGGCCCCAGCAGCATTGCACGATTGTGAGGACACCATCTGAGACACTCCTCGCAGTCGCGCGACACTCCAGAGGCCCTTTCGCATGACGAATGCCATGCAAAAAGGGCCCTAGAAACACCTCCCTCTCTCTATCTCTCGCGCACACACACACACACACACACACACACACACACACACTTTTTTTATATATTTCCCATGTTTTTATTACAGATTCAGGCTGTCCAGAGGGACAGTAAGATAAACACACTTGTTGGATTTCTGACTGTCACACAATTGTGAAAGGCCTTTGTCATTTTCTTAATGGTAATTCTACTTTGGACTGGATTGTTGGTCATCCCCTCAGTGAAGTGGGATACCATATTTTTTCAGATGGACCCAAATCCAATGTCTAGCACTGGCAGCAAGCTATTATACTTGTAACCAAACGTGTTTCCAGAGAAAACAACAGTTGTGCAATCTCCATGTCCCTTCCAGGGAACTTTATTGATGAACCAAGTAATATGTTCCATTTGTCCCTACTGGTTTTCCATCTTTTTCCTTTCCATGGAAAATTCCTTAAGCAGGGAAATACAAAGTGTCACAATACACAATGTCTTTTAACTGGCAGCGGTAGGAACAGGATAGTGGAAATATCCTAAGTTTAAGGAAGATCAAAGGGGCAGGAAAACACAATTAAAAACAAGCTCCAATTCCAGTAAAACCTTAAGTGCCTCTAGAACCAACCCCTAGGAGGAGAGAGACTTTCAGAGAAGCATATGAGCTCATATGGAGAAGAGGAAGCCCTTTTGTAGTACCTTGGAATCCTCAGGGAATGATAAATAACAACTTCTGATGCTCTCAGACTAGATCACTCTTTGTCTCTCAGAAATACTCTTTCTGGTTGAGTTGCTAGAGCAGGCTTCAAGATGACATCATAGAACTTTCCCATTATGCTGAGTTATGTTTAACATTTCCAGAAGGAACACTTACCAGGAATTTTCCCCAGACTGATGAATGTCCAATTTCTCAGTGGATAGTACTCATTTATCTGTATTCTCCCCTGCTTCTAACGTTTGTCAGATGGAACTGATGCATGTATTCTGCATTAGAAAAAAGAACATTTTTTGAAAATCATGGTAGAACTAGACATTTATGAGGGAAACCCATGAGGAAAACCTCATAAAACTATAGTGTGGTCAGGGGCTATCTGTTAGTCAGAACGAGGGCTTACTTCTTTCTACCCAGCCTTCCAGTTCCTCCTAGCTTTCAAAAACACTACATTTCCCTCACAAGAAGCGAGGCCAGCTGTGAGGGTGGGAGGTCAAATAATTTTCCCTCATTCTTGCCTTCATAATTTAGTTGGAGTTGAAGCTTTGAGATCATACAATCGATTGCCAGCAACATGTAGGCCTAAATCCAATGGTTATTCCCAAACAGAATCGGCATTTGGTAAATTAAGACCTATATAAGTTCATTGATCCACTGGGACTACTCTAAGGAAGAATAACACTGGATTCAGCCTTCATACTAAATGAATTCAAGGGTTTACTGCCGTGACATGTCTCATAAAGAATTTTGGGGTCAGTGGGTGGGAACCTAATTTTAAAACTGGAGAGAGAGTACTCAGAGGTTGAGAGGGCTTTTCCAGATCCATCAGACCTTTGGCAGTTTAACCCACTGTACCCAAAAGTGACTGAAGTAATTTCCAGTCAATTTCAGAATATTTGGGATTGCATGTTTGTTTGTTTTTATTTTTTCTGTTTTATGGGAAGGCCTCCAAACACAGCATTTACACACTGAAATGTGCCTCCTGGGGTTTACTGTAAGCTGGAAAGAACTTTTTTTAAAATATATAATTTTTTAAAAAATGGGATTTGGGGCTAGCAGACACATTGTGCAGCCCATGGGTAACACAGTTTCCATCCCTCCTTTAAAATATTCATTTTCACCTACACGTCACACAAAAAATAGCATCAAAGCAACCGACAGACCAATGTCAAGAACAGCTGACGCAGAGCAGTTACAAACTTGAATACATAGTGCTTTCACCCATAGTTTTTGTTCGTTCTCTGCAGAGTGAGATATAGGAAGGATTTCACCAGTCACATTGTGAAGGAGAAATCTTATCACCCTGCTTCAGTCCATTTAGGATATTGTAAAAGCAAAACTGAGTGAGGGATGTGTTAGCTGGACTTCCCCTTTCCCTGAGAGTTCCTTGTGTTCTTCTGTTTGCAGAGGACAGACCTGCAATGCTGTAGTACTCAGGCCTTAGAGAGATGCATACACAGACATGCACACAAGCACACATGGAGTCTAGCATTGCTCCCATTGAAGAAACTTCACAATCAAATGTTCAGCTGAGTAATTGCTTTCCATTGACTTCACAATTGCCGCTTATCATCTCTGCTCAGTCTGCTGCCAGTTGTTGTGGGTGTTGTTTGACTGTTAGGCAGCCACCTCTGACTGCTTTTCAGTAACTAGGTTTTGAAATGATCCATCATTCACAACACTTCTGTGGAAATCTCGCTCAACCATCCCAGAATACAGACAGCTGCTATTTTAAGCAAGTGTACCAAATACTTGAAGAATGTCGCTATTGTCTGCTCAGGGGTATAGCTACAATAAAGGGGACACAGTGAAGCCATAGCCCACCCATATAAGAATTCTACCCCCTCCATGTGAAATTTTTCTTCAGTCTCCAATTTCTAGCACTGCAGTAACTTAAAACTTCCTCTGAGTATTTGGAAATAGGTATTTAAGGAAAAGGGAACAAACACAGTTACCAATCAAATGCAAACACAGTAAATATAAGAGTTCTAGGCATGGACAGTTTTCAGCATTTCCCTCTCTGCAATGCTAGAAATTTTGGGAACTGCAAGAAAATTTCATTGGAAGCAGAATTCTTATTTGGGGGTGCCAGTGCCTTCACTTTGCTGCTCTCTCCCCCCTGCAACACTCTATGTCTGTTCCCCTGCATGTTCATAATCTACACTAGATGGAAAGTGAGTATGAGTCATGTGTAGAAAGGCAGAAGTTCAGACTGTAATGGAATTAATACTTACTGTGGGTCTGGGGAAAAAAACGTGGGTAGAGCTTAGCAAGGTCAGGTCAGAGTCACCTCTGCAAACCGTCCCACAACCCTCTGCTGCTGATAAACTTGTTCTTTTTATTTTGCCCCAGCTTTATTGACTGTGTCATAGGAGTTTTAAAAAATAATTAAAAAAGAGGTCACTCTGTCTGCCAAAACCCAGATACAATTGTTACGCTGGCACCAAGATAAAGCACTTACAACCTTGGACAAGATCACATGCAAATGGTATTTCTGCCCATGTGAGGGAAGGAGAAATGAGACTGCCCCACTGCCTGTCAGTAGCTCCTTCAAATGGATTTTACCCGCTGGCAGCATTTAAGACAAGCTAGCAGGGGAAGTACGATCAAGTCACCTCTCTGGGTTTGAAATGAGGTTTCCCTGCAAGGGTCCCTTAGCCCCAGACTATTGATGTGACAGCCAGTGACCCTTGAACACAGTCATCAGAGAGGCCAAAAGCAGCAGGGATGGCAGCGGCGGCTGAGCAACTTGATGTCTTTTGAATAAAGATGAGGGAACCCAGCCTGGCCCGAATGGAAAAGAGCAGAGCCCTTCTGCATGACAAAACTACTTGATGAGCATGTAACAAAGTGGGCCACTGACACCCTCATTCCAGAGGTCTGCTCAGATTTGTTACCTAGATCATTAACTTTCTTTACATTAGTGCCTTTCCTGTTGACAAAATGACCCACTGAAAGCTTTTCAAGGGTTCTGCTCACGTCTCACTAGCTACTGACTGGCCTTTCCTCAGGAGTTCTTTTGAAGTTGCTTGCTCTGCAGAGGAAGATCATGGACAATTTTAGCTTCACATCCTTGTGTCCACCCCCCTTTAGAGGGAAGCAAAGAAGTCAGCTCAATAGTAACAAGTGCATCTCATATCTCACCTCATGTCAGTGAGCAGCCTAAACCTTGCACAGAAAAAGAAGTAAATGGAGCTGTGGATGGGAAGTAAAGTGGTAGCTGCCAGTCCTTACACTTTGACACTACTCTGAATTTTACATTAGCCAATGTTTTCTACACGAACACTGTAAATGGGAAACGAGTGCCTCAGGACATCTACCTGTGTCCTGTGTAGACACACATTGTTTATCCAAGTTTAGAAAAGGCTATCATCATTTTTAAAATTGGCAGCCATACGCGTGACCACAATGTGAAGGCGCTGCTTCATACCAATAGCATACATCCGCATAAGTGTGACCTAGTCAAAACCTGAGTAACTGCCCAACCTGATTCTGGTGCACTGAGATAGGGACACTGGCTAATTTATTCATTATCTGTGCAGACCCCAGGGCTTGGAAAAGTTACTTTAGAAAACTTCCAGAATTATCCAGCTGGAATTGTCTTTCTAGTGCAAAATAAACAAATGAAATAGAATAAAATAACTTTCTTAAGCTTTGTACATACCCTATAGCTGGAGAACCTCACCTAAAATGTGCCTTGGGTACTCTGCTGGGAGAAAGGTGGGGTACAAAATAAATACATATTCAAAGTGAAGTTCTTTTTTTTGTGAAGATACAATATTTTCCTTGTGTTGCCCAAGATAGCAGATGTCTGAATTGCAGGGATCCCAGTGAAGCTTCCCTGTAGATGATGTGGAGTGGGTGGGGAAATCTCAGGCTGCGTAACTAAAAGAGAAGTTAAGTACAGGCATGCCACAGTTAACAAAGTACATGTGTTCCTGGGAGTTAATTCATCAACAGAAAATTCAGCACCAGAGGCAAAAATAGCATGGGAAGAATTTGGATAGATTCCTCTGTTTGTGTGCGTGTGAGCACACGCGCACCTTCAAATCACCTATCAACTTACAGCAACCCCATGAATTTCATAGGGTTTTCTTAGGCAAGTAATAGTCAGAGGTGGTGTTACCAGTTCCTTCCTACACCACCAAAAAAGATCACTATCATGAGTTGGGCTCTAAAGTTATTTTGACAAAAGCAACCCAAGACAGAATCCAGAATTAACTTACAAGTTACCAGGATCCTCAGCCCCTCAATCTAAGAGATAGGGTGAGGAACCATGGCTGTTTCAGTGTTCCCAAATACAGTCAGCCCTCTACACTTGTGAGTTTCACTTTTGCAGATTTGATTATTCATGGATTATTTGCTGTCAGCTCTGCTGCTGCCTCCCTATGCCATTTTTAATAGGGACTGCAAGCCTCGAGAGACTGAGAAACTGGGAATGAGGCTTGTAAGTCCCTATTAAAAATGGTGTGGGGCAGTTGTGGAGGTGGCAGTAAGCCGCACCAGCCAGCCACTTCTGCCTTGTGTAGAAACCCTGTGGTGCCTCAAAGGAATCCATGGTAGGTTGAATATGGTGATCATACTTTTTGTGTGTGTTAAATATGGTTTGGGAGGGCCTAAAGTTACTCATGGTTTTTCAGCTTTCACAGTGGTCCTGTGCCCCTAACCCTAACGAATAGAGAGGGAAGACTGCATCTCAGCAAACTTTGTGGTCAAAATTAAAAAAATGCATGTGTGAAATGAAAAAAACAACAACACATCATACCTAAACAAAAATATGTTGAACCTTTTATAGACCACCTGGGGGCATCTTCCAAAATGCAAAGATGAATGATGTGCCTTTTTTCTTTTCTCACACAGCACCTCACTGTAGCAATCCAAAGCTGTGAGCACCATTCTCTAAGGTTTCTGTTGAAGCACTCAGCTTAGTCACTGAAAAGCTGAGTACAAATGGTTAACCTATACTTCACTGAGTTGGATGAAGGAGGGCCTTTGAGACTCCTTTACATCCACTTCTCTCTATCTCTCTCTCCTCATGGCCTACCCTCCAATTTCACAGATGAAAAGCAGGACACCTGTGACTAAGCAACATAAGAGTGTGGCTGAGATGGCAAAAGTTATTGATGAGGAAGGACACACAACCACGAGGGACTGCAGTAGTTGTTTCTGTGTCAGCCTACTGGGAAGGGCAAGAGTTTACCCTTTCCTCTCCTCCGTGCTGATTTAATTGAATGCAAACTACTTTTGCAGTTTGAGTTCATTTTGCAACTGAAGTAAATTGGATATAAAGAGAGAAAGCAGGAACAGGAGAGAGGAACTGAGACATTTTAAAAGCAGCCTGGAGAAAAAAAAGTGGGATGGCTGAGATTTAATCAATGGGATGACTGAGATTTAATTGCCCCTGGCAAATCAGGATCGTTGGAAGGTATGTCATGGGCAGAATTACTCTGCTCTATACTGTAAAAATGTCATAGTTCCAGTAAACGTTTGCTACCAAAATAGAGAGTCTCCTGTCCAATCTATTGCTATACACAAGGAACTGGTTCACAACAACAGCTTCAAGCTTTGTGCGTAGGCTGCTGTGGCTGGGAGAGTTTTTCCCTTCCACTGAGTGGAAAGGAATCCACTTCTAGCTATGCTTGCCCAAACAGAAGCTTTGTCAACGGAGGCATGCCTATATTATGATGTACTGAATTTTTCAAAATCTGAGTCGGAGCGGAATTCTAGACTTCCCTCTTGCCTATCATAAAGTGAAATGTAGGCTGTGTTCAGTAGTTACAATATCATAAGCAGGACTTATAATAATCTCACTGCTGGAAAATCACATTTACAGTCATGAGTGGCCAAATGTGAAAGGAAAAGCCTATCTTCCCAGCCTGGTAGTGCCCTAATAAAATGTTTCAGAGGTTCTGGGGATCAGAGTCCTAGGAAATGATGCCCTCAGCACACTACTAGTCATAGGATGCCTTGGGGCAAGTAGTTGTGACTGGACTCCAAGGGGCTTCTCCAGCTGTCTATTCTCAAGGTACTTCATGAGCAAGAACATGCTCCACATACCATTTTCCAGTGCTCTGATCTCCAGCACCTCAGAAACATTTTTGGTCAGGGATCTGCCAAGCTTCAAAGGTAGTGATGATCAACCATGAAATAAAAAGACCAGACACAAAATTGGTTGATAAAGGCCATTTATTTAAACTGACATATTTAAAGTTGTGCTGGCCTGAAAAGAGCAACTGGAGGGAGCAACTTAATGCAGGTCCAGCTAAGGCAGCTGCTACCACATGACAATTTCCCCAGTCTTCCCTTTGGGTACACACCAGAGCCCTAAGGGCAATCCAAATAACTTTGGTTGCTCCCCAATCGAGAGCAGCTAAAAGGGCACAAACAGGAGCAGACCAGTCTAAAATAACATAAGCCACATCCTGGTATGTTGTGATCTGGCGCCACGTACCAGTCACAGATGCACCCTGGTCCCTGCATGGAGACTATGAAATCTTTACGCTCCCCAGCACCAGCAAACACAGCACAGGTCTGGGTAAGTATTACAATAACAATGCAGGATTTTAGCTGTAATTTGTTTCAAATCTGCACCCCTCTCCCATGGCTACTCACTTTCATGACATTGTGGCTGTGAATCCTCTCTGAAATTTTAGTCCAGACTTTCTTTTAAAAGGAGCTGTCCAAGATGCTGAACCCTGTCTCCAAAAATGTGCAGCACCTTTTATAGCTCCCTTAAAGTTTGCACTAAAACCCAGAACAGATTCAACAACCCTTTATACAGGAGCCACCATACCATCCCTCCTGTAAGCTGAAATCTCACCTTTCTTCCGTTAAGGGAAAAAAACTCTGTGAAAATGTGGCTCACCCCTAGACCAAGCTGGGTTGATTTAAACTTGTTTCTTCTTGCCAATCTCTTTCAGAAAGTTTCTGTCTAAAGCCACTAACACTGCATGAACCTTCCACCAAAAGCATGCTCAAATTTTCAAATTAAATATGGGGATATCTGCCCCTGCTTTTCTCACACTGTACCCTTAGAATGATTCTGAGAGACAGAAGTGGAACTTTTTTATGCCTCTCTTCCTTTTGCTAGGCCATCAATAATAAGAAAGATTAGCTTTAGTAACTCAAATGTCACCTTATCTCGGTGGCTTCCTTTTTCTTTGTGTTTCATTTTCTCACTGATGGATCCTTTTACTGATTCTCATGTTTGCTACAGGCCACATAGCATTTGCAGGTTTTTTCACTTTTCACATGCCATTTCACTTCCTGTGCTCTACTGTGATTGCAAATGTGCAGATCATATGCACATTCCTGAGGAAAACAGAGAAATAAAATGCAAAAACATGGCCTTCGTCTCATTATGGCTTCTAGGGCCCTAACCCATTGACTTGCTTGCAACAAGATCTGCAGTCTAGCACTTGTGGAGCTTTTGTTTCTCACTGATAGCTTCTTGGCAGCTTAGGGGAGCTTACCCAGTCCTTGAACTGAGGGCAATTATTCACCATCTTACCTGTTCTGGTGTAAAAGGAGGGCTTCCTGCATTACTCCCTCACACCTGACCCCCACACCTCAAAAATGAAAGCCCCAAGGAAAACCTGTATCCTAGACCCAACAGTCTTGAGTGATGAATCTAGGGAATTCCTTTTCAACTTTAAAAGATTTCATACCTCTTGTGTTCCCAAACTGTGCCCAGCCTATTCCCATTTAATGTACCATATCACAGAAACTAACTGTAAGTAAGCAGCTGAAATCACAGTAGTAAAGCAGGCAGCATCCTGCCCCAGCATAAACTCAGCCAATGTATTGCCCATCCACACTACACAGTTATAGTACTATCATCGTACTTTAAATGTCTTTGCTGCATTCTTGGGAATCCTGAGATTTACAATTCTGGAGAAGCATTTAGAAATCTCAACCAGAGAGCCTGTTTAGTGCCTTCCCAAACTACAGACCCCAGGATTCCATAAGATGGAACCATATCAGTTAAAGTAGAAGCATAATGCTAAAACTGTGCAATGTGAAGTGGTTCATTTTCCTACATGAAAAATCACAATACTCACCACTCATAGGGCACAACAAGACTGACATAGTTGACTGCTGAGATGTCTGCATCAAAGCTTACAAACATTGTGCTGGTTGAAGGATACTGGGAGTTGTCATTAAAAAAGATATATTTCTCCCATGCTTGATCTACATGCATAACTACAATGGCAGCTATTAAATAATTTCTGAATGCCAATTTAATTTGCATAAAAGATGAAAAGTATCAGAGTAACTAGGGTAAAGAATCCAATAATTCCTAAACGTATTCTCTTTTAATCTGTTTTGCTTTTGATGTAGTGGTTTTCTAGCTCTGTCAGGTTTAGGGATGGGAGAGATTTCTGTTTTGGTTTATATTTTTGATAACTTCCCATAATCCATAAATTTCTTCATTTGCAGCAAAAAGAATTTGAGATTTAAATTATTTGAATGCTGGATAAAGTGAAACAGAGATATTTCCTCATCCATCCAAGCAGAGAGCTTCAAGTCTGAGCTTGAATAGTCTGCATAGTCAACCATGTTCTGAGGTTGCCAACTTTTAGGGTTGCAAGCATTTCCCCCAACAACCTCTTCATCTTTAAAAATTACATGATAGGCAAGTGTGCCATGCCCCCTCTATGCGGGGAATAAATGCACCTACCAAATTTTTCAGTGCAAATGTGTGGAAGGGAAATTCAGTTTGGTTTTGATAAGAACAGTCTCAAATTGATGCATTTTTTCATTAGGGCACATGGAAAGAACTTCAAGTTTGTTTGTTTGTTTAAAGAAAACAAATGTGGGAGAAAGAGCAACTCACCCATCCTTCTTGGGACTCTGAAACAGATTCTAAAAATAAAGAAAACCATGAGATATGCTTTTAAAAATACATTGTGGTAGCAAACCCAATGACTTTCATTTGTGTTTTCCTGCTAGGAATCTGAATCCAGTATGTGGGAAACCCTCCTCTTTTATCGTTTCCTGCTGTCAAAGCTTCTGGTTGGCCAAGATTCTTCCCAAGAGGGATGTGTGGATCCCAATGTTTGAGGAACCGGGGACAAATGCACAGAAGACAAGGCAGTCCTCTGCACCCCATACAGCTATCTCCTGTGTTATTTCCTGACTCAGGACCTGCTTTCTCATGACGTCAGATATGGAGACCGATGAGCCAGGATGGATTTTTTAAAAGGCTGGGAAATGAGATAATCTATATTAGTGTAACCAGATTGGTTTGCTGTGGGGTTCACTATGCAAGGGTTAGGATATTGCTGTAAGACTCTTGCTTGTACTATATGGTCTGTGTTAATATGTGCACAAGGAAGGATACAGAGCTGAGCATACCTAAATATTTGTGTGGCTACAGGCAGCAAAAGTTTTCCTCCACTTTCTAGTCATTTGATCAATATTCTTCCTGTCTAAGAACAAGAAGAAAGATTTGGGCAGAAATCCTGTCTTCACTGAAGACTACAGTATATATACATATGTGAGACAAAATCCTTAGTCTCCCACATAGCAGCTCTAATATAATCCTGGCCTTCCATTTTCTCACCAGGCCTACTGTTGTTTTCCTACCAGGCCTATCCAAATGTCTTGGGTATTCGCTTTTACTGCAGTCGGCTGGTCAGACTCTCTTCATTCTTCTTTTACCTAAACCTGCAGCTGGCATTGGTGTGTGTCAGGCAAGATACAAATGACAGAGAGTTTGAATTCTAGAACCGCTGGCAGAAAATCAACAAGGCAAGGATGAAGGGTTGGTTTAGAAGAAGTGAGGGAGAAAGACAAGTGTCACAAGGATTATTATTATTTTTTGCATGCTTATGACACTGAAAATAATCCTTCTCGCTGTTAGAGGAAAGTGCTAAGAATATTTATTTCATTGACAGTATTTAATGCTGAGGCATCTTGTATTTTTGAAGTGGTTTGTGGGTTCCAAAATATGAGATAACATGCATTTGACAAAAATGGAGTTTTTTTTAATATTTAAGAAACATTAACTTCCATGATTAAACAATGTTTGGTTCCTAATTATCAAAATAGTGTCTTAAGTGTATTTCAGTTCAAAAACTCAAGTAAAATAAAAAATACAGAAAAGTGGGGTAGTGATTCTGTTGAGGAAGAACATTGAAATGTTTTTTAAAAATGTTAACATTGTTTGAAATGTTGTCTCTCTTTATTTTTCATGATAAGATCACCCATCCATGTCTGAAATCTGTTTTTTAAAATGTTGATATAAAATGAAATGTTATCAAAACTCGATGCTATTTTTGAAAGCTACATTTTTCATGAACATTATCAATCTGTTATTAAACTAGGGTCATTTCTGCACTACACTGTTATAGTGCTTGCATTCTACTTTCAAAACCTTGGAGAATTCTGGGGTTTGTAGTTTACTGAGGCCAAAGAGCTCTCTGGCTGAGAATTCTAAATGACCCTCCCTAAACTTCAGACCCCATGATTCCACAGGATGCTGAAAGTGAAATAATAGCACTATTAACAGTGTAGTGCAGAAATGCCATAGCACAACATAGGGAGAGGACAGTTAGACAAGACGTCTGAATGATTGCAAATCTGAAATGATTCCACATGCTTTGAGATGACTGGGATGCATTTAGGTTTATATTCTGTGATTTGCTAATTTTAAAAACTTGTAACATGTGCAAAAGTTTCTCTCCCCATGGAACAGTCACTTTAAATTGGAATGCTTCTTGCAATCTGGCACAAGGCTTTCAGTTTAAAGGGTGTGGCTCCTAGGCTGGCCTTGTGTAGCTCTAAACAGTTATGTCATTCAGCCAGTTCACACTGGTTCACCAGAACTGGTTCCTAAAATGTTGAAAGATATGGAGGCTGGGGAGATTAAAGGAGAGTTAGGAGGAGTGATGAGGAAGAACAGACAGAGTGGAGCAGACTGGGGCCATTTCTGCACTAGACTGTTATAGCGCTATTATGCCACTTTCGACATCCCCAGGATTCCATAGGATGTTGAAAGTGGGATAATAGCACTATAACAGTCTAGTGCGGAAATGGCCAAGGAGGAAAGAGAGGCCAGAGGGTCAGAGCAAGGGGAGAACTTGGTCCTCCAGAACCAAGGCAGAGAACAATGATGGGAACTGGCTGTAAATAATTTTAAATGACACCATCGTCTCTAGAGAATTATAGATCAACTCAGTCCTCCTCATATCCGTCCAAGTGAATGTGTCAGAATGCTTTTGCTGTGTAGCTTAAATGAGTACACAGTCTGGATTTTGTTTTTCTTTCTGTTACTGCAGGTTTGCCAAGAGCAACTTATCTGCTGTAGAACTATATTCTGTAGATATTAACATGCAGAGAAGCTTTAGAGAATAAAGTCATCTTGTCTTCAAAAAATCAAATGTATTAAATCCCACCAGCTTGTATGGTTTTCTAGATTAGAAATGAAATGGAGTCTTTCACTAGGATGAAAAATTAAAAAGTGGAAATTGTTGCTATGTAGTAAGGTAGTAAATGATTATACAGAGGCAGCTGCAACTAATTTCAGACTAAGTTAAACTTACTTACAGATCATAAGAAGCCACTTGGCCAGTTAAGAGGAAATACTAGGAAATCGACAAATCTGTCATATCTGCTTTTGCTCACATTAAGATTTTTTTTATCTCTCAGATTCTTTATTTCTCACTGATGAAGAAATCTGCAGTTAATGTTGAGTTTATTATCAAAAGTGAAACAGACAAAACTCTTACTCTTCTTTTCCAGTCAAATTTAATAAGTACAACTTGAAAAAATCATGCTATACCTGTCTGCCATGTAGCTGTTGAAGATGAGGAATGTGAGAGAAACAAACAGTGGCAACTTTAATTCAGTGCCACAAGTACAGCTGAGTACGCAATGATTCCAACCCAGACGTTCAAGAGCTAAGCATTCAAGGGTTCTCTGACAAATCTGCAAGTTTTACTTTCTTCAATATAAAGTTTCTTTTTTTAAAAAGGCTTTTTATCCTATTTTTGAAGAGCTTTACAAACTTTGGTAATTTCTTATACTACCCCCCAAAAAAGAAAAAAGCTGCACCAAATTATTTGTGCTTTAGAAGAAAGTGCATCATCAAAAAGAACATTTAACGAAAATACTCGTTCACATGTATTTTGAGGATTTGCATGAAAGCTGCATTCATAGCATTAAATATACATGAAACTTTAGAAATAATTGTCATTCACACAGCAGTACAATCCATCTCACGATAGAACTCTGAAAAAGAAGAACTGAGGAAAAGAATGTAGCACCACCTCTAGCAGGGCCTCAGCAGATGGGGTTGTATCGAAGGGTCTGGCTGTAAACAATAGATTTGGTAATCTGTTCTGGGTAGAAACTGAACGGAAATGAAGAAAGCTCATGCCAAATTTAAAATCATGGAATATTAAAAATATTGCTACATTCCTTTCCTCCTCCCTCTCCCTTCCTCCATTTAATGCCGCAAGAGACTATCATGACTACTTTGAAAACCATAGAAACCTGCGTGCTTGCTCATGTCAAGATGCTGACTCTTTCTGAGCAGCTTCAGGGCCTCTCTTCTCCCTTCTGATATTTTTTTTCAATCTTTACTGTTGATTTGGACTGGACGGTCCTGGAGCACATCTTCAAGTGGAGCTTGACTGTCTTCACAAAAGTTAGACAAACAACCACCCTACTCAGAATAACTCGTTTAAGAAGTACACCAGTTTCTACAAAGACTGCCGTCTCTTGAAATGAAGTGTTACAAAAGAAAAATACATGGATGGTTCCAGGGGTTGGGAACCAAAAGTGTTGGTTGGTCTGGTGGTAGATCACTGTTCCAAAGATGTCTGTTTGTCTAAACTGCAAAATTTGCCCTTCTTCCCCTTAAAAGCATTAAACGCGATGGTGGGAATCCTGAGGGGGGTAGGAGCAACGTAATTTGTTTTTCTGGCAATTTGTCCAAAAACAAAAAAGAGGGCAGATTTTTAAAACTGGAATCATGAACACTGCTCAACAGTATATCATGCTGTGGACTACCCAGTGTGCTTTCTGCAAAAGGAAGTTCTGTTTTCCAAACATTTTAGAGTCCTTTCTAAGTAGATTACCTTCAGCTTATCAAAAGAAGGCAAACAGACCCCTCTCAGTTGACAAAATTTGTTGATTTAAAGCAGGAAATTAAGGGGCTAACCAAACACTAGAGGCAAGCACATCTAAGAGAGTCCTCACACATACATATATATTTTAAATAGCTTTAAGAGGAATATCGCTGGACTTGGAGCAGAGAATCAATAGGATGGCAAGTAGGTTCTCCTTTTGCACAGCTTCTATGGTCCAAATGCCTTCAGAGGTTTCTTTCTCATAAATGTCAAATTGTATTTCTTGCTCCATAGTGAAGGGCTAGATGAATAAGATTCAGAATTGAAAATCACAGTCTAACAAAGCACAGCAGTGCCACCTATCTGCCAGATGTGTGCAGGTTTGGGGGGGAGTTCAGCTCTCTAAACACAGGAGCAATGCTCATGTGACTATTGTCTCCTCACATACAAAACTATATAACTGGAGAAAGGAGTAGAAAGAGAGAGGATTCTGGTGGGTCATTTCCTGAAAATATGTTGTGTGTCTTGCCATAAAACAAAATCCAAAGCTCAAACTACACCTGACTCAAACTGAGTTTGAGAGTTTAAAAAACAAGAGTAGAGAGAGATATGTATATAACCAACATTTACACTGGAAAATGTTCTCAACATGAGACAATAATACAAAGATCTCACATAATAACCTTCATAAATTTTCTCTTTTTTGTCCAGGGCCATGAAATTTATTGGAATCTCATGCTTTGTTCTTCTTGGATCCCTCACAGTTCCTTTTAGCAGTCTGTTATCACTCTCCAACATGTGTTTACTTTATACAAAATCTGCAGAAACAGCAAAAATATACCGAATATTCAAATTGTATGCAAATAGCAATCATGCAAAGGTTTTGTGCTCAGTGCTCATATATCTTCTCCAAAGAAAAAGATGTATATAACGTGAATACAATCAAGTGATTTAAATTTGAGCAAGCAATTAAAATAATAAAGAAAAAGGCCAGTTTAAATAATTGTTTTAAATCAGGTTGCCCCACTGATACTGCTCTATAGACCTCCTTCCTGCACAATAGTGTAAATCCAACTGCTAAACCACAACTGTTTAAAACTAAACAACTGTACACTCTTCTTGCATTCTTTTAATTGGGATTTGCATCTATTTGTCATCCTGTATATATTTTGCAAGAACCAGCATGGTGTAGTGATTTGAGCATTGGACTACGACCCTGAAAACCAGGGTTTGATTCCCTTCTTGGTTATGGAAATCCACTGGGCAATCTTGGGAGCATCACACACTTTCAGCCTCTGAAAACCCAGTGATATCTCTTAAGGTCCACCATAAGTTGGAAGTTACTTGAAGGCACACAACAACATATATTTTGGATTCTTTCCTTTTCTACCTATAGAAAAAGGTCTTAGTTATAGGCTCTTAGCTATAGAATGAACCTACAGGAAAAGAGGAAGACTGCATTACAGATGGATCAAGTCAGTCACAGAGGTCATGGCCGCAAGTCTGCAAGATCTGAGCAGAGCCGTTAATAGCAGTTTCTCCTGGAAGTCTCTCATTCTTAGGCCATTTCCTCACAACACCTTTATAGTGCTATTATTCCACTTTCGACATCCTGTGGAATTCTGGGGTTTGTAGTTTACTGAGGACAAAGCGCTCTCTGGCTGAGGATTTTAAACGTCCCTCCCTAAGCTGCAAACCCCAGGATTCCACAGGATGTTGAAAGTGGAATAAGAGCACTATGACAGTGTAGGGTGGAAATGGCCATAGAGTTTGATAGTTTGATAGCCATAATGAGAACAACAGAAGGATCTCACTAATGGCCAGTAGCCATTATAGTCTGTGAGATTAAGGACGGAAGCATAAGAACTTCACACTGGACATTTTTGTCCTTCTCTACCGTGTTGATCCTTTCTATTTCACTCTCCCTGTCTCACAGAAACAAAGGAACAAACAAAATTACAAGTCCATGACTGAAAGGTCAAAGTAAAAACTGATAGTTACTGGGCAAATGAAAGTAGTTTATTTTCAACAGGTGAAAATGAAATTGCCTGTATTTCTGTGGTAATGATAATGATACTGATAATAGCCTCATCCTCAAAACTAGAAATTCCCCTTTTCCCAACTCAACTCAAAAGTCTTGAGATCTCCATTCCCTAGAAATGAGAGGGTTATGCAGGCTAAACAGATTAAGAGCCTTGGATCCTTCCTGAGTTTTTTAACACCTAGGTAAGAAGAGAGCTTCCTCCTTGATTTGCAACTGTTAATTACATTCCTTGTTTAAGGTAACAGACTGTCTGAAGTAAGCACACACTGATGCTCCTGTTGAATTATAAGGTGTTATTTGAAAATGACTGATAGTTTGGAAATGTTGACAGATGCCCAACAGAGAGGTTGTGGTTTGAACTAAGTGTTAATTGTTTTCTGTACGTTTACATAAGAAAACTTGCTTATCTAGTGTATGAAAGGTAGCCACTGGGAAACATGTTTTTGTCCCACCTTTGGACCTCCACAAGGTATTGACCCATTTCTGCTGCAGAAACAAAACTTTGCCTTAACTTGTTGCTCATATTGCTTTGCTAATTTGGACTTTCTGCTGGGCAACAAATTTCACTCTTGTGACAATTGATAGACAGAGTACAAAATATTAATAGTTGAAAAATGATCAAAATGGTTTCTCATCAACTCAGTGACTATGTTCAGACATCCTGTTAAGCAACTGCTTGATATTAGCGAATTGGCCCCTGGATTATGGTGAACCATAGCACTTTCTCATAGTATTAGTCAAATTTGATATTGCAGCTCACATGGAGCTAATAGAGGAAAGCTTGTGTATGATATGATATATCCCTGGTACTGCAGAACTGAATTACAAGAAGTGAAAAAATACCTGGCAGCAAGAGCTCTCTGACAATGGAATAACTTCTCTCCAAACTTAGGAAACTCTCCCTCATTTGAGATTTTTAAAAAGAAGTTGGACAACCATCTGTTGGAGTGCTTTATCTTTATTCCTGCACTGGCAGGTAGTTTGACTAGATGGCCCTTGGGATTCCATCCAACTAAAGGATTCTATGAGAGTTAATTGACAGTTAGATATCATGGGGGCAGCTGGTGGCTCCTCAGTGTTGCACTTCCTGTACCACTCTGGATCTTCAATTGACCAGCCTCACTTGCCTGGAGGTAAGGATGCCCTTGTGGCTACGTGATTGACTAGAGTTCTGTCAGCTGAAATACTGGTTTTGCTATGGACTGCAACTCATGTCTGATACTTTAAGAAATTGGAGGAACATGGCATAAGAAAGCATTCATAAGATATAATAGATAAAAGACAAATAATAGGTAACGGAGATTAATAGTAAACAGAGAAAAGGCAAAACTTTAAAATGCCTTCTTTATCTGCTCTCCCATGGAAAATCATCCTTGCCCTCCCTACAGAAAAAGAAAATGGAAAGGCTTCCCATCTAAGATAACAATTACAGACTAATCTAATTGCAAAAATAATTGCAATTGAAAGGTTTAATTGCCGTGCAAAGCAGAAAGAGCTGCTTGCAGGGAGGGGTTACAGTTGTTCTTCTGATTCATCAAACCAGGTCTGGGACTTGGTTTTGGTTTGTTTTTCATTATTAGACTGTAGCCCTGGGGGGAAGAAGAGATTTGCTAATTAGAGTCTTGGAAAAGATCTCCCAGTTCTGAAATATTTGCTTTTAATTTCCATCCTAACAAGTGTGGGAAGTGGGGGGAGGAAAGTGTAGAGCTGGCACATCTGTATCACCAGCCGTTGGTTCTTCCACTGGACTACATCCAGAGCTTAGAAATGTTACTTTTCGGAACACAAAATCCCCCAGGCAGCTTGGAAACAAGTTAGGCTGGCTTGGGGATTCTGGGAGTTGTTGTCTAAAAAGTAAATTTTCTAAGTTCCCACCAGATCCTTCCCCTTAATGGCACGCATATCTACCTCACCACAATGATGAAGTCATCTTCTTGTCACTTTCTAAGCTTCTTTTCACCTTACTGCAACTCTTACTAGTTTGTACACACAAATATGGGATAAACAGGGTGGCTGCTTGAATGGAACCCCTCTGCTATTTGTTTCAGAAATATATTTCTTCTTTCAGTAGAGGAAGGAATATAAGAGCACGTTGTGTAGATTTATGGGAAGAGAAGTGAAAACTCCTGAAGAAGGAATTATAACCCAGCAATGCATTGGGCATAATAAATTATCCAGAAAGAGAAGTTCCTAATTCCAAATGAACCACAGATGTTTTACATCATAATAATTTACAAGATATTCAATGTCTCTACCAGTAAAATTGATATTCTATTTCCCATTGCTGTATTTTGGCTGCCAAAAATATAATCAAGGAAATAGAGGAAGAAAAAGAAACATCAACCCACAGAAAATGATAAAGGGACGTAATGAGCTCATAGGACCACAAGGGGTCAGACATATGAAAGGAAAGTTGATTTCTAAACAATCTGACCCACCTTAGGTATTAAAAGTTTGGGGGCAGTCAAGACTCACAAGCAGCTGCCTTAGCTGGGCAAAGACCAAAAAGTGTCTTTTTACAGTCCTTTCCCACCACTATCAAAACATCTATGGTCTATCCAAATTCCTAAAATTGGATCCAGAAGCATGTGGAGGATTTTGCAACCATTTTACAGCAAGTCAACCAGAATGTGAGGTTAGAGATCACTCCCAATCAAGTGGATGCAGACAGAGGAAAGGGAAAGAGGGAAAGACCTATAGTAGGATGGGAAAGGGAAAGGGATGAAAAAGGAAAGTTCTGAGAGGTCTGTGGGTTGTAGAAATAATGAAACTTTGGGCATATAATAACGTTTATTCATAACGCCCTTTATACCAAAGGACGGAACATCACCATACACAATTAGGGACAAGGACATTAAAACAAAAAAGCACAACAATACAGGGCATGGAATCCCCAACACCCCACCAGCCACTACCCATCTCAGCACCCTAACCATATCTCAATGACTTAAGATGGAGAGTCAAAGAGAACAGTCTTTAAACATTTACGAAAACAGGTGAGATTCTGCTCCAGCCAGAGGTCCAAAGGAAAACTGTTCCACAAATGCAGAGCCAGATTTTGAAAGGCTCACAGCCTTGACAGAGCTGTACGCGTTGGTGGAACAGACAATAATCTTTTGCATGTGGATCTCAAATTCCTAGGTGGAACATGCCACACAAGCCAAGCTGCAAGTTACTGATGGAGGTTAAAATGCAAAGCTTTAAATACCAGGAGCAAAAGTTTGAAACAGGCCCTGGGCTGAACTGGTAGCCAGTGAAGGGATGTACAAGGAGAAGAAATAGATTAGTATTTTCACAGATTTAAAGCAACCTAGACAGTATAAGAAGACATGACTCTTTAGAAAAGACAGAATACTTAGTAAGGTAGCAGGCAGGAGGAAAAGAGGACAGAAAAAGGTGAATAGACTCAATCAAGAAAGCCTCAGCCCTGACATTGCAAGACTTGGGCAATGTGTTGATAGCAAGGAAACTAGGAAATCTCTCATTCATAGGGTTGCCATAAGTCAAAGTCAACTTAACGGCAATTAACAGCAGCAACAATGAAGGGAAACTTGTGCTGGTGCAGTGAGAGAGGGATGTTAGAGCAATATGGGGCAGTTGTTTGTATGTGCTTTCAGTTTGACTCTGACTTATTATGGCAACACCACGCCATCCAACTGTCCTGATTTGAATAGTCCCTATTAACCCTGAATCATCCCACTACTTCAGAGGCTTTTAAAATCTTTCTCTCCCTGTCTTCCCGCTTTCTCCTTTTGTCCTCAGCTCACTCCAAAGCACACTTACCTTTGGTCCATGCTGATGTTGATGTAGCCTCAGCACCCATCACAGAACACGAAGCAGGAGTACAGAGCACTTATACCCTCCAGCTGCCCCCAGTTCGTCAGGGACCATCCTGATTACTCCTCTGCTGTCCCACATTTTTCAGATGCCTTTAAAATGTCTTAGTTTCTCTGTCCTCTTCCCACTTTCCGCCTTTGTCTTTGGCTTACTTCAGTTGGTGCAAACTGCGTTCACAGTGCAAAAGGAGCTTGTATTCTATTAACTCAGCAGGAAAGAGAGGACAAGAGGGGGTGGGTTTTTTTCCTTGCCCAAAAAGTTCAGGCCAAAAGCAAACTGCTGCAGTCTCTCCCAGCTTGTATGTTCTTCCTCTGTTCTAACTTTTGCCGTCTTGACCACACGGTGAGATTATTTGGCCACGTGTGTCCTGATTTTCATCTGTGAAATGGTGGAAGGTGTACATCCCTATCATTGCTGGGGGGCGGGGGCAGGATTGACAAGATTTAATCAGAGGAGGTTTATCATTATCTTAGACTGCGAAAGTGTGACTCATCCAAGGCCAGCCAGCGGGTTTCCATAGCAGTGTGGGAATTCAAATCCTGCTTTTCTGGAGTCTTTGTCAAGGATTCAGACCACTGTATCATGCTGGCTTCCTATGGAGTGCAGAAAGAGAAAGGATAATATCTCTAGTGATATAAAGCAGGGCTGAGGAACAGGGACCACAGTGCAGCCTCAAGGTCCCTATCTAATCTTATAGGTCACTCCTATGATTTAGTTACTGGCAGTAAGAACTTTAAGATAAAATTTGCTGGTATTCTAGTCTCACATTTTTGTCTTTGGACATGCCCTCCACTGACATTTTCCCCTTCCATGATGTCAGTAGAAATGAATTTGGATCTCTGGTTAAAATATGTTCCCCATATTTCAGGAAGAGCATGAAGATGGTAAGTAAGGCACAAGCTATGCTGAAAGAAGGAAAAGGGGCTCCGTAAGAGAGAGAAATTCAGGCAGCGCTGTGGTGGAAAGACAGATGCAATTTCCGCACTAGACTGTTATAGCGCTGTGGAATCCTGAGGTTTGCAGTTTAGGGAGGAGCTAGCTGGCCCCTCCCTAAACTGCAAACCCCAGGATTCTGTAGGATGTTGAAAGTGGAATAATAGCGCTATAACAGTCTGGTGCAGAAATGGCCAGAGAGAATAAGAGAGAGAACACTGAAACAAATCAAGGCAAAAGCTAAAAGACAATAGATTAAAATGTAAACATTAAAACAGTTGCTAAAAATGGTTTTCCATGGCTGACACAGCAACTTGAATTAGTATAAAAGGTCTTCAAAATTTCCTAAGCAGTGCATAGCCCAAACAAGAGCTTGGAAAGTTATTCTTAAGAAGAATATAATGACTTGCTGAAGCCGTCCATAACTATGAGGAAGAGGAAGATGCTCCTGTGCCTTTAAAAGTTCAGAACTTTGGATTTCTCCACTCATTTCTAAATAACATTTACATCTGTTCCCAGGGTTAGATCTGAAAATGTTTTTCAGTTTAAACAAGGACGTCTCTGTTGAGAAGCTGAGATAATTCACAATATTCCCTTTCTTTCTCTGTGAATGAGAAGTGAACAGAGTTGCTAGATAGGAGCATCCCAGGCCATGAAATTTCAGAGTTAAAAACTGAGAGCCACAGGTGCTCATGTGATGATGTCACTAAGCATCAACTACAGCTCGTCAGAGAATGTTATTCAATTTTTTTTCTTTTTTTTAAAAAAAATAGTGTCTGTTATTCACAATTGCAATTTAACCCTTAGCTGAAATGATCAGTAGGTATAATAAAAGTAAAGTAATTACTATTAATGATAATCATGTGAGTGTATATTACTAAATCTATCTGATCTTGAAATATTACTATCCAAATCAAGGAACTTTAATTATTTTTAGCTATATACAAATAAACATCAAAAAATCAAAGTTATTGTGTCTACATACAGGTTATATTTCACAAGACAATTGGCAAAGATTGTCTGGAATAAAAATTCAACATTCTAGTTTCATTTAATTAGATATTTAGGTATAACAAAAATTTTAAAAATGTAAAATGATTCCAAGAAATTGCATCCAGTTATCTAAATTGCACAAGCACCAAACAAGTAGTTGTCGATGCTTAACCTACCATTACTAGGCAAACTAGTATTAGTTAAAATGCTTATCACCAAGGGTCTTTTCCCCCCTGTTCCAATTTATTTCCCTACACTCAACCTAAAGTAGACAGAGTAAGTGGTGGGATCCCGCATGAGGAAATACATAGTTACATCTCCACAGCCACATTTCCTGAAGTTATCCCCTTCCAAATCCACCTTGTAAGCCCAGCAGCTCTCCCAATATGGCCATTTCTGGGTTGCTAGAGAGCAAAGGGATCAATGCAATACATCCAGCTATGCATTGCAACAGATACCAGAATGTCCAGCTGCAGACCTTGCCACTGATTCTCTTGCTGTCTGACAACCCAGAAATGGCATTGTCAGGGATCAGGATGGACTGTGTGCCTTTACAAAGTAAGTTGGGGAGTTGGTCACTGCATGATCTGAAGAGAGTTCCAACCTACGCAGTGACTAAAAAATTGAGTTGTAATGTCACAAGGGAGATTTAACAACATCGTAACTTACTAACAGGATGCCACCCGATATGTTTCTTTCTAAAGGGAAAGACACATTTGACCTGATAGATAAATAAACAAAATGGGTGATGGGGTGGTACCAAATATAGAATTTTATGAATGATCACTTTAATCAGTACATAAATCTGGAGACTGAAAGGTCATTCAACTCTCCTGAGAAGCAGCCATCTCCCCAAGAGCATTGCCATAAGTTTGCTGGAAGAAGTTTACACCGCCCCAGTCGTCCAGTCGGATCTTGGCCTTCCTCAGCCACAGAACCAGCATCACCAGCACCCACACCTCTCCCAACTTGCAGTATGGAAATGATAGACATTTTCACTGGAAATCATGACTTTTTGAAAAAAATAAAAACTCAAAACTTTCAACTTAAAAAAAGATTTTAGCTTGAAAAACTATGCTTTCTATCTTGTCTTTGGGAGTCCACATGCTGCTCCCCAGCCTTATTATTCTGAAATTGTGGATTATCTCAATGATTTTTATAAGTAACTATTTCCTCCAGCAGCAAAGATAGACTTGAAGATGTTTCCCACCTTAAACAAGTAATTTGCTGTCCAAAGTATGATACAATTGACCCTGTGCTTTTTCTGTCATTGTGGATGAAAAGTGAGCCAAGCAAGGCATAAAAATTGCTGTTGCAACAGTGAAGGTTTTTCCCAAGTCTTCTATACTGAATGATTGGCTGACATAAGGAATAATACTTGCAGTGTTGAAACATTAAATTGCAGCAACCCGGAGCTTCAAATTACACACCCATTTGTGTATCAGAAAAAAAGAAGGAAGTGCATCACCACAGAGACCCAAGGCCTGCTGTCCGAACGCTGTTACATGACGGATAGCCATAAGACCTCTGTTCTTCCTTCTTTATCTGTACACATGGCTTCAGCCATTTCCGCACTAGCCTGTTATAGCGCGATGATTCCACTTTCAACATCCTCTGAAATCCTAGGGTTTGCAGTTTCGGGAGTAACAGTCAGCCCCTCCCAAAACTGCAAACCCCAGGATTCCAGAGGATGTTGAAAGTGGAATCATCGCGCTATAACAGGCTACTGCGGAAATGGCCTTCTACTGGATTGAGCAGGAGTAGGGAAAGTACACCTTGGCAGCATGCAACTCCAACCCCTTTTTGCACTTCCAACCCCCCTGAGCCCCCCTAAACCTTAGATCCTTTTGACATCCTCCAGGACACCCCCCAAATCCTTGGACCTAATTTATTTCAGGGGAAAAAAACATGGAAGTTGCACTAACTGCTTCAAAAACACACCAAAATTGAACAATTTGGCTTGATTTGCCTCCACAAACCTCTTCTCCCATGAAAATGTCCAAAAAAGTCACTTCAATCAGTGACCTTCAATCATTTCCAGATCAGCTGGAATATTCCAGAGCAGCCAAGTTGGAGAGGAGAGGTGATAGCTGACCCTTTTCCTGGTACAGTTGCTCATCCCTGAACTAGAGGATGCTTTCAAGCAGAAGAGTATTAAAAGACAATCTTTTAATCAGAGCACTGCTCTTTAGAAACTACAAGACATTGTGGCCCCAGCTTTAGAAAGTGATCAAAAGCGAGGGTTGCCATGTGTCCCTTATTATTATTATCCCTTGTTTGAGGACCAGAATGTTCATCCCTTATAGGGCTGGTGGGTGACCCTTATTTTTAAGACATGTCCCTAATTTGAGGGTTGGAAAGTTTTTCTTTTTATATAGATAGACCAAGATGCGGGGGGGGGGGAATCCATCTTTTGAAGTGGTGGGCCTTTGTTAAGACAGAAATGTATGCATCCTGCAATTTATGAAAGTGGACAATATGTTAATTTTACAGAGAAACACATTAACTGAAATCAATACTTTCATGTGGCATTTAGATAGAACATGAACTTGTTAATAGCTGCTTGCTGATTGTCAATCCTGCATGTCATGAATTTCAACTGTTGCTGATACTTTGAAAACATAGCAGCACTATCCAGAGCCTACTGGCTGGCATTTCTAACCTTGCTGCCCAGGTTGGTTGTGTAAGCATGTGCAGGAATACCTGTCTTATTAGGTATACTTATCATACACCCCCAATCTGTGACACAGTATGATTGGTTATAAATGTTGTTTCATTGGCGTGAAAGAAATATAACTCTCACACTTATGGCTAAATACCATGTGGAAAAGGACTGTGGCTGGGAGCTTCACGCTAAGAAACATGACCTCAGCATGGCCAGTTTATAAATTCAAAGGGATTAATTAGAAAGCCCTGGCACTGATGAGTTTGCAATAATCCCTTCAATGACCCAACCTTCAAATACAGCGGTGAACAAAACTGCCTTAATAAAGCAACCAATGATCATCAACCTATACACTCTTCCCACCAAAGCTCTCCTTTGTTCCCTCACCTGTCCAGACATTAAGAGGCTATCACAACTCCCATCAGTTCTTTGTCACTTGAAGTTAAGACCATTAGTCTGTTCCAAACCCTTTTGTTAACTCTGCCAGAGAGCAATTAACACATTCCCCTTCAGGGCAGAAAACGGCTATTTAAACCCTGGCTCCAAGCTCCACAATTTTAGCACCTTGGGTGCACATAGGCATGTCACTCTGTCTATTTGTTTCCTGATTCTCATGCCCTGGGCTACCCTCAAAGTCTTGTGTTTGAGCCATTTCACTTAAATTCCCCACTTCTGGAAAAGTAATTATAACCCACTTCATCCCAAAATTCTCACTATCCAATCTTTCTCTCTTCTACATTGTTACCCTGATTTCTGGGGTCCCTTGGGGGACACCTCAATGTGCTCCACATGATAGGGAATAGAAACTAGCCAGAGCACAAGCAATAGCAATGTGAGAGGCAGGGTAACCTAGCGAGGTCTTTTTACCCAGTTTTTATGAGTCAGGCTAAGCCAAAAACCAAACAAAAATGTCCAATAAATGATTTTATTGAGGGAAAGTTTCACGCAGCAATGCAATCACTCACACACTCACTCAAGACCTATTAAGAAGCAAAAGAGAGGAACCTGCATAGGGGAATATTGAAGGAATGTAGCTGGGGTGATACTGCACCTTTGTCCTGAAGTCCTTGGTCCGGGAAAAACAGCAGAAAAGTGGGGCTCAGCATGGCGAGGGCTGAGGGGACCACTCAACGGATGGAGCAACGGTCTGCTGGGATGACCGGGGGTGATCCAAAGAACCACTCAAAAACTGGGACTATTTGTAGGGGGGAAAGTACCTGGAGGGCTAATCCTTTCCCGGGGAGAACAATGGGTGTTGGAGTGCTAATGAAGCTCCACCATGGTAATTTTCTTTATGTGATGGGATTGCAAGGTGTTGCCAAAGCCTCAGGATCTTTGGTTGTGTTAGTTTGTGGTGTGACTTCATGTAAATGGTCCTTACCTGATGGAATATTTGCTCAACTTGGGGAACTACGCTAATCCCCTCAAGTCAGCTTCTCAGGGGCTGAGGACCCTTTGTTTATTGTGGCTTTGCACATATTGAGGTCTCCTGGTGATATGTGACTGGGGATTTTACTGACCTGACCTGGTTTTCAGTCTTTTGATCATGCCTGCCTACGTGCCCTTTCAGGAGACCTCTCTGGCACATAGAATCATATTTTAATATCAAAATTGTAGACCCCAGGATAGGCTTTTTCCCTCGGAGTAACAACATTCACCAGCCTTCTGTGGTTTGTGGACTGCTTGATTGCATGCACGTGTATGTGTGTGAATTTTCCCAATAAAGAGATTGTTTTGATTCTCAACTAGTCTCCTAAAGTTAGTACTCATATCCACAGCTGAAAAGGTCCCATGGTTACCCCTCTCTTGCAGGCCTCCTTTGAGCTATAATTCCTGGCCTTTCTAAGGAGATGCTGGCACTGCTGGAGGACCTCAAAGTCCCCCATCTTTTTGGGTAACAATACATATAAACAGATATTCACTCTGTGGGCTGAACCAGTGACCACTTCCCCCTAAAATGAAACACATCTTTAAACTGCCATGTGAGAACCCCACAGACCACATCTCACTCCACTGGCTGCTTAATGCTTTCTGAAATAAACAGTGGAAATGGCTTTGCTCTCTCTGCACTGAAGGTCAATCCATTTCCAGTGCCAGTGGGACCTACAACTGACCATTCATTTTTGTCAGGAGGGGGGCATCATAAACACATGCTGAGCTGCTGGAGAAGATTTTTCAGAAAAGCACTTTAAAAAAAACCAAATCAACCCAATGCTCTGTTCTTACCAGCAGGCAAAATTGCATGGCTGGGAAGTCTTATTAAGATCATTCTTTTTATCAGTGGATTCAGTGCATGGAAGATTTGCACAGCCAACGTGTCTCCTGAGAGGCCAGCAAGCACATTGCTCACCCAGCCAAAAGGAACAAGGAGAGGGATTTTAATAGAGTGTGTCAGGGCCTTCTAGGAAATCAATTGGTTGAGGTGGGTCAGCTGGCCTGCCTGAGGGCTGTTGTATTTGCCAAGTACTCTCTGAGCATTACGACTGGAGACGCAAAATCTGAGCAACAATACAGTTGTTGAGAGAGGCTAGAAGTGTATGGTACTCCAGCAGTGACGTGATATGTGAAGAAGTGAAATGATTGCTAATGCCAGAAATTCACAGCTGTGGGAAAGGACTATTGAGAGAAAATATTCTCTCCTTTCCCTCATACACACATGAAAGTGCACACATGCATGTGTACAGACACACACACGCATGCACGCACGCACGATACCACATAGTTTTACCTTGCCAGAGCTATTCATAAGAGCTAGCTCATCCGAAAAAAATGCGACACATAGGTATATGCATCTTCCTCTCAACCATTTTCTTAAATCAAAATTGGGGTCCATCCACACTACACAGTTATACCAGTTTGATACTTATAACTTGCATGACTCCAACCTATGAAAGCCTGGGATTAGTAGTTTCACAAGATACTTAGAACTCTCTGCCAGAGAACTCTAACAGTTTACTTCAGGGGATTGCAACTTACCAAACTACAAATGTCGGGATTCCATAGGAAGGACCTATTACAGTTAAAGTGGTACCAAATTGCTATAATTGTGCCACATAGATACAGCCTTAGACATAAAAGGCTGCAAATTTAACCGGAGGCAGTGGAGTAGTATGAAGCTTCCTTACTGTTTTCCTAATACAACCATGGTGGGAGATGAAATTAGATTAATAACTGTTAGCCAGTGTTACCCTGTAAACTGGGGGTCCCAGGAGGGGCACCCAAATAAACAACCAACAACAAGCAAGATGGGGAAAATTAGCTGGAGCACTCTCTTGGCTAACAAGAGGCAGGGCAACGCAGTGAGATCTTTTATCCTATGTCTACCGGTTCAGGTCAGTGAGAAGTCAAGCAGTTTCAAAATACTAACAGTTTTTATTAAGCAAAAGAAAATAATAAAACTCAAGCACACCTAACGAGAAAGGAAAGAAGGAGAGTTTTGGAGAAATAAGCTGTATGCCACCTGTCCAAAGTCCTGGAGACGCCAATTGGAGGGAAGGAAGGAAACCCAGTGTGGAGACCAAGGGGAATCCGTTGAACCCAGCGGCAGCAAGGCGAGGACGAAGATCCAAAAGGAGCTTCGAGTGATTTCAGCAAAGTGATTTCAGCTAGGTACGACGAAAGTTCCAACGAGCTCTCAGAACGGGGCATCTTTTATAGGGAAAGAATGACTGCAGGCTAGACTGGTCTTTGCAGGAGAACAATGAGTTTTGGTCTGGGGACAAAGGCTCCAAAAGGTCGGAATTTGCATGATTGAGTTATGAACCGAATTGACAATGGTATAGCTGGTATGCAGATATGGCTAGCTCGGCCGTTAAGTGCCCAGCTTGCCAGGGTGTTTTCACATGCAAAGAGTCCTCTTTGTCTTGCAATCAAGGTCTTTGTGTAGGGTGGCTGCCCCCTGAAGCGGAACTGGCTAGATCTGGCACTTTACAACTATCACCCATGCCTAGCTTCGCGCTTGTTCGGCGGAGCCTTACAAACACTTAGCTGGTGGCAGGAAAAAGGCTGAATTATGATATCAAAATGATATCTTTGGTTCACCAAAGACCAGACCAGTTTGCCGTGGTAACACCAGGATGGCCTGTTTGTACAATTTAAGAGATGATTAAAGAAAAATATGGAACACATTACCAGTAGGGATTTTATTTGTAAAATATTCCTGTTGAAGATAGCAAGGGCATAGAGATACTATTTTTAGTATCTTTAGCAGTAAAGTTAATACACTGGCCATTTCCACACGGGCATATTGCCCACACTAGGGCGACCTCTCTTGGAGGTCTTCTTCACCGCGGGGTGCGTTAGTGAAGTTAGAAAAAGTGAGGCTCTAGACCTCAAACTGCTCTAGCACAGCCGCGGGGGTGGCGCTGCGAGTTTTATAAAAACCACCTTCGCAAGTGGTTTTTACAAAACTCACCCGCGCTGCCCTGTGGCAGCCCTCGGTGAACAACTGCAGAGACGCGGTAGCATGTCCCTGCAGATCTGCCCAGGGGTGGGCTTCTGGCTGGCGTGCTGCCCTGATTGGCGGAGCACCGCCGGAAGCCGCCAGCCGCCATTTTGGGCACCGCCGAACGCCGCCGAAATTCGGTGGCGTTTAGAACGGCAAATCCGCGCTCCCCGCAGAGACGGAGCAACCCACTCGCAGATAAGCTCTGCCCCTGCGTGCGCCACCCTGTTCCCCCCCCCATGAGGAAAGGGCCATTGTTGATTGGAGAGTAACATTTAACACTTAAGTGTATCCTAAATATTGGGAGTGGTCTTTTTTTTTCTTTTCTTTTTTTGCTATTTTTAAGTGTTTTTCTAGTAATGACAACAGCTGCAGCAACAGAAACAACATGTTGGTTCCACCCAAAAGTAATATTAATATAGCCATGTTATTGAAAAAAAAATACCTCTGCTTGCAAGTTAATCATTTCAGATAATGTTCCCAAGTTCTGCATTCAGGTAACCAAATGCTTCTCAGTAAGCAAAAAAGTTCAGGGATATTTAGACTGTTGGAGAACTGGTAAGAAAGGATTATGGTTGGCTGAACTTTTCAAAGTTCATTGTCCCAAAGAACTGAGTACTCAATGGTAATACATCAGTTTAATCTGATATACCTCAAAAAGGAATATTATTTAGACAATTGTAATAAATCAAGCAAAGCACTCTCCTAAATAAAGTAAACGGTGGGATAAGATAGAGGAAAAATGAAAAAGCTAGACACAAAATAGATGTGTTAAAACTAATTTGTCTCCAAAAGGGATGGGTTTCCTCTTCCATTTTGTGCATGGACAGCATAGCAGCAGCTAGCAGATTAGATGATGACAGGCTAACAGTGGCATAAGGGATGAAGGTGGCATTCTCCTCTTTACTGTATTGTTCTTCTACATTATATAGACTTGGAATTTTGAGGAAAGGGCTGCCTGTTTCCAGAAGCAATCCAGAGGAAACATCTTAATTCCCAGAGAACTTCACAATATGGATCTTTCTCTTCAGTTCTGGCACGCAGTGATGATACCATTGCCACACTGGGCCCAAACAACATTGGCAGTGTGAGGCAGTCACTCAGGCCCTACTTCAAGTCTGTTGTGAAAAGAAATAGTTATTTGCTTTGCTATAATTGTATTTTTACTGCCAAGGAATAGGAGACAGTGCTTGTGAAAACAAACAAACAAAAAAACCAAGGTCATCTTTGGTACCGTGTGGGGTGGATTTGGGTCATTGGGGAGTGCCATCTGCTGCACTTCATCTGACCACTCTTGAGCGATTTCTGTGCTACACTGTTAAAGTGCTATTATTCCACTTTCAGCATCCCATAGAATCCTGGGATTTGCAGTTTAGGGAGGGACATTTAGAATTCTCAGCCAGAGAGCTCTTTGGCCTCAGTAAACTACAAACCCCAGAATTCCACAGGATGTTTAATTTTTTATTTATTTCATTGTATTTCTAAGCCATTCTTCTCCCAAAATTGGCAGAAAGTGGAATAATAGCACTATAACAGTGTAGGGCGGAAATGGCCCTAGACTACTGTGTATAGTTCTAACACAGCATCTTAGAAAGAATATCATATTGCTGGGAAGTGGGCAGAAAGTGGTAACTAAAATGTTTGAAGGGCTGGAGCAATTCCTCTGTCAGCAAAAGTTGTGATTGGTCCATTTCTGGGCACAATTAAAAGTGCTAGCAATGACTTATAAAGTCCTATATGGTTTGGGTCCAGGTTATCTGAATGGGACTGTATCCCCCTATGTGACCCTGCCTGAACTTAGGATCTTTGAGTGGGGGGTGTCTATGTCCCATCACCACCATAGGTACAGTTGGTGCAGACACAAGCCAGAGCCTTCTTGGCAGCTGCTCGCACACTGTGGAATCTCCTCCCATGAGAGGCTCAGATAGCCCCTTTCATGATCTCCTTTTGCCAACAGGTGAAGGAATTTGTATTTAAACAGTCTTTAACTGGGTAAGGTGGAAGGGTCTTTTAATACTATAGTGTTACCCTGTTTACTGGGGGTCCTGTGAGGGACTCCTAAACGCACTCACAATTAAACAAGTTGGGGAAATTAGTCAAGAGCACAACCTAGCAATACGAGAGGCAGGGCAGTGGAGCAGAATCTTTTACCCAATGTCTACGGAGTCAGGCCAAGTCAAGGAGCAAACAGAATTGAAAAAATAATTGTGATTTTTAGTAAAATACAATCAAACAGTGTATGCAACACACTCATGCAGAGAACTAAAGAAATAAAGGTTGGAGTGAGATAGAGGGATTTTTAGAGGAGTTGTTGGTTTGGGTAATACTACACCTGTCCTGAAGCCTGGGTAGTCTGCAGTAGAAGTTCGGAGATATGGAGTCTCAGTACATGGGACTGAGGGGAAGGCTCACCAAGCAAAGCAGCAACAAGGCTGGATGGAAGTTGGGAGTGATCCAAGGAAGCTCACGAAGTCAGGGGGTTTTAAAGAGGAAAATGTAGCCACAGGCTGGTCCACACTTGGGGAAAAAATGAGTTTTGGGTTGGAGACAAAAGCCTCCGAAAGGTCAAAATTTAGCATGATTGAGTTAGTTCCGAACTGACAATGGAATAGACAGTATGCAAATGCAGAGTGCTTGACAGGTGAGGATTCTTCTAACCAAGCTGCCTGCTCGGGGCAGGGAGTTCTTTGTACGTGGCGTGCATACGTAATGAGGGTACTTGCCTTGAGGTCCTGAAGCGGCAGTTTGGCTATTTCTGGCCAGCCTGTATTTGTTTTGAATATTCCAGCAATTAGCGACCGAGCCTGTTTGCGTGCTTGTCTGGGGGGCCTCGCAAGCACGTGGAGAACAGAGGGGTATAGTAGGCCAGATTGTTGATATCAAAATGATATCTAAGGTCCCCTCAAGCACGGGCCAGGAACTGGGGTGACAATAGAGTGTACTATGCCTTGATTTTATAATACATGGTACAAAATGTAAAACAGTTTAAACACGGATAACTGTTCTAAATTGTTTAATATTTTTATATCATGTATTTACCATGTGGAGGGGGGTTTTTTTGGTAGTTTTGTATCATGTATTAACTGTATTTGTTTTAATCTTACAGTGCAAGCTGCTTTGGGCTCTATACTGGGAGAAAGGTGTGATATAAATTAGAGAGGGGGGAGAGATTTGGGATTTGTTTAGCTTAGAAAAAAGGCAAGTAAGGACAGAAGTTTATAAAATTATAAATGACATAGAGAAAGCATATATAGAGTTTTTCTCCCTCATAATTCTAGAAACTGAGGTCATTCAATGAAAATAAATGGTGGCAGCTTCAGAACAAGTAAAAGGGAGTAATCCTCATACAGTGTATAGGTTAAACTGATACTGGCTGTCACCAGAATTTGCCACCATGAGAGACAGCCAGCTGCTGACCCAAAACTTTAAAAGAGAATTGGACAACTTTGCAGAGGATAAGGCTATCAGTCATGATAACTGTTCATTATCTCCTATTTTATGTTACCAGGGAACATGAGTGGGAGGGTGTTCTACTTATGTCCTGCTTATGGGCTTCCCAGAGGCAATTGGTTGGCCAGAATGAGAATAGAATGTTGGTCTTTGGTCTGAGCCAGCACAACTCTAATTCTGTTTGTATTTTTTCTGCTGTTACATCTTGTGTCTGTTTTCACTCTGTATTGCTGGGGGCAGGGAAAAGAAGAAGGAGCAGCTTATGTGACATGTCATCCCTCCAAGAATCTGTCAATTGCCAGAGATCACCAAACATCAAGAAAGTTTCAGACAAAGGGATGTGACAGTTCCTGGACCATAAAGCTTCATCTGCACAACAGGAAAATATCACCCTGACACTCGCTGGCTGGTGGCTTCCAAAGGATTCTTCATTCATCCCTTTATCCCAAAGTAACTATAGAGGCCAGAAGGGAACAGCATGTACAACCAAGTGAGCAGCTAACAAAGTCAGACAAGACAAATGCAAACAGCTTCTGCAAGAAGTGTTGCCCCAGAATGATGTCGTCATCTCCAGAGCACAAGCCACATGTCCCTCAGTATCCATACTCCATGCAAACCTTGTCAGCTATGCAGAGAGTAATATGAGGAGACAGCCAATGCATTTACCAGGGTCATCGTGGTGTTACACAAGAGCCTTCTTAATCATGAACTTTGAGAGTTCAGTGATGTAAAGAATATTTTGTTTTCATCTTTGATGTGAGAGACCATCCTGACATATTGAGATACATCTCATTGAGAAAATGGACAACTGAGATGGCTTTTTGTTATAATTTGAGACATCTTTGAAAACAAACAGCCTCATTTTGACAAAAAGAAAACATTTATTTTTTGAGCAAAAGCTAATACTCTCACAGAAAACAAGGCAGTTTGTGCAAAATAGACTACTTTGCAAAACTCTCCTTTCTGCACATTTTTTTTTACAAGGCCCACAGTGTGAAAAAATCAGTACGAAATGCATAAAAACTCTTATAGTGGCATGAATGTATGAAATACATGACCAATTTACCTCCCTACAACAAATTTCTACTTAGAAATTGTTAATCTGTTTCAGTCTTGCTGAAGTGACATTTACCCCATGCCTGAACTCTACTTATACACACTTGATTCATTTCTACAAAAGCTCAAGCCTTCTAAACTAAATATTATATTTCCTGGTGTACAAGACTCACTTTTTTCCCCAAAAAATACTGTTTGAAAATGGGGTGTGTCTTATATGCCAGTGTGTCTTACACACTGGCAAATAGTACTTTCCAGTGTATAAATGGGGTGCGTCTTATACAATGGCGCGTCTTATACGCTGGCAAATACGATAGTCAAACTGTAAAGTTCTAACACCAAAATGTAAATAATTTAATACTTGGAGCTGAGTAGGGTTTTTTTGTTTAAAGGAATTTATTTATTTATTTATTTATTTTATGCTACACCTTAAAATAGGATCCAATGGGGCTAACAATAAAGCAAAAAAAAAAAGGAGATCTTACAAAGAATGAAAAGATTAAAAGTAATTGAAAACAAATTATTAAGAAACATGTTTAAAAAGGGACCACTTGCCAAGATTAAGAGTTCTACCACCTCAACTGCCTGAATTTCAGTTTTGCAGGATGTTGAACTGTGTGTGATTTGGGCTTCACTCACATGAACTCTTTTATTTTAGCTAGATTTGGGGACATGAACTCTGAAACTCAGGTTGCTATGACTTTTTATATGACTCAGCAGAATTTGTTATGAAGCAGGTTCAGCATTTTTGTTTAGATTTTTTTCTACCCCTTAAATGTCAAACTTGTTTCTTTGGCATGAAATAACACTCTTGTCTCCTAGAACAGTGTTACTGAAAATGGTAGTCCTTGAGCCAGTTCCAGTTCCTGAACCATTGTCTGCTAGTCCCTGGCAACTGTCCAGAAAAGGAAAAAACAGTATTATTATTGAAAAAAACAGTGCCTGTCCTGGATACATTGGGAAAAAATAATTGGCCAGCCTGAGAAGCATGGGCCTAGAAGACCTGTTGGACATCCCAGAATGGAAAATCATTTTAGGGCAGTCAAACAGGAACAAAGTCATGGCTACTTCCAGTAGTCTAAACTGGGAATGTGAGTGAACTCAATTTCAGTTGGGTGATGAATCCAGTCCTGGTTTTAGTCAAAACTTAGAGGAGCTGTTCAAGGTGCTGAATCTATATTGAGGATAGGATTCTGTACTGAGGATAGGATTCAGTATCTTCTGTATCTGTATCTCCTTTAGATATCTCCTTTAAAGTTTGGCCTAAAATCTGGAGTGGGTTCATCACCTCACTGACACTGAAACCCTGCATTTCCTCTCGCTTAAACTCCAAGGTGGATCTGGGATCAATATTAAACCAAGGAAACAATCCTAAATCCTGTTACTGTACAGTAAAATCTATTTAATATAGGAAGTCTGAATCACTAATTAGTGGATTGCACACTAATCTACTTTATACTCCGACAGCTCTCTGATTCCTGGAGCCCTGTATCTGAGTTTCTAAATATGTTGGACCTCCAGATGCTTTGGGGCAACATCTCTCATTAAACCAGCCAGCAGGACCAATTATAAGGGATGGGAGGAGTTCCTCAACATTTGGAGGGTTGTCTAGGATCCTAGACTCATTTCAACAGCAGATAGCATTATTATTCAACAGTAGAACAAAGAACAGTTCTTTGTTCTTCTGAATTAGCACTGAAGCATACATTTATGGCAGAGAATAACTTGCACCATATTCCTGAACAGAATGGGAATACCATAGAAGTAATATTTCTACAAGTAAAACTATAAAGAGTGCAAGGGAAATTGCTTGCCTTCTCTGTCATGAGGAAAAAAGAAAGCAGCAGAAGTGTGATATATCCCCTCAGCTTTGTAATATGATTGATTGTTTGTTACTGTAGGCTGGGGGATAGCCAGCTGGAACTCTGAGGAGGCCAAATGTTCTGCCATCATTGCTGTCACTGAAAGATATTAACCAACAAAGACTCAGACAAAAGAGGTGTGTTGCAGTATTTCATCTGCCTCCTGAGATCCAGTTTTCCAGGTAGGTGCAAAGAACGGATAGAACATGTCCAGTGGCCAATCAAAACTGGAAGAGTTCATAGGCAATGTCCATATTTATCTACAAATTTAATAAAAGCATAAAATTAGCAGAAGCAACCCATATTTATAAGGTGTGTCTTTTTGTGTGTTATGTTTGTCTGATATATAAGTCAGCATATGTCCAGATTGTGATTCATCACTGCATCCCACCATCCACAATAAAAAAAAAACCTTCTGCAAGAACCAGATAATAACTAAACACTTGTTTAAATAACAAGATATTTGTCTGTTGCTGGAAAGAGCACAGAGAATGACAATGTAGCCTGCTGTGGGAGTGAATTCCTCAGCTTGGGAGAAGCCACTGAGGAGATCCTCTCCCATGTCTTCCCCAATCATGCCTATAATAGTGGTGGGACTGAGAGAAAGATCAGCCCAAAGAGGAAAGTGAAGACTTAAAGGAGAGCAGAGCTGGGCCACAGAGGAGTTTGACTGCAAGGAGAACAAGAGTGTCCTGGATCCAGAAGCAGACAGCAAGGCAATGTAACAATTTAAGGACTGTACTGCATGAACAAAGTATCAAAAATGGAAATTATTTTGGCAGCAGGGTACTGGATAGATGTAAGGGGGTCAAAGTGAGACAAGAGAAAGCCAGAAAGGAAAAGATAATCGAAGCAAGAGGTGACCAGGACGCAGACAAGGGTTTCTGTTGAGATTACAGAGAAGAAGGCCTGTATTTTTATGATCGTGTAAGGAAAGCCAGTGTGAGGTAGTGATTTGAGCACTGGATTCCTCACTCTGCCATGGAAACTCACTGGGTGACCTTGGGCACATCACAAGTCTCATTCCCAGAAAACCCTGTAATAGGTTTGCCTTAGGGTCTCCATAAGTCAGAAATAACTTGAAGGTACACAACAAAGGAGAAAGGGAATCTGAATATAGGAATCAAAGATGTGAGAGGAATCAATAATAAAGCCAAGGTTATTGTGCCATTCAACAGTGCGGATGATGGCACCACTGCCCATCAATAAAGAAAGCAGGCAGAGGAAGAAAAACACCTGGCAGTAAGATGAGATGGAAACACTGAGTTTGAGCAGCCAAATCCGTTTGTTCTTCCAATCTTATGTTCTTTATCATCATTTTTGTCTTTTCCTTATTTATCTTCAATCCCGCCAGATCGCCAAATTGTTTCAACTCTTCCATTAACTTATCTACAGATTCACTTGGGTCTTCCAAAATAATAATCAGGTCATCTGCAAATGCTTGTAGCTTAAATTCTTGTCTTTTTACTTTGCAGCCTCTTATTTCTGGGGTTTCTCTTATTATCTTCAGCAATATTTCTAGTATTGTTATAAATAATAAGGGTGACAAGGGGCACCGTTGTCTTGTTCCTTTTAATATGGTAAATTTCTGCGTTTTCTCTCCATTTATAATTAAGGAAGCTTCTTGATTTTTATAGATTTCTTTTATCCAATTCATGCATGTGTTCCCAAAGTTCATTTTTTCCAATACTAGCATCATGAAATCCCACCTCAGATTATCGAATGCTTTCTCGGCGTCAATGAATATCAGAGCTAATTTTTTCTGGTTGTTCTTCTCATAATGCTCTATGACATTCAAAATTGTCCAAATGTTGTTCTTTGGCTGTCTTCCCGGTAGGAACCCATTTTGCTCTTCCCCAATTATTTCCAGTAGTACTCTTTTTGTTCTTTTGGCCAAGATACTCATAAAAATTTTGTAGTCTACATTTAGTAGAGATATAGGTCTGTAGCTTCCAGGATCTTTGGGGTCTCGACCTTCTTTCAATATCAACGAAATTAAGGCTTCCTACCAGGAACTCGGTTTGCTTCCTTCTGAGATTTGATTGAACAATTTATACATGTATGATATCAATTCTTCCTGCATGTACTTGTAATAAGAAGCTGAGAAGCCATCCGGACCCGGTGCTTTATTAGGATTTTGCTTCTTTATTGCATCTGAAATTTCACTCATGCTTATTTTAGCATTTAGCATTTTCCGATGTTCCTCTGTAATTTTAAGTACTTCTTTCTTCTCCAGAAACTCCTTTATCTTTTTAGATATCTTTCTTTCTTTCTCATTATACAAAGCAGCATAATACCTATAGAATACTTGTTTCATTCCTTCTTGATCCGTTATTGTTTTTCCATCTTTATAAACTTCTGTTATTATGTTCTTTTCTCTTTCCTTTCTTAATTTGTAAGATAACCACTTTCTTGGCTTATTAGCCTGCTCAAAAAATCTCTGTTTCACTCTCGATGATAACTTGGGCACAGAACATAGGCCGACAAATACAACTTGAACACTGGAAGAAGAGTTGGGTGGATACTCAAAAATTCACTGTTGCCCAAAATTCGAAGGAAAATTACACAAAGATGTTACATAGGTGGCATCTTGATCCAGTAAAAATAAACAAAATTTATAAGACGAAAGAAAAAAAGTGTTGGAAATGCGACTACGAAAATGGAACTTATTACCATCTCTGGTGGACGTGCGACAAGGCGAAAAAATACCGGAAAGAAGTTCAATTAATGATTTCAAAGGCCTTAGGGATGAACATTCCATTGTCACCTGAAATTTTTCTTTTGAACATATTGCAGAAGATAGATCCAGAGAAAAGAAAGAAATTTTGGAGGATAATCCTATATATGATAACCGCTGCTAGAATACTTTTCGCTGGCAAGTGGAAATGCAACCAAACACCTCAAATTAATGAATGGAAAGTCAAGGTGATGGAATATCGGGAAATGGACAGACTGACAATGATGTTGCATGACAGAAATCAAGCAGCTAATGAAGAGGAATGGAAACAGGTAGAAGACTTTTTGTTCCCAACATGGGTAAATAATTTAATGAAGGTGGTAATGATAAGGTTCCAATGTTATGCAATTACAAAAGCGTGATGGAACCATACTGTAAGAGGCAAGAAAACTATTGGTAACTAAGGGGAACGAAGAGAAACTTTAAAAATTCTCAAATATTTGACCGACACTAGAGTAAGTGAGGAAGTGACAAGGGGAGGTTGAGGGATCATAAATTGTATCAGACCCTAAGTTAACTAGGTCATGAAATACGAATTCGCAAAGGGGTCTGTAGAAAAAAAAATACTTATACATTTAATATTTGTGAATAATACTTGGGAAAGGCAAGATTGTAAACAGTTGTGGAATTGAATGATTTTATTTTGATTGATTTGAAGAATAAAAATATATATTAAAAAAAAGAAATACTGAGTTTGAGATGAACATGCAAACAGAGCTGAAAGACATAGTTGGACATGTGGGAATGGAGGCAGCTCAGGCATTGAGAGATATGTACGGGGACCATTAGAGGAAAGAGAAAACTAGGTTCCAAAGAAATGGATCCCAGAGGGACACCTACAGAGAAAAGCTATGCAGAAGAACTTCAGTCCATGAGAATATTGAAGAATTAGACAGGTAGGAAGGAAACCAGCTAAGACAACATTGTAAACAGCTGGAGAATATGCAATAGGGAAGGAATATTTCTGATCCATACCAGAGCCACCACAGGCATCCCATTCAACTGCTAAACAAAGAAGAAAGAGAATTTCAAATGAAATCAATTTTTACGTAGAATCTGGGCCCCCTGAACACTTTTCTAAAATTAAGCTTGTTTCTCTGCAATATTTTATTTTAATGTATTTATTAGTTTTATTTATAGCCTCTTGTTCCTGAAGGTGCCAGACATGCTTTGCCTCCCCACTTTATCCTCACAACTATCCAAATGAGGTACGTTAGGCTGAGAAAGTGCGCAGTCCAAGATCATCTGATGAATTTCATCATTCTGTGGAGACTAGAACTTGGATTTCCCAAGTCCCACTCAACACTCAAATCCCTACACAACATTGGCTCTCAAACGTCACCACAGTTTCCATGTAGCCAATTGTCTCTACTTCCTGGATTTCACCTGGATGTCTCATTGATCTTTTGCCTCTCTCCTCCCACACCTTCCATCCCACTGAGATATACACAGAGAGAGGGGGGTAGGGAGGGAGAGAGAGAGTGTGTGCCATGCAACTAAATAGCTGAAACTATCACCCAACCAAACAGTCCTTCAGCTATATTTGCTATGTGAAAGCACTTAATCTAGCATGAGCCAATCTTATGTGTAACATTTCTGTGGACCTGCATTCTGTTTTCTTGGCGATACAATGGAAGGCAGAATTTCCAAGCTATTAATCACTGTAACATTATAACCTATTACAAATCTTTCTGCTTCAAGTCCACCTGGATGTTTGTGACAGACAGACAACATATGCATGGAGCTATTGAATACATTTTGGAAAGCCAAAGGAAGGAGGGAAGGAAAAACACCCTTCCTTTCCTTTCCTTTCCTTTCCTTTCCTTTCCTTTCCTTTCCTTTCCTGTCCTGTCCTGTCCTGTCCTGTCCTGTCCTGTCCTGTCCTGTCCTGTCCTGTCTTGTATTCCAATCAATTTCCTCTCCTTCTCTTGTCTCTGTAGTCATTGCTTTGATTAAAACCCTAAAACCAAACTAAATGTTCTTTGTCAATAAGATGGATGTCTGTCAGCAAGAGCCAGAGGGAGCACTTGCAAACTCAGTTCATATTTTCTGCCTGCTTCTCATCTCCCAGCAGATATTCATATACCCTAAAACATTAATGCATTTTTGATACATGAAGGCTTATATATAACATACTGTATATTTAAATGTCCCATATATCTATACTCAGGTATTGGGAAAGTTACCTTTTCCTTGGACAATTGCCAGCCGGCTGAGAATTCTGGGTGCCTCAGTCCAAAAAGTAAAATTTCCAAGTTCTGCACATACTTCTCTGTTCTCTTATTTCTTTGTTTCACTTGTCAGCACAAGAAATAAATTTTGGCTGTTTACTACATTTCAATTGCTGCAGAAGTCATGATATCTAAGAATTATAGCAGTGTGGCTGAACTTTAACTGCCACAGTTGCATCCTATGGAAACCTGAGGTTGGAGGTCTAAGGACCTCATCAAAATATAAATCCCAGGATTCTATAGGCTATAGCCATGGTAGTTAAAGTGGCATCATAGCAGTATAACTATATAGGTCATACTGAAACAGGCACAGTTCTACAACCCTATCTCTTTAGACTATGGGGTTGTGAGTTCTTTGCTATCTGTCAAATGAACCTGTATCTGTTTGAAGAACCCTTCTATCACCACTATCTGGTCATCTGCAATTTCTGAATTACAGTGAAGTCCAAATAAACATAGTTACGATCACCATTCCATTTACACACTCTTAAGTCATGAATCTCAGGTTATTAATGTGGAATTAATATTAATATTAATATGACAAGGCTCTCTGTTATTCTTTCAGGCTATTTATTATATACAGTGGCCCCCTCCACATTTGCAAGGGTGCAGAACCTTCATGAAAGTGGAAAAACCATGAATATATTCCCCCTGTGATCTTCCTCCCATTCCCCTCTAGAGCTCCACCTCCCATTTCCTTGCCAGGGGAGAGAAAAAAGACAAGGTAAAGGGCTTACTGGTACTATTCCTTCAGATAGAAAAGATCAGAGCACTGAGTTTTGACATTCTAGCTACTTCCAGTTGTCATCATAAGAAAGGAGATTCCTCCCAGAGGGGAGGGGTAGAGCACCTGGCCAATCAGCAGCCATTACACAGCAGAATGTGCACCCATGTGACAGAGAGACTATGCCTCCAGCAATGGGGGGCTTTGCTCACCAAGAAGGAAAAAAAAGTCAATTTTAAAACAAGCCTAGCAAGCCTGGGGTGAGGAATCAAGGGAATGAGAGGAGGAGAATTGAGAGAGAGGCAAGCATCCATGCTCTAATAATGTGTACTTTAAAGCTAGAAATTCCAATGTATCCAAAACTCTTTTTTGCAGAATATGTTGGATGGTTTAGATGACAGGATACAGAAGAAACATGGAAGGGTGCTGTTGTATATGATAAAAGCAGCAGATTGATCTACGCTCAACAATGGAAGAATAATGAGATACTTTCTGAGGAAGAATGTTACTTAAATTATTCAACATCTATCGAATGGATAAATTAATGATGGTTACATAAATTATTTGACATCTATCAAATGGAAAAATTAACAATATAGTTAAACAATAAAACTTCAAATCAAGTGAAATGAGACTAAGAGGAAGTGGCACAAACATGGGACGTGAAATGGGGGAAGTTATCTAGAATCAATCTAGAGCAGTGGTTCTCAACCTGTGGATCCCCAGATGTTTGTGGACTTCAGCTCCCAGAGGCCCCAGCCACTATGGTCAATGCTCAGGGCTTCTGGAAGCTGAAGTCCACAAACATCTGGGGACCTACAGGTTGAGAACCACTGATCTAGAGGATTAAGATATAATGTTATTGTGTAATTTTATATTGGAACAAGTGCATGAAGGACAAGGAAGTTGTTTCAAAGATGTAATGTAATAATTATTATTTTAAAAAAGAAGCAATATACAGTGTGAAGACATGGGAGAAGACCTTCTCTGTTGTGGCACTTTAGTTATGGAATGCCCTTAGTGGCCTAAATGGTGGGACCACTTCTACCATTAGGCAAAATGTAGGATATTCCTCATGCAGAAGATGTGAAGAATGGCAAATGGTGCTGCTTCTCTCATCAGAAAGGCCTGTACCACTGCTACCTAGATCACTCCCTTCCCACCCAGTACATCCCACTTCACTGTTCCACCCCTGTCCTTCACTCATTTTCTCACAGAGCTCCTTATCACCATGATCTTGTCACCCATTCATTTATGTGCATGATTCCTTCTTGCCACTGCTGTACTATCTTCTATTTGCTGATGAACAAGCAAGTCATGAGTGTTTTCTCCAGAGTCATTTTTCCTGCCTCTCTTTCACACCACTCTACTAATATTGCTTTAGTATTAGCAGCAGCAGCAGCATAAGATGGGCAATGATGCTCCGAATGTTCTGATGGTACCCTGTATGGTAACTACCGGGGCCAAAATGAGGGCTTTTCTCTCTCAAATAAGAATTCTGCCCCTTGTCTGCAATGCAAATTTCTAGTATTGCAGAGAGTGAGACACTGAAAATCTTTCATGCTGTGTTGTTGTGTACCTTCAAGTTGTTTTTGACTTAAGGCAACTCTAAGGCAAAGTTATCATGAGGTTTTTTTGGCAAGATTTGTTCAGAAGGGGTTTGTCCCTGCCTTCCGCTGAGGCTGAGTGAGTGCGACTTCTCCAAGGTCACCCAATGGGTTTTCATGGCTGATTGGGATTCAAACTTTGGTTTCCCAGAGTCCTAGTCCAATAGTCAAACCACTATACCACACTGGATTGGATTCACACCTAGAACACTTAAGTTTGCTGTGTTTGCATTCCATTAGTTGCTTTGACTGCCTATTTGCTTTGGAAGCTTAAACTGTTATTTCTAAATCTTCAAACAAAGTTTTAAGTTATTGTAATGCTAGATTTTTGAGGACTGAAGGAAAATTTCATGGAGGAAACAGATTTTTATTTGAAGGCAATGCCCTCCTTTTGCACCTTTCCTCCTCCTCCATAGCTACACCCCTGTGGGAGATTCTTGCCTCACTTTGGAACTACTGTATCTTTCCCCAGCAGCCTAGGACACAGGCATGGCTTTCTTACCCTTTCCCCATTTCTGGATGTCTGTCTCAGGAAAAACACTTTTTTGGTACTGGCCAGGCACCAAAGACATGAGAACTCAGCTTTCAGAAATTGTGACCACATACATGGGCAGATTGAGGGCAAATGTAGGGTTACCAAGTTACAAAGATGGTGGCAGGCACAGTGCTTCAAGCTCCTGCCTCATGAGACAGAAAATCTTAGGCTAACTCTGCTGTTTGGTGCCAATACCAGCTCCATTTTGGCACCAAGTTAAAAAAAGGATGTTTATAAAACCCTTTGGGCACTAACAGTTTTGCCCAAATCTTGACTGCTACATGGTTTTAAACTGGTTTGTCCATTTTTTTAGCATACTTTTAGATCAGAGCCTGCAGTAGGTCTTGAGGGTGGGAAATTGTCCCCTTTCCCTAACCCTCCAAAATGGCTCACTACTGATCTGGAAGGAAACAAGTGTGGGGAAGGTGGCTTTGAAAGAGTGTGCCATGCCCCCCGCCCACTGCTGTATTGTTCCTTCCAAAGACCCATGCAAAATAGCAGCTGTCAGTTCACTATGACTATAGTTGCCCCCAGCTTTTTACAGTTTAAGAGAGCCACTGGAAAAGATTGAAGCTTCTGTCACATCAAAGCCTAGAAGGAGGAAAAATGCAAATCCTCTCATCATCCTTAATTACACCCCAGAACACATTTCTACAAATATGTCTTTCAGACACAACAGGGGAGCAATGTCTCAGCATGGAGGCAGCTCACTGACCAAGAGGAGGAGCCCAGCGTCAAAGCTCCGGATAAAAGAAAGCAAAATGTGCAAGCAGAAGGTAAGTGCTACTCACAGGTGGATGGGTAGATGTGATCTGCACTGGTCACAACTTCACATTCAAATCATCAGCTAAAGCCCAAACAAGAACACAGCAGACAGGCTTGGAGTCTAGACTTTAATAATGCTTTTGAAATTTGCAGCTCAGCAGGAGTTAAGACCTAGGAGAGAAAATCCTGCAAAAAATACAATACTTGCTGGTCCCGTTCTAATAAGAGAAGCAGCACCAAACACCAGTCAGATGCTTGGACTAAAGCTAAGCTTAGAAAGGGGCTATGAAAGCAATGCATGGCTCTGCATCATTAGTGGAACACATGCCGTCTTCCAGATGTTGTTGGACTGCAACCTCCAGCATCCCTTGACACTGGATATGCTGACCAGTGTTGTGGGAACTGCAGTCCAACACTATCTGGAGGACTATACAATTCCCCCATGCACTGCACCCATTCTGCACGAACAGACTGCAGAATTCTGTCCTAGCCAGTTTTTAAAAATGAGTTCTCAACAGATTTATGCTGGCTAGACTAGTCTACAGCTGACTGGAGCTGTGGTCTGGCAACATCCGGAGCAGTGAAAATTTGAAACTTCAGGTGCAACACCTCTAAAACTCCACAAGACTCTTAACATCTCTTAAACCAAATTTTATAGAGAAGAAAGTGTAGAAGCTGTTCCCACGATGGACATTTCTATTTGTGACATTGTCAAGGTTCTGCAACTGATTGATTCCCAGGGAAAAGGCCACTAAGCCCATCAAACAATCTACATGATGGAGAATATACCTCAAAGGCAGAATCTCCGTAACCTCTGGAAAGGGACGCAAGTGGTAGGCTGTAGATAAAGAACAAATCAGCATAGAGGGTACCAATCACACACACCTTGAACGTACCAACCCCCTTTCCTCTTCTTCTTCCTTTGCCATTTGCTCTAATCCAGCCAAACACCTCGCCTGAAAGATCAGTGTGCAGATTACCAAGCAAACAGCAGTAGAACCCAAAGCAGTTACAGAAAGCAACACTAATACCATCGAACCCAAAGGGAGAGTGCTGACAGATGCTGATTAAGCACAATGCCAGCTCTGGTAATTAATTTCTCAGAAGGAGGAATTACCACTATATTTCTCCAGCTTGAGAAAATGTCTGTGCTTTGTTGTTGCAGCTGTCCCTTGCCACTTTTCTCTCCATCTCTATTTTTTTACATTGCAAACCAGGACAGACAGAGTTGGGGAAAGGAATGCTTCCACCTAATGAGCAAGCTGAATTTCTTGCCATCCTTTCTCTATTACTTGCCTCTTCCAATTCCTTTTGGTCCCAATGCCCTAGGAGAGTGGGGCAATGGCTCAGTGAGAGAGCACATGCTTTGCATGTAGAAGGTTTAGGTAAGACTAGGAAAGAGCCCAGCTTAAAAATATGGAAAGACAAGACC
>CAOKZL010002501.1:0-190614 GCA_948472985.1 Iguana delicatissima | reverse complement strand
AGGCAAGAAGAAAGGGCTGTGTGCAAATTTTCGTCTCAGTAAGTAAAGCACCAGCTTGCTATGATTGGCAAGGACTAATTGATTGGTTGCTGCAACTTGCAAAAATTCTCTTGGGTTGGGAAGGGAGAAAGATGTCTATGAATTAGCTTCTTTCTTCCCTATTAATTGTCATGGTGCCAGAGCTCACCTTCTACTCTGATCTGTGTTCAACTTCTCACAAGGAGCAAGTAGGCTAGATTTGCAACTGGTTCTTATTGCATAGGTCATTTCTGCACGATGGGGCTCTGTGAAGTCATTCTGTTGCAGCCCTGGCAGGGCGCATCTCACTGGTTGCTGTGGAGGGGAGCGTGCTGACCCTGACTCTTCCCTTCTGCAGTGCATCCAGGCACTTGCCATTGCTGCACCAGAGAGGGAGGCACTGCCAGTGTGCTTCCACCCTTCTGCACAGCCAGGAAGGGCAGCAGTGCAGTGTAATGGTAGATGTAAAATGGATTTTTTCTATTTTGCAAATACCGTGTGTGCTGCTTGGGGGTGAGATGGCAGCAGACAAGCGATGATGTCATGCAAAAGCACAACCAGCTGACTGCTTCCATTCTGACCCCACAGCGGCAGAGGCCTCTCATACAGGAAGACCCATAATGCTTAATGGTGTCACGAGATTCATCTCTAGGTTTTAGAGTTTGAGTCTGAAAACTCAAGGCCCAGGACAACCCTGCACTGTCAAACCTAGTGTAGCTACTTTTTAATCCACCGAAACCCTGAATTTTCCTATCTACTGATAGATATCTCTCTTCCCACAACATTAAATTTAGTTCTATGTTAGTAAATGGCAAGTCAGGAGAAAAAGCACGTCATTCGGCTTTTCTTTCTGCTGTTCTGAAAAAGCATCACTTTGTCTTGGGGCAAAGAAGGTGATCCTTTGGTCTTACCAGGGTGCCCTTTTAGGCACAGAACCATTGAAAGTGTCCATTGTATTCAGCCGGGTAGTTTCTCCAAACTATCCCATTGTTTCATTATTTCACCAAGACCTTATCACTCCACAGCAACCTTTTATCTCTGTTTTTCACTCACTTCAGCAAAATCCAAAACATTCAGACTGAGAAATTTCAGGAAACAATAAATCATGCAGGGAAAGAAAAAGAAGAAAGATCAGATAGTTCATTCCATCTCATTGGTTCATATTCCTTGTTCCCTGGATCTCAAACACTCAAACAGGTTCACTTCACATGTCTTAGGGCTGGAATCCTGGCAGTGTTTTGCACACACTTAAGTTCCTTATGCATACAGCTATACTTTTCTGTGACTGCTGGATGATGTCCATATTTCATACACAGTTGCATAAACACATTTCTGAAAGTGAAGCCATTCCACATAAAGCTAGGCATTCTTAGATGGTACACAACTATTTTTCCAGTGCCTTTAGTGTACTAGTTCACTTCCTGGGCCTGCAGAAACAGCCAAAGTGCATTTCCCATTGGACCAGGGGGACAAGAAGCACGTTCACAGATACAGAGGCCATTTCCACTCGATGGTGCTCTTCCACATCGTCATACTGCAATCCTGGGTCCAGAAGTGAATGCATTAGCAACGCCCCTTCTGCATCTGCTTGCTTCATGTGGAAAGGAGGGTGATGGTGCCGCCTGTTCCTTCCCCAGCGCAGCCAGGTACTTTCCATTGCTGCGCTGCAGAAGGAAGTATCGCTCTTGCACTTCTGAGGCTTCCACATGGCTGGGAGCAATGGGAGCACCCCATGATTTCAGGCGCAAAATGATTTCTTTTTTCCATTTTGTGAAGACTGTGTGAGCACAATGCTTGGACACAGGATGGCTGTGAAGACATTGTGTGGAAGCATGACCTGCCAACTTCTGCCGTTCTGTCCCAGAAGTAGCACAGCCCTGCCATAAGGAAATGCCCAGAATCAATTGCACAATGTGGGTATTCTCTAGAAGGCTGATGTAGCACAACCAGTGCATAACTACATAAGTACAGAGGCGCACTGCTGAAGCACAATGCAGGGTGTTCACAATGATTTAAATTGTTTAGAAATTTGAAGAGAATGACCAGCATTTTGAACTGGCAACAAGCTAGGTAATTTAGCAGGTACTGAATGGCAAGAGAACAACAATTCACAAAAGAGTGACTGATATGAATAAGTTAGCATCTGGAGGAGACATAAAACGGAAACTCATTGGGGTAATGCCAACCCCCTGTACACACTCTCCATTTCAGAAGCAGCAGAGAACTCATTGTAGAAAAGGGATACATTAAAACATGAACGTTAAGAGTTTCAATCTCAGTTTTATTTATACTGGAGCTTTTAATCCTCAAATAATTAGTCATTACTAGTATTTAACGACTGGTTTGCTAATTGGGCATCCCTAGATGGAACTGAAAGCTGTTAAAACTATAACAAACTGATCATTAACTACTGTAATGATCAAAATCTCTGAGATGATTACTATTATAAACCAGAATTAACAGTTTATAACAGCTATATTTTATTTTGTGGAGTCCCCCCCTTTTTTTTTTATTCTAACAGAAATGCCTGGAGCTGTCAGATTGTATTCTGACAGAACGTATATTTGGAATTTTAGAAGGGTGGATGACTCATTATGTATTGTAACATGTATTTTGGGGCAGACATTGTGCTGTGATTAATCTTTGTTAAAAAGGTAAAGAATAATGAATCAGTGTGGATATTTAATGCTCTAAAATTCAACAGACTTGAAATGTTTCCTGGATTCTTTCTTATCTTTGGCCATTTCCACACTACACTGTTATAGTGCTATTATTCCACTTTCAATATCCTATGGAATCCTAGGGTCTGCAGTTTAGGGAGGGGCCTTTAGGATTCTCAGCCAGAGAGCTCTTTGGCCCCGATAAGCTACAAACCCCAGAATTCCACAGGATGATGTTGAAGGTGGAACAATAGCGCTATAAAAGTGCAGTGTGGAAATGGCCTTTAAGTATAAGCATCTGAGGCCTTCAGTTCAGTGAAAATCTGAACTAATCAACAGAGAGTTGAATGAAGAAAGGGACAAATCTTGAGATATCTGGATGATCAAATATCTAGATGCCTGCACTTAAAGCACATTTAAAACATAGCCAAGAAGGTGAAAAAACAGCACATCCCATTAAAAGATCCTTCAGACACAGCTGGTTAATAGCCAAAGCTAGAAATGAGCAGGACCAGAAATAGAAAAGGATTTTTTTAAAAAAACTCCAAATCCAAGAATTTAGTCAACTTTTAAATAACCTCTAGTTTTTCAGAACAATGCTAGGATGAACATCTCCTGAGAAATTCATCTGATAGGTTGATACAACTGCTTGATTTTTTTGGAATGGTGGACTTGAGTGATGTGAATCAAGCATGACCCAGTGGTGCCATCAATGGAGGTCTCTCATTAAGATGAGGCCTCAGCAGATGTCCAAGGATGCCAGATACTGATGCTAGCCATGGCTGGACAACAGTATTTATGAAAAGGGAGCAAGGAGTCTTAGTAGACCACAGGCTGAACATGAGTCAGCAGTGTGATGCAGCAGTCAAGAAAGCCAATGCAATTTTTGATTGCATCAATCACAGTATGGTGTCTATAATGAAGAAAGTAATAGTACCGCTCTGTTCTGATTTGGTCAGACCTCATCTTGTCCAGTTCTGGGCAAGAAGGATATTGACAAGCTGGAATGTGTCCAAAGGAAGGCAACCAAAATGGTGAAGGGTCTGGAAGTCATGAAGCCCTATGAGGAGCATCTTAGGGAGCTGGGTATGTTTAGTCTGCAGAAGAGAAGGTTAAGTGGGCACAGGATAGCCATGTGTAAATATTTGAAAGGATGTCATATGGAAGACGAGGCAAGCTTGTTTTCCAGTGCTCCAGAGACTAGGACATGGAGCAATGGATTGAAACTGCTGGAAAAGAGATTCCACCCATACCTCAGGAAGGACTTCCTGATGGTAAGAGCTGTTCGGCAGTGGAATATGCTGCCTCGGAGTATGGTGGAGTCTCCTCCTTTGGAGGTTCTTAAAAAGAGACTGGATGGCTATCTGTTGGGAGTGCTTTGATGGGTGTTCCTGCATGGCAGAATGCGGTTGGACCAGATGGCCACCGGGGTCTCTTCCAACTCTATGTGTCTGCGATTTTCTCCCTTTAAAAAAAACAACACCACTCAGTGAATAGCCTAATGAATGAGTCACTCTCATTCTCTGTCGTTTCCTTCTCCTCCTTCCTTCAAACTACTGCTTTAAAATCCACCTTTTCTCCAATAGCTTTCTGTATAGCTCCTTAGCTTTCATGGCCCAGTCTAACAAACACTAAGTATATGCAACTGAAATAATTTCCTGTCCATCCTAAACTAGTGAATATGTAGGTATTGTAAATACAGAGCAGTCATGGACATATAACTCTAGATTACTTAGCTGTAATTTCCCAAGTGAATTCTGGCAGGCATACTTATGTGAACTGAGGTGACACCTGTAGCAGTGTGGCAGTGTGGCTGGTAGCTTCTCAGACATTCCAGAAACCATTTTGGGAATATTCTTCAATATATTTTGGGAATATTCTTTAAAAAGAGGAAGGCAGGAGGGAAAAAGAGAGAAATGTGGCAGCACCTTTAAGACTAACTGGTTTTGATTTTCACAGGCTCTTTCACAGGATATAAATTCTCTTCCAACGAGACGAACATGGCTAATTCTTTGAAAACTGGGACCATTCTTGTTGCCCTTCCGGTTATGGGTTAAGGGTGGAACTTTTTGCCCGTGCATCATTCTACAGAGGATAAAGGAAGCACTGGCTTGTGTAAGGAGGTATTAGATAAATAAATTAATTAGAAAAAAATTAGATTAAATAAATAAATGAATACAGGACACCAACATAACCAGAGTCAAGACCTTTCGCTGAGGACATGGTGTGTAATTTTATCCTCATGGATGCACTATGCCATCTCGTGATTGATTTGTGAATCTGCACGACCACGTACATACTTTCAATGCACAGTGTGCACCCACCATGTGCAATGTACAATGTGCAACTGTAGGCATCATGTGCAGTGTGTAAGCGAGGGGAGGGTCTTAGACAACAGAATATGGAAAATGAAGCTGCCATGTGCCCTTTGTCATGTCAAAAGCATTGGTGAACTATCGATTGCCTTGTTCTAGCAATTAGGCCTCTGCTGCAGCATCAACACCTGCAATAATGCAATGAGACAGAAGCCAGTCTTTATATCTGCCATCACTGGCTTGTTACTCCTGCATTGGTAAGATGGTAAATTTTCTCCTAGTTTTAGTCCAGAATCCAAAGGATCAACCTATATACTGCACCATATCTCTATTGTAAGTCCAGCACCTTGGATAGGTCCTTTAAAGTTCATACTAAACCCCAGAGGAGATTCACCAGCCCGCTGACATCAAAGCCAGCAGCTTTCATCTGTAAGCAGGTTTCACCCTCACCCCTGGAAGAGCAGCTAATTGAACTGGAGCAAACCAACCCAAAGTTTTGGAAACAGTCCCCCTCTAAATTTAAACTATCTTACTGGTGGGATTGAGGAGGTTAGTTCAGAAATATCTAATGATCTCCTTCAAAATCAATTGGGCTTTATTGGTTCATTGACAAATCAAAGCTTGCTAAGGACCTTTCCTTCATTTTTGTTCATCTATTTGAGGTATCACAGGCATTACATGCACCCTGGCAAATTAAAACTCCATTGCAAATTTAAATTTCGTGGTTCCTTTTCAGTGACTTCATGGCATCCAACAGCTCCCATGTGTTTGGCAAGGAGAAAAATCCTTGTGCTGGGCTGCCCTCTGTGATATGGACAGACAGTCTTAACTGCACGCATTGAGCCTTGGAAGCAAAAGGCATCTTGGAAATAGTTGAGCAGGTTTGGGGTTAGCAGTGCAGCTGTCTTCCTACCAACCACTAAAATGTGTTGTTTAACAGGAGCTGGTTCCTGTTCCTGTCTTAGAGGACCCTGCACAGCTGGGTAATGTTTTATAAGCCTCTTTTTTCCTCTTTTTCCCCCAGCAGGATTTCTCATTTTGAAAGATAGTCGTTAAAAATCTTATTAAGCCATTAAAAGTCTAGAAGGTGATTGCACAGCTATAATTATGAATGTTCTTTATGCAAAGTGGACTGTTGGGTATATCACCACTCAGTGACTGAAGAGGGATTCATTTAAGATCTCCTCCTCCTCCTCCTTAAACGGACAGATCCTTCCCTGGTGGAAAAACTCTCCTTTCACGCTTTTTTTTGAATACAACCGTGCTGATTTACACCGTACAGAAGCAGAGCTCAACCTTTTTTAAAGATTCACTTTCCTTCTCCTCCTTTTTTCTGTGCACATCAGTCTTTTAAAACCACCCATTATGAATTCTATTTATGAAATAGCCAAACTTTTATTAATATCCAAAGGATGAGTTACAGGCTGTAATTTATTCTTTTTTTTTTTTTTTAAAATGCATCCTGGCAGTATTAAGGAAAGGATTCCTTTTCCTCATTTCACTTTAAAATAGCCCAAGAGGGGAAAAAGAGAATTATATTTAATGCTCATCATTTGCTTCAACCATTTGGGATGGAAAATCGAGAGGGAAAACTAAACAAACACACAAATAGATACAGGGAGTGCAGGGGGGAAGAAAGAGAGAGAATTGGGAGGGGGAGAGAACTTAATATATTATGGATCCCACAATTTAGAATTCACATTTTCTCCATTGCATTAAAAGTTGGCATCACTGGTCACAGGGTATTTCATTTCATCTTATTTTTTGTCTAATTTCGCTTTTGGTAAGAACTTACCAGGGCTCAAAAAGCTATCGATGGAACTAGTTAAGCAACTCTGATCACCCCATTGGCCATGGCTTGTTATTGTTACCTGCCATCCAGAAAGAAACTTCCTGGATTGCTCGGTCCAAACACACATGAGCTGGGATCTTGTCTGCGTCATACACGTATGTTACGTTTCTACTATGCAAGTGGCTGGGCATTTTTGTCTGATGTGGAGCATCTGTGTTCATTTCAAGGTTGTGGAAGCAGAGTTCTGCACGTAGAGTCATTGTTCATGGATGAGCACATGTTTAGGCCATTTCCGCACGAGACAGTTATAGCGCTATGATTCCAGTTTCAACATCCGATGGAATCCTGTGGTTTGCGATGGAATCCTGCAAACCCCAGGATTCCATCGGATGTTGAAAATGGAATCGTAGTGCTATAACAATCTCGTGCGGAAATGGCCTTAGATAGATACTGAGTACCTGCCTCCATGCCCATTGCACATTTAGTTGCACAGTGTCACAATTCACTAATGAGGGGGCATTGTAGAAGTGGCATTGTACTCTTATCCTCTGTCTCCTTCATGGAAAATCTCAGCCTCACTTCACTGTGACGGTTTTGCCATTGGAAAATAACAGGAAAATGCTCCCTGGTTCCCTCTGTCTCTAATCATCCTAATTCTGAGTAGGCTTTCTCTGTAGATCCCCCACCCACCCTCTCCAACCCAGGCACAGTGTAGCAGATGACACGGCTGCCACATCAACTGCACATAGATTTCGTTTTCCCATTAACGACTTTAGGACACAACCCGAACTGGCTACAGTGGCAAGGTCTGGCTGAGCTGACATTAGGTCAGTTGAAGCCATGAACAATCCAAACCCTCTGAGCCTAAGGATCTTGGAAAATACTTGAAGATCCCTTCACTTTGGCCTAGTATTGTGTTGGGGTTGTGGCTGTGCTCTTGGGTTAGAGGTGATCTGGATCTGGTGTAACTTGGCTTCTTTCTCTCTCCATCCCAGCTCCATCTGTTTCTCTTTTCTGCCTGCTAATTTCTGATAAAATACCACGTTTAACCTTTTAATGGGAGTCCTCTCTGCAGTTAGTACTGGTATACACAGATTAAAAGATCCTGCCATTACCCTCCTCTTGCAGGCCTCCTTTGAGCTATAATTCCCCCAAATTCTAAGGAGATGCTGGCATTGTGGGTGGACCCCAACGTCCCTCACCTCTTATGATAACACAACCCTTATGTTTAATGGCAACATTGTACAGTTGAATCAAGACACCAAATGTGCAACCAAACACACAAAACATGTACACTTGAATCCATACACAATGCAAAGTGAATGATGTATATCCATGCACATTTTTGCAAACCACGCAGTGCCATTGCATGCACCATTCCACTTCTTCAATGTGGAAATGAATATGGCTGTTACACACTGGAGCAAAATGACCAACTGTTCAATATGTCACCAGCAGCTATATTGATTTATTTGGTTTCTGGCCTATCTCTTGACCCAGAAGCAGCCTCAAGGCAGCTGACATAAAATCACAGAATGGGACTTAGGGCTGTTTCTACCATTTCAGCACATGGGATTGTTCCAGGAACTCGTACCTTCCTTTTCTTTAAGACTGTTACATCTTATTATTTTCCAACACAAAGAGAAAGCTGCCCAGGGTAGCTGTAAGCCTGAGATAGGGAATGCATGTTCTTCTGGATATTCTTGGACTACAAATCCCATGATCCCTCTCCATGTCCTGTGTCTGCTAGGATGAATGGAAGTTGCAATACAACATCTGGAGACCTTTATATTCCACATATCCTGTAACTGAGTCCCAGGTGAGCTGGCAATCAATGACATTCATGATCTTCTACATCACCAACTATCTGGAGGACTCCATCTTGACTCATCTCTCTGGCTTTAAGCTACATTTGTTCTGTCAAGAGAAGGTGACTCTCCTGTCTGAGTCCTCTGGCCTTTTGCCTGTTGTCTTATAAAACCTTGCAAACTGTGCTAATTAGAAACGGTTCTGCCTACTGTTATCTTCTTCAGGCATAAAATGAGCATTAAGAAGCTATAAAAGGAAATGTAGCTTGATAAACTTGTTACCATATTGTTCTTCTACCTCCATGCACTCTCAGCCTGATGTCCTCTTGAAATGGGCTGATTAAACAAGTAGGCCACAATCCAGCACAGAAGTTAGCTGCACAGTGGCCTGAAGTTTGTAGAAACTAGGATGGATGAGGATGGTAGAGTCAGAACAACAAGTGTGGTTTACAACTTTATTGCAGGTTTGAAGCATGAAGAGAACAATCTAACGCAAGTCAGAGGAAACAAAATCCATGGCAATAGAATGATAACTCCACATGTCCTCATTGGCTAGAGAGTGGAAAGGCCATGCTGACCTCCATTTTGCCCCTTAATTAATCCTTGTTTTCTTGTTTTGGACTTTCTACTATTGCTTTCAGCTGAGGATGGTAATTTACATCATTTCCAGGACAGGTGTAGCTTTTCCATATGTTGGTAGAGAAGGAATGGATCCTGAAAACCTTAAGCAAGGTCCTGAAGATCTTAATCAGTGTGCCTTTGCAGAGGTCTAGGAGACACATCTGACCCATTTTCCACTCTCCAGCCTGCCATTACATGGACTTGCAGTTTCTGGTGCAGATCATCTCTGGCTTCATTTCAATAGTTTTGTGGGCTAAAGCAAAGTGACTGGTGGCATAATGCAACCTCTGTTACCCTGTGTACTGGGGGTCCTGAGAGGGACTCCAAACGTGCTCAGCTATTGGTGAGGAAAATTAACTGAGAGCACACGTTAGCAAAACGAGAGGAAGGGCAACGCAGCGGATTCTTTAAACCCAACGTCTACGGCGTCAGGCCAAGCCAAGAAGCATACCAAATATGAAATAATAACAGTGATTTTATTGAATACAGGCAAACAGTGTATGCAACACACTCACACAAGTAACTATAGAAAATAAAGGTATTAGCAGTATAGAGGAATTTTGAGAGGGATTGTTGAATTGGGTGATACTACACCTGTCCGAAGCCCGGGGTGGATCACAGCAGAGGTCCGTAGGTGCGCAGTCTTGGACTGAGACTGAGGGGAAAGCTCTGCGGATGAAGTGGCAGCAAGGCTGGATGGAAGTTCAGAGCGATCCGAGGAAGGTCTCGGAATCAGGGGTTTTTATAGGGAAAATATGACTGTAGGGTAGTCTGTACCTGGGGAGGAACAATGAGGTTTGGGTGCGAGACAATGTCTCCGAAAGGTCAGAATTTAGCCTGATTGAGTTAGTTCCGAATCGACAATGGAATGGCCAGTATGCAGATGCAGTGCGCTTGACAGTTAAGCGTCTTGCTCGTCAAGTTCCCTGCTCGGGGCAGGGAGTTCTTTGTATTGGCGTGCATCTTTAATGAGGTGTTTGTCTAGGGAGGTCTCCTAAAGTGAAGATCTGGCTGAGTCTGGCCTGCCTGGGTGGAGAAAGGAATGTTCAGCAATCAACGTCCATGCCTAGTTCTGTGCTTGTTCGGGGGCCCCACAAACACTTGGCCGAGGGTGGCATAATGGGGCTGAATTGTGATATCAAAATTGTATCTAATATCTTCCAAAGCAAGGCTAGTAAACGGTAATAACACATCCACTCTTCTAACCTGAAGTTTCCTGGTCGTCTCCCATCGTACCCTTGGCACACTCCCTTTTGCCCTCAACAATGTTGGGATTCCAATGGTAGTGAGATAAGGTTCACAAGAGGCTTCTCTGTAGGATTAGGATTACTAAAATGCCAAAAGGTCAGGAAAGCAAGCCTTATGAGGAAGAGTAGGGCAAGCTAAGTAGTTTAGCTTGGAAAGAAATGACAGGGACCATTTCCACACTAGATTGTTATAGTGCTATTATTCCACTTTCAGCGTTCTATGGAATCCTAGGGAAATCCCAGGATTCCATAGGATGTTGAAAGTGGAATAATAGCACTATATCAGTCTAGTGTGGAAATGGCCGGGCACTGGATATGACAGCTGTTTTTAAATATTTGGGTACTTTTATTAGATATTTTTTATTAAATGTTCACACATAGTACAACAACAATAACAGGAGAAAAATAAAATAACTTGATATACATGCTACACATACCATAAAAAAGGGGGAAAGAAAAAAAGGGAAGGGAAAGAAAAGAAAAGAAATAAAGAAGTGGGGAAAAGGAGAAAAAAGGAGAAAAACTGTTAAAGCAAAAACCACAAGCAAGAAAGAACAAGGTAAAAGAGAGGGAGAAAAAGAAACAGGGAGAAAGCAGAGCAAGTCCATTAAAGAACAGAAACAAAGTTAGTCATTCCATCTACTTGCCCTGTATTAAATATTTGAAGGTATGTCATCTAGAAGATGGAGCAAACCTATATTCCTTCAGAGACCAGGACACAAATCAATGAAATTAAATAACAAGAGAAAAAAAATCTGCCTAAAAACTTCCTGATCGTAACTGCTGTTCAACAGTGGAATAGGCTGAATCAGAGGTCAGTGGACTTCCCTTCTTTGGAGTTCTTAAACTTTATAAGGCATCTTCCAGAAGGGTTTGAGATCTGTATTCCTGCTTGAGAGGGGGTCAGACCAGATAGTCCTTGGGGACCCTCCTAACTCTATGGTCCGATGAGAGCAACACAGACTATTTGCAAAGTTCCGTTTCAGAGACTACAGGATAGCAATCTCATGTAGTGTAAATCAATTGATCGGAAACATTCTGATTTTAAAAGGTCCCGCCAATTAATTATTGAGCAGACTGCAATTAAAACAACAAAGGAAGAAAAGGTCTTATAAAACTTCAGGTTTAGCTAGAAGAGAGATTCTGACTTGTGAGTTGGCTGAAAGGAGTATACCTCTTTCCTTTGATTTTCATCCAAAAGCGAGGGGGAGGCATTTTCCTCCGGATAACTTGTTTTCTCATGAGCTGTTGAAGGTTCCCAGGTGAAATAAGGGACAGGGTTCCTGTACCTTTAACAGTTTTGTCAAGGAATGAATTGCAGCAGGTATCATGCAAACAATCCCTGCTGAAATTCCCCCTTGTCTCGTAATTTTAAAGGCGCAGGAGCCTTCAGCTCTACAACAGTGTAGGGCAGGCATGGTCTAAGTTGTTAAAGATCACTTAAGGTTACCTCCCTCTCGCAGGCCTCCTCCTTGAACTAATATTCCCCACCGTTTCACAGAGGCACTGGCATCGTGGCTGGACTCTTACAATGCGCACGTCTTGGGGTAACACAATATTCTTGCTCCTGTTATCATGTAATGAAAAGTAGTCCACATCTGTTACCCAATTCCTTACCTAGGATTCCCAGCAAAAAATAATGGCCATTTCTCAGTGGCGGAGCTTGGAGTGTGTGGAGGGGGCGGGGCTATGACGCGTGGGGTGTGGCTGCAGCGTGTGGGGCCGTGGCTGTGGTATGTGGGGATGTGGCCAGGGCATGCAGGGACGTGGCTACGGGCCAGGACACCCCCAAAACATTGCCGCCTGGGGCAAACCGCATCCCCATCCCTATGTGACTGCCATTTCTGTGCTACGCTGTGATAGTGCTATTAATCCCTTTTCAACCTCCTGTGAGATTCTGGGCTTTGTCGTTTCCTGAGGCCAAAGAGCAATCTGGCTGACAATTCTAAAGGCCCCTCCCTCAACTGCAAACCCCAGGATTCCAGAGGATGCTGAAAGTGGAATAATAGCACTATAACAATCTAGTGCAGATGGCCCCTGTGGTCATAGAATCATAGAATCATAGAGTTGGAAGAGACCCCAGGGGCCATCGAGTCCAACCCCCTGCTATGCAGGAACACCCATCACAGCATTCCCAACAGATGGCCATCCGGCCTCTGCTTAAAAACCTCCAAAGAAGGAGACTCTACCACACTCCGAGGCAGCATATTCCGCTGCCGGACAGCCCTGACTGTCAGGAAGTTCTTCCTGAGGTTCAAATGGAATCCCCTTTCAATTCTATGATTCTATTAACTGACAGGAAGAAAGATCTTTGGCGTGCTGTCTTAGCAGCGACACTACGGAGAACTAAAACACAGAGGAGCCTTTGGGGGAGAAAGATGGTGTGAAAATCCCAGACCAGAACTACAACTGGAAACAGAAAGGAAAGAGAGGATGGACATGAGGGAATTAGGTACATCCACATAAGGACTAAATACCCTAAAGGAACCAGATCTTGTTTGATCTTGGAAGCTAAGGAGGGTCACCTTGGTTAGCATTTGGATGGGAGACTGCCAACAAATACCCAGTGTTGTAGGCTGTATTCCAGAGAGTGGAACTGGCCAAACCACCTCTGAGTACTTGTTGCTGAAGAAAACCATATGAAATTCATGAAGACACCAAAAGTCAACAGATGACTTGAAGGCACACAGACACAGCACATGCCACCAGAAGACAAATGAACCAAAATGAGCCACGTTTATGAACTGCATTAGTTCAGCTTTGCATATAAAATGTCAGCTGGAATGTATTGTCGGCTGGAATTTTGCTGGCATCTTATTCATGAGTGAGTTTCCCTATGGAAGCACTGGACATATTGGTCTCATATGGGATGTCTGTGTTCACTCCAGGATTGCAGGAGATTAGTTCTGCATGTGGTGTGCTTCCCCATGGAGATGTTTACTGTATATTGATGTGCATAGATGCACATGGTGCCTTTACCATGGGTGGGCATTGTGCATTTATGTGCATTGTGCATTTGATTTTATGTTGAGTTTCACCTATGGCCAGTTGCACAACATTGCCACTCAACACAAGGGTTGCATTGTCAGATATACTGAATGTTAGTGTGATGTGTCTAGATGTGTCTTTCTTGTGGACAGGAGAAAAAAAAGGTTGTTTGCTCTTGGCAAGCAACAGCTGCAAGATTATGTTTATCTATCTACTGTGTTTTTCCAGTCTCATGGGAAAGTTCAGAACATGGAAACCGTGTATGTGTAACGCATCACATGGTGTGAGTTTGGGAGTGGCTAACTCAGGTTAAAAAGGCTTACAGCATGTACCGAAACTCTTTTCTCTTTGTTCCCTTTCCTTTTTCTGCTTATGGACTTTTTATGGTTCATGAAAAAAGCTGTCTGAAGCAACATGTATTTTGCAATGCTATAATAAACTTTAGCTTAGCCTAGACACGCTTTGCATGGCTGTGTTTCAGTTTGGGGCAACTGGCAACGATCCAGCACAGTTTCTTGCTTTTGCGCTCTGCACACGCTCAAGCACCAGTATCTAGATGTCCTGACACGCATAACACAATTAATGTGTTATCATGCTATCTGACCCAAGCATAGGATATCAACTGTCATTTTTTTATCTTTAAATGGCAGGTTCAGCAAGTAACAGAAAGATTCAAAAATAAAGTGGACAATGTGATGGAAAAGTCTGAACTTAGCTTGCCATCAGTTGGAGCTGGGTGGGTTGGGATGTTGTACGTGCAGTGCAGAAATCATCACTACATACATTTGGTCTGTGTGGATAAGCTTTTATTCATGTACTCATTCCAGGCACATGCCACTCCCAGAAACATTTTCTATGCTGGTGAAAGTGAAAAACGCTGCAAGGAAAGAGAACACACAATACAAATGAATGAAATATCAATATTCAATTGAAGGATCGATTTGTTACTGCAATAGATAACCCTATCCCAGGGTCTACAATTTAATATTAAAATATCTCCACATGCTTGAGAGGTCCCCCGGACAAGCATGTAGGCAGGCACGGTCGAATGGCTGAAAACAGGAAAAACCCAATCAGGCCAGTAAATCTATAGTCGCGTAGCCCCAGGAGACCTCCAGCCAGGTAAGATATAAAATATACAAAGGGTCCTCAGCCCCAAGAAGCTGGCTTGAAGGGATTAACGCATCTGACTAACAGCCTATCAAGCGAGGATGATTTACAAACAGCTGAGGCTTTGACAACCACGGCAAAATCCAATCGTGCAAAGAACGTTGACATTCTGGAGCTTTGTTCTAGCTCCTCCACCTATTGTTCTCCCTGGGAAAGGATTAGCCTCCAGGTACCTTTTCCCCCATAAATTGACACAGTTTTTGAGTGGCTCTTTGGACTGCTCCTGGATTGCTCCCGGCTTCCCAGCAGACCATCACTCCGTCCGTGAAGCCATCCCCTCAGCCCTCCACATGCTGAGTCCCATCTCTCTCTCTGCTGCTGTCTTGGACCTCCAGACTTCAGGACCAGGTGCAGTATTCCCAGCTGTAACCCTCCAAAGCCCCCTATCCAATTTCCTCTCTTTTATTTCTAAATAGCTCTTGTGTGAGTGAGTGCATAAGTGAGAACGTGTGCAAGTCTTTATTTTTAATAAAATCATTTTATTAGACCATTTTGCTTGGTTTTTAGCTTGGCCTGACCCCGTAAAAATTGGGTTAAAGATCTCGCTAGGTTGCCCTGCCTCTCGCATTGCTATTGCTTGTGCTCTGGCTAGTTTTTATTCCGCATCATGTGGAGCACATTGAGGTGTCCCCCAAGGGACCCCAGAAATCAGGGTAACAGATTTTTTAAAAATGCAAGTGGGCGGCAGCAATAGTATGGTCAGCATTTGAAAATGAGTCTTCTGAGATTTAATTTTAGTTCTTTTGCCTTACTCTGAACACAATAGCATTGCTTGTTGATACCTGCTAATTCCTTGGCTTGTTTAGGAAAGTAGATATCAGGTGAGTCCTTGGTTTGGGGACTTGTTCTCTCAGTTCTTGGCTTGCTTTCAGGGATGCATTTATTTATTTTATTTTAATGCCATTCCTCCCCCTATCCAGGACTATGATTCCAAGCAGTTTACAACTTGATTAAAAATTAGATGCAAGGAAGAAAATAAAAAACCCACAATGGCTGGTATCCTGTGGGTAGCCTACATCTGTGCAACTAGAGGTGACATGTATAGATGTCATCTTTTGGATGCTGCACTAAATGCTTTCATGAGCTCCTTGCTCAGTACCTAAAATGTCCTTCCAGGGCAGCTGCCATGCTGTAGGGGACACTGCTACACTCATATAATGGTCAAACAAAGGGAGGGTAGGAGGAATCACCGAACAGTGGCCGTTCCTAGCTGAAACTGGAGGAATCACGATGAGGTTGATCTCCATACCGAGAGCACCCTGGGACCCTTTCACACTACACAATTACAGCCCCACCATTCACTTTAATGGCTGTGGCTACATCCCATGGCTGCATTCCTGGGATTTGTAGTTTGGTGAGGCACTGGGCCTTTCTGGCTCAGCATTTTAAATACCTCTCCCTATATGGCAAATCCCAGGATTCCCTAGTCTGTTGCCATGGAAGTTAAAGGTGAAACATATAATTTTTTTTTATTCACAAGAAAAAGCTTCAATCCATCTTTTTATTTTTCTTGAAAAAATTCTGACATTACAGAACGAAACTGAACTATCTTAATTCCACTCTTAGATTTCATGACATAACAGAAAAACATCAGCCAAGAAGGGGGAGAAGCTTTTAGCTAAAATATGAATCAGCATTTTAACAGCTGAACAAGAAAAGGAATTAAAATGCTGCAATTAAGAAAAATCATCAGTGGATGGGTGAAGCATATAGAAAAGAAAATTTACAAACTAGTTAAAACCTGGAAACCCTGACTGCCCAGAAACTATACAGATGGATTATGGGGATGAACAGAGAAATGGGTGATGAGTGAGGTGGTTGCATTGTCCTAGCTGCTTCACATTCCACCAGTCTCTGAAGAAAGTCTGACATTAACTAGTTAGAATCATAGAATCATAGAGTTGGAAGAGACCCCAGGGGCCATCGAGTCCAACCTCCTGCTATTCAGGAACACTCATCAAAGCACTCCCGACAGATGGCCACCCAGCCTCTCCTTAAAAACCTCCAAAGAAGGAGACTCCACCACACTCCGAGGCAGCACATTCCACTGTTGGACAGCCCTGACCATCAGGAAGTTCTTCCTGAGGTTCAGATGGAATCTCCTTTCCTGCAGCTGGAATCTATTGCTCCTTGTCCTGGTCTCCGGAGCAGCAGAAAACAAGCCCGGTCCCTCCTCAACATGACATCCCTTCAAATATTTAAACATGGTTATTATGCCCCCTCTTAACCTTCTCTTCTGCAGACTAAACATCCCCAGCTCCCTAAGCCGTTCCTCACAGGGCATGGCTTCCACCATTTTGGTCAGCCTCCTCTGGACACATTCCAGCTTGTCGATATCCTTCTTGAATTGAGGTGCCCAGAACTGGACACAGGATTCCCAATGAGGTCTAACCAAAGCAGAATAGAGTGGCACCAATACCTCCCTTGGTCTAGACACTGAGATACTTGAGTCAGGTATAATTTTGTAGTGTGGATAGGCTCCTTATTACTCTTCCTCTACCTGGACCACAGCAGCTGGGACAATTCACAATCCCCACTGCTTAGCCACTTCCTTCCCACCCTCCTTCTCGGTTTTTAAACCATCACAACAGCACTTTATGGGGCTTTCAGGCTGCTTTAGCGAGTGGGAAGAGCTGTGCATTCAGAGCATTAGCCTCCATGTGCCTGAAATAGGATCCTGGCCAGTGAGTTGTCCTATTAAAATGCAATTAAACCAATGATCATAATAACAAGTAGATTAGCAACAATTTAAAAGCACATCAGACTAAAAGACGTTGTTTCCTCACCAGCCTGTGAGTGGCTTAAAGTCTGCTTGAATAAAAAAAATAGCCATTGCTATTTGATGAAAGGACAAAAGGGAGAGACCAGCTAGGGGTGTAGCTTTGGGATGAGGGCATTACACTTCAAATAAGAATTCTGGACCCAAAATGAAAGTTTCCCTCAGTCTCCAAATTCCTAGCAATGGCAGTAACTTAAAACTCCAATTGAGCCTTTAGAAATAACAGTCTATGCATCCAAAGAAAAGGGGCAGGAAAAGTGATCACAGGGACATGAACACAGCAAACAGAAGAATTCTATATGTCAGTCATTTTCAATGCCTCATTCTGTGCAATGCTAGAAATTTGGGGGAAAAAAGGAAAATTTCATTGGTACAGAGGGAGGGCAATGCCTCTCCCCTCCCTACCTGTTGCTATGTTGCCGGCCAGCATGGCCTGCCTTAGAATGGTGTGCCACAACCTGGAAACAGGCAGAACTAATAGGAGATTTTTCTCTGGAGATTTTAAAAGCTGGGCATACTTATAAAGCAAAGTATGGTCCATCAGGTGTTGGTAGGCCACACACCCCCATGCTTTGATCTGTTTTAATTGGAAAAAAATACATATTTATTTGGTGAATATTTAATTGGCATAATATAAATTATACACTGCTGTGGCTGCATGGCCACACTGGCTAAGAGCAAAGCTGGCCAAACACGTACAAAAAAAATATCAGGACAGGAAAGACTACAAGGCATAACTGGGTGTTACCCTGTTTACTGGGGGTCCTGTGAGGGACACCTAACTGTGCTCAACTATAGGTGGGGAGAATTAGCTCAGAGCACTGCTTTAGCGTTACAAGAGGCAGGGTAACCTGGCAGGATGTTTAACCCAATGTCTACAGGGTCAGGCCAGTCAAGAAGCAAACTGTTTTGAAAGCATAAATGAGATCTTTATTAAAATACAGCCAAACCGTGTATGCAACTCACTCACTCAGATAACTATAGAAAATAAAGGTGGGAGTGGGATAGAGGGATTTTTCAGAGGGATAGTTGGTTTGGCTGATACGAAACCTGTCCTGAAGTCCAGGAGAATAGAGAGCGATGCTGGGGTTTGATGGGGCTCAGCACGTGGAGCTGAGGGGAGGCTTGCCAGACAAAGTGGCAGCAAGGTGGGTAGGAACTCGGGAGCGATCTGAGGAGGGACTCGGAATCAGGGGTTTATACTGGGAGAAGCGTGACTGCAGGCTATGCCGTACTTGGTGAGAACAATGGAATTTGGGTGTGAGACAAAGCCTCGGAAAGGTCAAGATTCAACATGATTTAGTTAGGTCCGAATTGACAAAGGAGCAGCCAGTATGCAAATGCACGATGCTGGACAGTTGATAGTTCAGCTTAGTCAAGTTACCTGCTCGGGACAGGGAGTCCTTTGTAGGTGGCGCGCATACATAATAGGGTGTTTGCCGGGAGGTCTCCTGAAGCTGCAATCTGGCTATTTCTGGCTTGCCTGTACTGTTTAGGAATATTGCAGCAATCAGCCGCCGAGCCTAGTTTCATGCTTGTCCGGGGGCCTCACAAACACGTGGAGAGGGGTGTTGGAAGGAAGCCGGATTATTGATATCAAAATGATATCTTTATGCTATTGCCAAGGCAGCCTAGAAGCTGCAGTAACACGGGTAATAGTCAGAAATCACCAGGAAACTCCAGCAATAATGATTTTACAGTTAGCCTTCAACGACTCAACCTTTAAGAGACAATAGTGTCTACGATGTTCCCACAGGATGACTGTGGCTCCTAGTCTAAACAACATGGCTCTTTGCTTCTCTACTGGATTAGTAAATATCACCCACTTCATCCTACAAATCTTCCTATAGAAAATTTTCCTCCCTTTTCCTTCAGTTAGCCTTGTGTGATTATGAGACTGCTTGAATCTTGTGATTGCAATTCCCACAATAAAACACAGTCAGCTTACTTTTTGGATCTCTGGCTGGTTCTTCCCTTCACTAGTACTGGCAGACATGGGTGTAAAAGATCTCATAAGGTTACACCCCTCTTGCAGGTCTCCTCTTTGAGTTAATATTCTCCACCTTCTTGTAGAGACATTGGCATTGTGGATGTACCCCTGAGTCACCCACATTTTGGGGTAACACAGGTAGCTGGTGTTATCACTGTGAACTGGCCTGGCTTCGGAAGATATTAAATATCGTTTGATATCATAATTCAGCCAGGTGTTTGTGAGGCCCCCAAACAAGCACAGAGCTAGGCATGGCCATTAACTGCTGAGCATTCCATTCCCCACTCAGGCAAGCCAACGCAGCCAGATCTTGCTTTAGGAGACCTCCCTAGACAAACACCTCATCAATGATGCATGCTACTACAAAAGAGCCCCTGCCTCGAGCAGGTAACTTGACAAGCTAGTTTTCATTGGCAAAGTGTGCTGCATCTGCATACTGGCCATTCCATTGTCGATTCAAACTTAATCTCATCATGTTAAATTCTGACCTTTCGGAAACATTGTCTCGCTCCCAAACCTCATTGTTCTCTCCCAAGTCCAGACTAGCCTATGGTCATATTATCCCTATAAAAAATCCCAGTTCCAAGAGCTTCCTTGGATTGCTCTGAACTACCACCCCGCCTTGCTGCCGCTGTGTCCGCAGACCTTTCCCCTTGGTCTCCGTCTGAGACTGTGTATCTATGGTCTTCACTGATCTACCCTGGACTTCGGACAGGTGTAGTATCTCCCACTTCAACAATCCCTCTCAAAATCCCTCTATACCACTAACACCTTTATTTTCTATAGTTACTTGTGTGAGTGTGTTGCATACACTGTTTGCCTGTATTTAATAAAACCACTGTTATTATTTCACATTTGATGTGCTTCTTGACTTGGCCTGACCCCATAGACATTGGGTTACAAGATCCCTGCTAAGTTACCCTGCCTCTCATTAGCTTAAAGTGAGTGCTCCAGTTAATTTCCTCATCTTGTGTTATTGTGTTTTGGTTCTTTGGGTGCCCCTCCCGGGACCCCCAGTTAACAAGGTAACACTGGTATTGAAATTGTACAGGGCTTTACACATCATGACTTGCAATAGGAATTACAATGGGCAGTGGACCACTAACCAGCAAGGCTTTCATCCGAGAAAACTGTTCTTACGGTAATCAGCCCTAGTCAACAGTCTAGTCGCTGTATTTTGGACCAAGGTGCAGTCGGTTGTCCCTGAACTGGGTTTACCAGGTCCAGTGATTGGAAGGAATGAGGTATAAGCAGCAACAGTATGCTTAAAAGTTACTTGGAGAGGAAATTAATGAGAATGAAGTAACTTTACTGATGGCAGTAAAAAAGGTTACTTTCAAAAGGCATCTCAGGTGTTTTAGATGAATATGAAGATGCTTTCTCCCAAGTTTTATACTATTCTCTTATTAATCCAAAAGTATTATTTTTAAAATGAAAAATAACGGAAAAGTAAAAACAATTCACCAAAGCACATTTCTAAAACTGTAATGGTTACTGGCAATGAACTGGTGCTTAAAACCATGCCTGGCATCCTTTTTGGTGTTATATGCTGTTCCATAATGCATGCAGCTGTACTTTTTTTGGATATTGAGTAACGACAGTATTCAGTTCACAGTTGTGTAAGTGGAGTTTCACAAATATACGTGCACATGCAGTTGCTCCTTCTTGAGCGGTTTATAACTGTTTGTCAGTGTGCTCCATACACTTCTTGATCCTGTGAAATCTCAGAACCAGGAAGCACATTCACAAATATTCAACCAGTCGTACCGTGTCGCTGTTCAGCAGAAGGGCAGTGTAGCACAACCATTACTTAATTGTGGGGGTCTAGATTTACCCTACGCAAGTCTCACGTAGGATCTCAACTGGCAACCAGTAAATTACTTTTGACAAGTCTGTTGGATTTTGCTGGGCTTCAACTCCCAGATGTCCCAGTCAGCATCATCAGTACTCAGAAACTGTAAGAGTTGTAGGTTAACAAAATCTGAGCAACTTAGAGCAGCAAACAATGGTTTAGGGACTTCTTCATTTCCAAGGGTCTTGGTTACAAGAAACTCTTGGCAGACAGAAGCCCTTACCTCCAGCCCTTTACTACAACTGGTATTTCTACTTCTTAAAACGAAGCCAGGTATAATCATAGTCATAACTAGGTGGAGAATAGTTATTTGAGGTGTAATCGCTGCCACCAGAATCAAGAGCACATTTACCCACAGTTCACTTACTTCTCTCTTGTCTGATTACATCCATTTCCAGACAGGGAAAAAAAATCCCCCATCCAGCTCTGAAATATTCCTCATGTTGGAGTCTTAACTCCCTCTGAGAGCAAGTTGCTGAAGAACTCCACCCCATCCATTATAATTAGCCATCTCTTTTCTTCCAGAGCTTCATAGGATTTGAGCTCATTAGAGCACCGATTCACACTGCTAATTGCCAAGTTAATTTTACCCCAGCAGACTTTAAAACCCTTGGAGTTCAAGCTGAATGGTTATTATCATTTCTTTCTCTCAAATGCGTTGTGGAGTTTTGCTTTGCCATGCGCTCCCTTTCTAGGGAAATGATAAAATATCGGCCCAGGGGAAAGACTGGGAACGACATTCTTTTCCTGTGAGCCGTGACATACGAGCCTTCCAGGGCTAGGCTGGCTTGAAAAGACACAAGGAACAAGGAATAGATATGGGGACCTTCGGAAAAGAGTGGCAAAATAAGTGTACCTTTCAATATTGTAGAGGTCAAAATAAAGTGGATACATCTGCTAACGTTTCCAGTTATAAACATTGCAAACGATCTGTTCAGGAAACTCAAACAGATAAGATGGTGGAAATCAGCAGGGATTAATCTGTCAGTTCTTGTTTTTCTCAGTTTGTCATTTTTCCTAACTTCTTCTTCTTCTTTTTCTTTTAAAGAAAACTGTTTAAAATCTTTTTTAAAAATCTGACAATTTTCATTTTTTGTGAGTATTTGTCACACCATTATACACATACAGAGTAATTCAACCTTTCTTTGTGTATCTAGTGGTTGTTGTTGATATGGAGGGTAGCATTCACTCCTCCCTTTACAATCATAGAATCGTAGAGCTGGGTGTGGCCTGATGGGTGACTGAGTCCAATCTTCTGCTCATTGCAAGATCTCCAGCTAAAATATACCCAGCAAGTAGCTGTCGGGCCTCTTTTTGAAGATGTCCAGAGAAAGACCCCCACCACCTCTTTAGGCAATCGGAACCATCACTGAACCCACTTATCATCAAGAAGTTACTTCTAAAGTTCAATTGAAAGATCTACCTTCCTGTAACTTCAGACTATTAGACCTGGTCTTACAATGACTAAAGCTCCAACCACGTACTGTACAGCTGTTACCATCCTCTGCAGCCCCATTCTGCAGGATGTACTGTTTTCGCAATTGAACATATTTATGACTGAGAATCACAGTTGAAGTCATGCTGTCTGCAAAGCGTGCTGCCCAGTCGAGCTGACATAAGACATGGTCAGGTCATGAGTTCAGAGGGAATTCAGTAGGAAGCCCAGGCACTAATGGGTTTATGCTAATGCTTTCAACACCTCAGGCTCTGTGCATGCACATACACACACACACACACACACACACATGCAAGGAAGGTGAAACTGCCAGGTGAAGCAATCAGGGGCCATCCCTTGATCTTGCCCTACTGTAGTCTTCCCTACACCCCCTGCCCAACCAAGACATTAAGAGATTGACATGACTCCCATCATTTTTTTGTCACTCTGGAGTTCTGGGCTCCTTTGTAAGCTTAATGAGAAAGTCATTACACCTTTGTAATGGCTTCCAAGGCATGAAATACAGTATACAAACCCTAGCCTGAGCCCCAGAAAATCATAGTACATTGAATCATAGAATCAGAGTAATATAGAGTTTGAAGAGGCCACAGGGGCCATCCAGTCCAACCCCCTGCCTTGCAGGAACATCCTCAAAGCACTCCCAACAGATGGCCATCCAGCATCTGCTTAAAAACCTCCAAAGAAGGAGACTCCACTACACTCTGAGGCAGCTTATTCCACTGCCAGACAGCCCTGACCGTCAGGAAGTTTTTCCTAAGGTTCAGGTGGAATCTCCTTTCCTGCAGCTTGAATCCATTGCTCCTTGTCCTGGTCTCTGGAGCAGCAGAAAACAAGCCCGCTCCCTCCTCCATATGGCATCCCTTCAAACATTTAAACATGGCTATCATGTCCCCTCTCAACCTTCTCTTCTGCAGACTAAGCATACTCAGCTCTCTAAGTCTATCCTCATAGGGCATGGCTTCCAGGCCCTTCACCATTTTGGTCACCCTCCTCTGGACTTGCTCCACCTTGACCATGTCCTTCTTGAACTGAGGTGCCCAGAACTGGACACAGTATTCAAGATGAGGTCTAACCACAGCAGAGTAGAGTGGTACCAGTAACTCCCTCGATCTAGACACCATACTCCTATTGATGCAGCCGAGAATTGCATTGGTTTTCTTGGCTGCCGCATCACACTGCTGACTCATGTTCAGCTTGTGGTCTATGAAGACTCCGAGATCACAAGTACTGCTATCCAGCCACGTGTCCCCCATCCTATATTTCTGTATTCCATTTTTTCTACATAAGTGTAGGACCTTACACTTCTCTCTGTTGAATTTCATTTTGTTAGCCTTGGTCCAGCACTCCAATCTATCCAGGTCATATTAGCAACCCCTCCCAATTTGGTGTCATCTGCAAATTTGAGGAGCATGCCCTCTATTCCTTCATCCAAATTGTTGATAAAAAATATCGAACAGCACTGGGCGCAGGACAGAACCCTGTGGCACCCCGCTAGTCACTTCTCTCCGGGATGAGAAGCAGCCATTCGTGATCACCCTTCGAGTTCAGTTGGTCAATCAATTACAAATCCAACTAACAGTAGCCCTGTCCACATTGAACATACTGCCCAGACTATTGTTCTTCTTTGCTACCCTCAGATGCTGTCTGAGCCCCTCCACTTCAAATTCTTTCTTCAGGACTGATAACTATCACCCTCTTTACCCCAATCTCTCACTATCCAACCTTTCTCCTCTCACTTTCCAATAGCCTTCTATGGTTCTTTATAGTGCCTGATTCCTTGTGTGTTTGTCAATCCAAATAAAAGATTTTATTTAACTTCAAACTGGAGTTTTCTCTATAGCTAGTACTAGAATACACATGTGAAAAAAAATCCTGCTGTTCTCCTCCTCTCACAGGCCTCCTTTAAGCTATAATTCCCCCAAATTCTAAAAAGACTCTGACATTGTAGGTGGCCTCCAATATCCCCCCATTCTTAGGGTAACACAGCCACTGCAAAGGCATCTCCATGGACACTCAGTTCCAAGTCAAGGGGATTAGAGAAGCATTCAGCGGTGTCCCTGTAGCCAGATGTAAAAGGATTACATCACCCAATGAGACCTCAATGAGACCATGGCAGACCTCAGTGGATGATGTAGTCTTCTCCTGTGGGTCCATAGGCAGATGCTTCTGCAATCCCTTCCCCACTCTCCACCAGAAATGAAATGGCCATTGAGGCGAGCTCTACAGTATATCTAGGATTTGTTGAATGTCCAGTTGTAATGTAGTTCTGCAATGGGGAACTACTATGTTACACTGAGCCATACCGGATTCTGATCTTAATGTCTAGGATCCTATTGATGACAAATATGCCCTTTGTCCTCCAGCCCCTTGCACACTGTACAAAATCTCTCCCTAGCAATTGCCAAGCCTAGTGCTACAGTGGAGGTAGAGGTGGAAGACAGAAGGTACTTAAGCAGCAGGGACTGCCCCTCATCTCTTGTTCGGGTCAATAGAGGGAGAGGGAGAGAAATAAATTTCTTCTACTTCTTCTTCTTCTCTCTGTCTCTCTCTTTGTCTAGCAAACTACATCAGGGATTGTGGATGGTTCCCACTGTTCAATCACCTCTCCTCTTTATATCCCCCTGGATAACTGTTTAATGGCTGCAACAGTAGCCACATAGAGCTTGACAAATGGCTGGGGGCAGGGAAGGCAAGGACTGGTTTGTGAGGAAAGACTGTGATCCACACACACCATGGGGGTCTTGGCCTATATGTGCTTTTCCTAATATATGAATCTTAATCAAAGAGTTTTCTGTTATCTAAGGCTTATGCACCTTACTTCATAACCTACATATTTTTGAGCACATTTTTTTGTTGTTTGGAAAGCAGTCTTGCAAAATTAAGAGAACCACAAAGGATAACCATGTTCCACTTTGGGTATTATTTTGAGAAGTGCATGTTTTCATAAGTGCTTATTCAAATGTTAAATCAATAAAAGAATTTTCCTCATCCTTAGAGTAAAATTAAATAGAAAAAAAAATCTGTAGTATAATGAGAGGTGAACTCTGTCAGCTTGATTTACAATGAGTTGCAATAACTTGATTTATTTTGAAGACAGAAACACATTTGAAATAATGTATCCTACATCGGGATGGTGTGACATATATTTCCATCTGTGGAGTTAAGCATTAATATATGTCCAACCCTGGCATTGACTGTGAATATTGCACAACTGGGAATAAAGCTGCAACCGATTGCATAACCTAAGGTTCATGCACATATATGTGGAATGCTTACCCATGTACAATGGGCATACATGGATAATACAGGTGCATGCACAATGGCACTGTTTATGTTCCCACAGCCTTGATGTGCATACAGACCATCTCCATGAAGCAAAAATGTCCAACCACATGTGTAGGACACCAACAGGATTCTGACCATTTTGCCTTGTATGTAAGCCAATTATGCATTGTTTTAAAACTAGTTCCAAAAGTCAGATCCCATTACACTTCCAATACAATGACTGGTACAATGATGAAACTAAAATCCCCCCAACCAACATATGGGCAAAGGACATTTGGGCTAAGAAATTTCCAGAAGGACACCCAACATCTCCTATTGAGTGTGGAACTGTCTTCTTACAGCTACATATGTCTAGGTTCCTGGTTCAGAGGTTCTGCCATGTCAACATTCCAGATGCTGGACAGTAATGGACATCTAGTAGAGTTTTTCCCATCAGGTTGATTCACAGGAATCTGAGATACTGTCAGATAGCTGATTGCATTTTCTCCAACACCACGTGAAGAGGTGTCAAAGCTGTTGTCGTCAGATGAAATAGATTTTAAACCCATCTGTCACTGACTGCTCTTCTAAATGATAGATTCCTTATCCACCTCTAGAAATTAATCAGTTTTGCTCTCTTGAGTGAGAAAGGTGCTGAATAATTCTCTCTCCTTTCATGTGAGCAAAATGACCCCAGAAAAGGTGGACGTTGGATGGAATTGGCATATTTCTTCCATGTTGTTCAGTATTGTCTACATGGACTGTCAATTGTTCTCCAAGGTTTCAGTTCTTCCAAGCTCTGCCTTAACCAGAGTACTAAATCCTCTGTATTCTAATTATACACTCTGTCATGAAATTCAGAAAGAATGGCAAATTGCGGGTGATGGCTGGGTGACGTCTATAATTCATGGTATTTTGTGGAAAAATTAATTGTGATGATTATAGTTGATATCATGAAGTGGGAATATCGAAAATGAAATGCAATGAACCTACATAGTAAATGGTTTGAAAATGCAGTACAATGTTATAACTATGTTAAGAGATATTGAAAATGAAATCTAGAACAGTCTGGAAGAATCAACAAATATTTCATGTGAAATAGCAATAACAATTGTTTGTTTTTATTTGTGAAATTTTAATAAAATGATTAAAAAAACAAATTATACACTCTGTTGTTGAACTATGTATAACCTTTTTCTATACTTACAACTAAGTTGGCCAGTTTCATTTAGTTCCAAACAATAGTTGCTCAGTGAGCAAAAAGATGGGCTTGTTAATGATCATTTCGCTATCTGGATTGTTAATATCATAGGAAGGTGCCTTATATTCTAGGTTAGTCCAACTTGATGTTTGTCTGCCCCAGGGTTGGGAAACTGTGGTCCTACAGATGTTCTTGAACTCCATCTCCAATCAGGCCCAATCATCATGGCTGCTGGTCAGGAATGAATAGAGTTATAAGTCAACCACCTCTGCAGAGAGAGATATTCCAGCCCTGGCCTCCGTAAATGGGCAATGGCTCTCTAGGATTACAGACAAGGTACAGACAAGCTCTACCTAAAGATACCAAGGATTGAACCTAAGGCCTTCTATAGGCAAAGGGGGTGGTTTACTACTTATCTTCTGCCCTTCCTCAGTTTTAGAGAGAGGGTATAAAGTAGGAGTGGGCACACTCCTACACTGCTACAGTGCTATCATCCCACTTCCAACCTTCTATAGATTCCACAAGATGTTGAAAGTAGAATGATAGCACTATAACATTGTAGTGCAGAAAAGGCCTCAGTCATGCTAAACACACCTTCAAGGGCACATGTTCCATTGGAGGGAGTAACTGGCATCTTTTTAATGAATTATAATGCCATAAGCCTGTGTGGCATAGAGGTTAGAATGATGAACTAAATCTCTAGGAAACCAGGGTACAAATCTCCACTCAGAAATCCACTGAGTGATCTTGGACAAGTCACACTCTCTCAGTCTCAAAGTAAAGCAATGGCAAACCCCTCTGAACAAATCTTGCCAGGAAAATGGTGTGATGGGTTTGCCTTAGAATCACCATCAGTCAGAAAGAACTTGAATGCACACAACCACCCCATGATAGGTTCACCATAGGGTTTCCATAAATTAGAAATCACTTGAGGGTACACATGCATGTTCACGTGTGAATGCACATGCACACGCACATGCACATACACAAGTCAGACCTATGACATTTGGCAACTCATTTGTGTGGTTGTTGTAGAGATCAGAATTCACTACCAGCCACACAGTGACCAAACCCTCCCCCAGCTCCATCTTTCCTCAGCTGCAGCCCCTTGAACTTGTCCTTTTCCAAGTCAACAGAAAACAGGACAAGTGCAGAAAAGCCTCCAGATATTTTCCTATCAGTGGATGCAAAGCAATGACATCACCTGCAGAGACCTACAGGTCCCTGTGGATACCTGTCATGGTGCATCCAGATATAGGAAAACTGCTGGAGGATTCTTTGCTTCTCTCCCTCCCACTCTCCACTGACCAGGAAATGGAAAATTTAGAGGGGGGGGGTCTGCAGCCTTTTTTGCGAGGTGGGGGCAGAAGACTATTATATCTACATTCCATAGTGACATCTTCTGATCTTGGCTATGGGAGCTTCCAAAGAGACTGCTGGAAGGGTTCTCAGAAGTTCTGCTATCCTTTCAGAGTTCAGCTGATAGACAAGAATCTCTGCAAATCCAAGGTTGGTTCAAGCTGTCAGTCTTGCCCGGTCCCTCCCTCCCTCCCCTTCTTCTGCCCCATCTGAGGAAAATGCAAGTGCTTGAGGTGGGAAGCTTCTGTGTCAGTTGCTCTCGCCTGCAGGGAGCTTTGTTCATTTTCAGCTGCCAAAGGAAGAAGAAGCAGATAGGAAAGGGGGAAAGGAGGGGAGGAATGGATTGACACTCATATGCTCATCTGTCCAGTTTAGCTGTGAAGGTGCATTCCCTAGACGGTGAGCTTTTTATGTTATGAGTGTCTTCAATCGTGGAGTTGTATGAAAAAAAGGAATTTCTACCAGAATATCATGTGTGCATGTGTGTTGTTGAAGCCCTTAGCAAAATTGTCCTTTTTCATAACACAAACTTTCAGAGTCGAGATCTGGCAGCACTACCTGTTGGGCAAGAGAAGGGAAGGGACAACACATTTTTGAAGTATATATGCTTAATTTTATCTCATCCTTTAAGAACTGGCAGCCAGCTTTGCAGGTGTTCTAGCACCAGCAGTTTACATTCCCTGGAGGCACATCCAACCTGCACAACCAAATAAGTTTTATCTCATGCAAAATACACTCAACACAAAGACAAGGAACAACCACTGCATGGATACCTAAATCCGTGAAGGAAGGATGCAGCCTCTCTCTCCCCTGCACCCCTACTACAAAAACCTTGTACGAGCAAGACCCTGAGAGCTGGGCCATTTGTTTTGTTTATAGTGTGTGGCTGACACAATATTATCTTCCAAAAAGCTGGCATCCTTCCAGTTACCCTAGGAATACATGGTGTGTCAGCATCCAAAAGCCACAGCATCACCTGCCAGCGTCCCAAGACACTCCATTTTAGAAGATGAGATGTGGTTATAAAGCAGCACGCAGCATTGATTTCCCCACGTATCTCTATCGCTCGCTCAATCGCTTCCATAATAACAACAGCATAATGCATGTTAAATAGATTGGGCTGATCTCACAAGTTCCATTCTTCCATCACTACTGATCCTGTCAGTTGCTTTACAGTTTGGTCCTTGGCAGCCAATTAAGAACCCAGATGTCCATGGTGCTTATCTTGGTTTCATTCTCCAATCGAGCAGGTTGTCGCTGGTTACAGTCGGGAGGATCGATTACAGTGGAAATCAGGGAAGTTTTCCTAAGGTGAAAAAGGAATAGACCAAGGGAGTTCTTTATTTTCAGATTTTGAAAATATACATTGCATATATTTATTTTGAATAATACACAATATTTGGAATATATACGTTGCAAGGCTATTTATTTATTTCACTTAAAAACCCAGCTTTCTCCCCAAATAGGGACTCAAGTTTGCTCAAAAAAAGTTTTTTTTTGTCTTTTTTTTTTTCAAAAAAAGGAGATACAGGTAAAACCAGATGGTAAAAAGCAGTTGAACACATTGGCTGGTATCCTCTTGGTAAAGTACGCAGACATAATGCCAAATTATGGCACCATATATCTCTGAATGGTTGTTATAGATGGAGGTATTCAGCACCTTCATCCAATGATTTCCCATATTCTTTATTTACAATCTATTCTGAGGGTGCCCCTTCATGGCCATTTAGTAGCTGAGGAGGTTGGGAAGTGGCCAGCCAGTGACTGGCAGCGTGTGAGCAGTTGCCCATGGGAAGCAACAGGCATTCTCCTGGACCTCCTCATGGACCTCTGGAAGCCCAAGTAGAAGACACCACTTCCCTGCGTTACGCTCCTGACACACAGCCAGCCATTGCTTGGCTGCTCCCTGTCCGCTCTGACCTCAGGAACAGATCCAAAGAGAGCATTTGCATCATGAACAGGTGTGTTTACAGGCTTGTGGGGCTGTGCTTGTTTGCCTGTTTGCTTGCTTGTTTTTGTTTAGTCTCCTTGTGCTGGCTGTGTGCTCCCCCTGAGCACACGGTCTGACTAATGAAGGGGAGGAGCCAGCTGGGGGGAGTGGTCTTTTTAGGAGCTCCCAACGGGTACGCGGACAGTCAGGGCTGTCCGGCAGTGGAATACGCTGCCCTGGAGTGTAGTGGAGTCTCCTTCTTTGGAGGTTTTTAAGCAGAGGCTGGATGGCCATCTGTCCAAGGGAGTGCTTTGAGGGTGTTCCTGCATGTCAGGGGGTTGGACTGGATGGCCCCTGGGTCTCTTCCAACTCTACATTTCTATCATTCTTTGATTCTATGAACAGAACTAAGAGGTATTCCCTAACCTTCTGTTAGTGTTTTATGCACTACCTAAGTTCCCTTATGCATGTGGTTATACCTTTTTGGCCATAACATAAACACTGCTATTATTAGTCACAGTTAGAGCAGACCATTAAATGACAGAAGAATCTACATATTAGCTTCCCTTTCAACAACTGAGTCACTGGGTCTTTTCTGATTGGGTCTATCTGTCAGGATTCAGCCCTGTATTTTAGTAAACAATACCATTGCTACCGGTGATTACATTATTTTGCTTAATAAATATATTGGCTCACATTCTGTTGGTGCCTTATGCACACACAACTTTGCTTACACATATAGTTGAACTTTTTCAGCCATAGTGCAACATCCATATTCACTTCACAGTTTCATAAGTGGAGCTCCACACGGGTAATTGTTGTGCAGCCTTGGAGGCTGTTTAACTATTTGTCAGTGCATTCACTGGGTACAGAAACAGCAAGCACAATCACAGATAAACAGCTGGTAGCACAACATCTGTATTCAGCAGACGAGTGGTGTACTGCAACCATCACTTAACTACATGAATGTAGGGCCATTTCCACACTAGGCTGTTATATCACTATTATTCCACTTTCAACATCCTTTGGAATCCTGGGGTTTGCAGTTTAGGGAGCAACCTTCGGCCCTCCCTAAACTGCAAACCTCAGGATTCCATACGATGTTGAAAGTGGAATAATAGCGCTATAACAGTCTAGTGTGGAAATGGCCTAGGTTTACAGTAAGCAAGTATAAATGAGGATACCAGTTATCTGCCTTCCTTCAATGCTTTCTTCCAAACCTCACATTTTGTAGACTGTGCCATGACATGGAGGCTCATTTTCTTCTTGGTAGATGAGACAAAGTGAAAAGTGGTCCCTGAAGGCTGAAAAGCTGGGAAACTGTTGCCAGAGGTTACGGAATGGTCATAAAATGGAATCACCAATTTGAGATGATCCAGTAGAGAAATTCAGATCTTGCTCCATGCCTTTATCATTGGTCTCTTGAGAAGCCATGATGTGGTGTGATATACCATGGTGCCCCTTTTATTTAGCCACCCTGGGCAGCTTCCTAGTCTGCCTGTATAGCCGATCCAGCTTTGAATTAGCCCCCAGGTACCAATTTGACTCAGGAGCTGAGATGCCATCCCACTCCTAATTTGTGAACTTGTGGCTCCGTGAAGTTAATTGTTGCCTTGTGCCGTGATTTCTTTTGCAAGAGGAAGGAAGCATGCCATGCACGGATGAATGCTGCAGTAAATTCTCTTCTCTTTGGTCTCTCAGCAGGCCAAAAACTAGTGATGGGGCAATGGGCTATTTAATTCTTCCTGAAGTACAGCTGGACAGGGGAATGACATTGAGACTGAACAGAGGCTAACACTATGGTAGATTAATTTCTGAGCAACATTAAAAGGCATTTTAGAAATTGGCACATAAACAAAAGGGAAGGGGCAGAGAGAAATAAACACGGCATGGGCAATGGCATGTGAATCACAGTGGCAAGATGGCTAGAGCTGGTAAAGGGAGGGACAGCTGCATGGTTTTTGTGCTACACACCCCAAGCTCTCTGCCCCAACTTGCCTCGCAATCTATGAACTGGATAAATGATAAGAACAAACAAAATAAACAACTATGACAATTGCATTCATGCTCTGATAATCTCCTGCTATGCATTCCATTTGGGAATTGCCTTGAAGATGTCCCAGAAACTTCCATTGGCATACAGGAAACAGAGTTATAGATCATACTGCTGGTCCAGTTGGGTGAGTCTTCTATACTTTATCTCAGGCACATAAAGGTCCTTCCTATCCCCTGCTAGCTTCTTATTATAAGACCAAAGACCCTAGGCTATGGTGAGTAGGATGGATGGAAGCCCACCATTACAAATAGAAATTGTAGGGAAGGCCATACCTTCCTTGGCTTATATTAGGAACACATGATGCCTGAGCCACATGTAGCCTCCTGCCTGTTTTTGTGCCCTCTGCTACCACTAAATTTTCTGTTGCATTCTCAAGTTTAGACAGTGTGGCAGCAGGGCAAAAAGACACACTTTTTTAAGATAACAAAACAAAACAAGAAACACGAGGTTTGTGCCTTATTTTTAAGCCCAGTTGTGTTGCCAATGTTACCATATGATTCAGTTTAAAAGCAAGATGTATGATACCTGCTTAGCCATTATAAAGAAAAAAAAATGAAGAAATCAACAGCGCAACTGTAACTCAGGCCCTTTTTGCACCTTGCCCATTCCTGGCAGAGTCCTGTGGGGATCGGCAGCATCTCTGCCAGGAAGGGAGCATGACAGGAGTGGTCCCTTCCACACCTGCTGCCTCCAGGATCCAGGAAGCATGATGGCCCTGCCTCTTCCTGCTGCAGCACAGCTGGGTACAGTCCCGGACCGTTCACATACCAGCTAAGTGCAGGATGGTGGCGTGATCATAGGTCATTGGCAGGGAAAATCCATCCGTGATTTAATCTATGATCGTACCACCTTTGGATGGGAGAAGGATGGGACCACAATGACTTCATGTGTAACCGTCCAGTCCCGTCCTTCTCCTGTCCCTATGGTGGGAAGACAACATCCTGCAAAATGGGCCTCAGTGTCAGATTTGATGGCCATATGATGGCTGTAGGGGTTGGTTGTGGCCCTTGGTGGATTGGAGAAGGTAGGAATTTATCTGGTCATTGTTGCCACTGAAAGTTGCTCATGTCTGTCTTATATGTGGGAAATGGCTCAGTGGAATGGACTGAAACTGGGAAATGTTGTATTGTTCTTGCTGTGTGCCTTTAGGTCAGTGGTTCTCAACCTGTGGGTCCCCAGATGTTTGTGGACTTCAGCTCCCAGAAGGCACAGCCACTATGGTCGGTGCTCAGGGCTTCTGGGAGCTGAAGTTCACAAATATCTGGGGACCCACAGGTTGAGAACCACTGCTTTAGGTCATTTTTGACTGATGGTGACGCTAAGACAACCTCATCATGGGGTTTTCTGGGGCTGAGAGTATGTGACATGCTCAAGGTCACTCAGTGGGTTTCCATGGCCAAGCAGAGAATCAAACTCTGGTCTCCAGGTCATCGTCTAGTGCTCAAACCACAACACTATGCTTGCACTGGAAGTTGCTCACGTCTGCCTTATACATGGGAAATGAAGTGGAATGAACTGAAACTGAGAAATGCAGGATAAATCAATCTGAGGCAGAAAGGGTTAGAAATTCTACAAGTAAAACCCAACACTGATTTGCCGTGGCACAGATAAGGAGCCATGCGTCACCACTGGGGACATATTGTGCCCTCAGAAAGTCTCATCTGTAATCCCCCAGAAATGCAGTTATGAAGATCATAAAACAAGTGATGGACAAATCCCTTCTTTCCCCAAGAACCTGGAGAACTGCTGCAGCATTGGCCTAGAGACTGTCCTAGTATAAGGTCACTTCTTGTTCCCCTTTAACACTTTGAAAAAATAGCTGATTCTTCCCATACTTCTGTTAAGTTTGTCCTTCCACCCCTCTTTCTGACACATACACTTTCTTTTCATTTGTGGTGAGTTATTTTGGTATTAATGCAGAGAGCTTATTCTGTTGCAATAGCATTATTGACTCTGCCATTACACGAGGCATTGCTGTGTAACCGTTATGTCTTGTTTGCAGTTTATAAAGATGCTAAGTATGGGGGTAAACTCAATAATGTGCCAGGATTGTACATAGAATGGATAAAGGCTTTTCTTTCTTTCTTTCTAACAGCTGAGGAGAAGGGTGGAAGTCCTATGAAAATTCTAGATGCTATCAGTTTCCAAAACAAATCTTTCTTCCAGGAAAAGTCCATTCCTCCCTTTTCCTGGTTTTCCAGTTTTTATTTTAAATCCCCTCTAACAGCAAACCAGTACTACCCCAAAATGTGGGTGACTCAGGGGTCCACCAATGATGCCAGTACTTCCGTTCAAAGTTTGGGAATTATTAGCTCAACTTAGGAGGCCTGTGAGAGGAGGGTAACCTAATGAGATCTTTGACACCAAAGTTTATGTGATCTTCTGCAGGGAAGAACCAGCCAAAGATTCAAAAGCAAACTAAATTGTGTTTTATTGAGCAAAATTCAGTCTTGCACACACACACACACACACACACACTCCAAACAGTCATGCACTCACACAAGGCTAACTGAAGGAAAAGGGAGGAAATTTTTAAGACAGAGAGATTTCAGGGTGAAATGGGTGATATTTACCAATCTAGAAGAGTAGTGAAGAAGCAGTGATGTGCCTTACACTTGAGTCTGACAGCACACAAATAAGAAATCAGAGCAACAACAAGGTGTTCAGCAAGTGAGATACTATGAGGTAATTGTTCAAAATGGAGGGCTTTTATACTCAAAACCTGGCTGGAGGGCAAGTGTGTGAATGGCTGTCTGAACAAGTAAACAATGGAGGTTGCAGGGTGGATAATGAGGTCCAGATAATGAGGTTAGGTGATAAAGAGTTATGTGATACAGTGTTAGGTGATAAAGAGTTAATGGCTGCTGTGACAGCTCTCTAATGGTGGACAGATGTGTGGACATTGGGGAAAATGCACAGGTCAATGGGAAACAGGTTTGAAACAATCAGTGGTTTGGTGAGACTTTCCCACTGCTATTGTCTGGGCAGAGGCATTACAACTCAGTCTAAGCCTATTATCTCTGGAGTTACCTGGTGACTTCCTGACAATGACCTGGCTATGTCTAGAAGGCACCTCTGACCTACTTTGCAGTGCATGTGTTCAGCTAGTGTTTTTCTTCTGCCCAGCTTGGCTTTACAGTCACATCAGGGTCCATTTTATATCCATGCCAATTAATATGTTTTGCCAATTAAACCATATCAAATCTGGGGGTTGTGTGGTTCGGTAACACCAGCTTCCCTTTTCACAGTGGAATGTATTCATTAGACTGGTTTCAAATCAATTTTTTTGCCTACCAAGTGTTCCCCAAACAGTTTCTGCAAACTTAACGTGTTTTTCCAGGTCTTTTGATGCTCACCTCTTGGACGTGGATGGTACCATTTTGTCTACAGAAGGACCAACACCTGAAGAACTGAAAGCTCTGTAGGACTGTATGATTCCACATGCTAATAATCATAGAATCATAGAATCATAGAATCATAGAAATGTAGAGTTGGAAGAGACCACAAGGGCCATCCAGTCCAACCCCCTGCCATGCAGGAAAACCCTCAAAGCACTCCTACCAAGTGGCCATTCAGCCTCCATTTAAAAACCTCCAAAGAAGGAGACTCCACCACACTCTGTGGCAGCACATTCCACTGCCGGACAGCCCTGACTGTCAGGAAATTCCTCCTGAGGTTCAGGCGGAATCTCCCCTCCTGCAGCTTGCATCCATTGCTCCTTGTCCTGGTCTCAAGAGCAGGAGAAAACAAGCCCACTCCCTCCTCGACATGACACCCCTTCAAATATTTAAACATGGCTATCATGTCCCCTCTTAACCTTCTCTTCTGCAGACTAAACATACCCAGCTCTCTAAGTCTGTCCTCATAGGGCATGGCTTCCAGGCCCCTCACCATTTTGGTTGCCCTCCTCTGGACCTGCTCCAGCTTATCCATATCCTTCTTGAATTGGGGTGCCCAGAACTGGACGCAGTATTCCAGATGAGGTCTAACCAAAGCAGAGTAGAGTGGTACCAGTACCTCCCTCGATCTGGACACCATACTCCTATTGATGCAACCAAGAATTGCGTTGGCCTTCTTGGCTGCCGCATCACACTGCTGACTCATGTTCAGCTTGTGGTCTATGAAGACTCCTAGATCCCTTTCACACGTACTGTTAGCCAGCCACGTGTCCCCCATCCTATATTTCTGCATACCATTTTTTCTGCCTAAGTGTAGGACCTTACATTTCTCTCTGTTGAAATTCATTTTGTTAGCCTTGGACCAGCTCTCCAATCTGTCCAGGTCCTTTTGAATTTTGATCCTATCATCAGGTGTATTAGCAACCCCTCCCAATTTGGTGTCATCTGCAAATTTGATCAGCGTGCCCTCTATTCCTTCATCCAAGTCATTAATTAAGATATTGAACAGCACCGGGCCCAGGACAGAACCCTGTGGCACCCCCTAGTCACTTCTCTCCAGGATGAGAATCTGCCATTGGTGACCACCCTTTGGGTACGGTCAGTCAACCAGTTACAAATCCACCTGACAGTAGCCCTGTCCAGCCCACATCTTACTAGCTTCTTTGCAAGAATGTCATGGGGAACTTTGTCAAAGACCTTACTGAAATCAAGATATACTATGTCCACAGCATTCCCTTCATCTATCAAGCAAGTAACTCTATCATAAAAAGAGATAAGATTAGTCTGGCATGACCTATTTTTGAGAAATCCATGTTGACTTTTCGTAATTACGGCATTGTTTTCTAAGTGATTAGAAACTGACTGTTTGATGATCCGCTCCAGGATCTTTCCAGGTACTGATGTCAGGCTGACTGGGCGATAATTATTTGGGTCCTCTTTTTTCCCTTCTTGAAGATGGGGGCAACATTTGCCCTCCTCCAGTCTGCCGGAACTTCTCCGGTCCGCCAAGAGTTTTCAAAGATTATAGCAAGAGGTTCCGCAATGACCTCTGCTAGTTCTTTTAAAATCCAAGGATGCAATTCATCTGGCCCTGGAGACTTGAATTCATCCAGTGTGGCCAGGTATTCCTGTACTACCTCTCTACCTATTCTGTGCTGCATTTCCCCCACTTCCTCACCTGCTCCCCAACTGCCAGGTTGAGTGTTTTTATCCTTTTGGGAAAAAACTGAGGCGAAGAAGGTGTTGAGGAGTTCTGCCTTTTTTCTTCCTCCTGTTATTAATTCACCATCTTCCTTGCGCAGTGACCCTATCGTCTCCTTCTTTTTCCTTTTGCTGCGGACGTATTTTAAAAAGCCCTTTTTATTGTTTTTAATGTCTCTGGCCAGCCTAAGTTCATTTTGTGCTTTAGCCTTTCTGACCTTCTCCCTACATCTCCCGGCTACTTGCTTATAATCTTCTTTGGTGATTTCCCCCTTCTTCCATTTCCTGTACATGTTTTTCTTAATACTTAGCTCAGCTGAGAGTTCTTTAGTCAACCATTCCAGTTTGTTCAGATGCCTTCCATTTTTCCTCCTTAATGGCACAGTTTTAGCCTGTGCCTTCAGTACCTCCCTTTTAAAGAACTCCCATGCATCCTGAACTCCTTTCTCATTGACTATTCTTGACCACGGGATTTCAGCCAGCAGCTCCTTCAGTTTACAGAAGTCTGCTTTTTTAAAATCTAAGACGAATGCCTGGCTACACTTGCCTTCTCTTCCCCACTGAATGCCAAATTCTAATAGGGCATGGTCACTCTCTCCTAAAGATCCAACCAGTTCTACGTCATTAACAAGGTCTTCCCTGTTTGTCAGGATCAGATCCAGAATATTTGATCCCCTTGTCGCCTCTTCCACCTTCTGGACCATGAAATTGTCTGCAAGACAAGCAAGAAACTTGCTGGACCTTGCCGCCTTTGCAGAGTTTGACTGCCAACATATATCCGGGTAGTTGAAATCTCCCATTATTACTGTATCTCTCCTTTTTGAATGTGCAGTCATTTGGTCTACGAAAGCGCCATCGAGGTCCTCAGTCTGGCTTGGAGGTCTGTAGTAAACCCCCACTATAATATCCCTATTGTTTCTCGCTCCCTTAATTCTTACCCAGATGCTCTCGACTTGGCTTCCGGTGTTCAAGTCATGGATCTCTTCACAGGTGAAAACATCCTTGACATACAAGGCTACTCCTCCTCCTTTCTTATTTGGTCTATTTCTACAAAATAGGCTATACCCCTCTATTCCTACATTCCAGTCGTGAGACTCATCCCACCAGGTCTCAGTGATGCCTTTCAAATCATATTTATTTTGTTGTACTAGGAGTTCAAATTCATCTTGTTTGTTTCCCATACTCCGTGCATTAGTGTAGAGACACTTAAGTCCCTGTGCCCTTCCTGCAAGTCCCATAGCATTGCTTCCACCCCTCCCACGATTGGATGCTATTCCACTGCCAAAGGGTGTAGTAATGATTAGGACCTGAAAATGAGGCCGTAAATGACCACTATCATTGCTTTGCACCATCCAGAACTTTCTGAGGCTAGAGATTCCCAGCTGGATCCACCTGAGATGATGCTTGCTCTAGGTCTATAAGCCTCCAAAAATCTGCTATCACCATATTTCTGTAGGACCTTGCAGATGACCAAGCTGGCTTTCCCTGCCCAACCATTTGCCTGTAGTAGCATTAATCGAGGCTATTTGAGGACCATATATTCCCATGTGAGCCTGACCAAATTTGAAGATTCTTAGCAGGGGCACTTCTCGCTCTTCCACTGCCTTCAGAAGCATGGTGTGGCTTGCTCTCCACTTTGGAACTCCCTCCTAAGGGCAATTAGGATGAATACTTCTTTGTTGACCTTTCAGCAGCAGGTTAAGTTTTTTCTTTTGCAGCAAGTCTTTGGAAACTGATTTTTAACACGCAAAGGGCTTTGTTATGATGCTGCTGCACTGTGTTTCATCTTTACTTTAAAATAACATTTTAAATGGATTTAATTCTGTTGTTTTTTAAGATCTCTTTAATCTTAATGTTTTATGTTTTTAACCCTGTGTGTTTTTATAATATTTTCTGTCTTTTTCTTAGCCATCTAGAGTGGGATGGGGTGGACGGAAAGGTGGGCAAAAGGAAGGAAGTGTCTGGTTCAAGCTGTCAGAAGAGGACACCTACGCCAGGTCTCCACCCCTTAGAACTGGAAGTGACCATCTGGTGGGTGTAACCATGGGGTAAAGAGTGTGGGAGTAGAACCTCATCAGGCAGTTTTAACTGTGGCATTCAGGAAAACAAAAATAGGACATGATTTGGGGGAAAGCTATCCAGTCCACCTTGTGAACTGCTATAAGGAGCTGAATCACACATTACATGGTTTTCCTACACTTAATATTTGTCAGTCGATTTGGTGATCTGATTCAATGTCACACCTTTGCCAGTTACCAACCCACTCCTATCACTGGAAGAGAGGACTGTGTGTGTGTGTGTTCTTCTCCAAGTGAGATAATGTTGCCATGCTGAGAATTCCTTTTATTTCTTGAGTAATAATGTTATTTCGCTCCATCCTGAGCAGTACTGTCAGCATCCCTATAATCTCTTTTCTCTTTGTGAGAGCTGATGACTATGAACTGGAACCCTGTCCTCTAGTTTAAACTCTGCTTATGTTTTACTGCTACTGCAGATGTTAGGTAGCTAAAAAGCAATTTCCTTCTAGTGTAGCCAATAAGGGGTGAACATGGGACAAACATCATTGGTAAAAGTAGCAAAACTAAGGGTGCCGGATGCAAAATGATTACATCAGTATTGCATCATGGGGATGTAGCCAGAGGCTTCTCTGGTCCTGCCCATGCCCCATGAGGGACAGATGTGCAAGGGGGTGGCAGTTTCAGAGGCTGTCCTAGGAGGTGATATATGGCTCAGATAGCATAGATCCACATGTGGAATTATTAGATTACACCCAACCATGCTGAATTGTGGCCTGTGTGTGTTTATTCACCATACTGCAGCTTTTTTGGTTGCCTGTGCTTTCTGATCTCCTCCTATCATGAAGCCTTCCTCTGGGTTTTAGCTGAAGCAAGGAAGCTGCTGCTTGCTGGGGAGGGTGATAGTACAGTGAAGGACAGGTCAGACAGTGGAATAAGCTGCTGCCTTGCAGTGTGGTGGAGTCTCCCTCTTTGGAGGTCTTTAAACAGAGGTTGCATGGAAGTGTTTTGAGGGTGTCTTCCTGCGTGGCAGGGGGCTGGACTCAATGGCCCTTGTGGTCTCTTCCAACTCAACGGAATCATGATTCTAGGTCAGATACCACTCCTTCCTCAGCCACTCCATTAGTCTCATATGCAAGTCTCATAGTTATGAACTCTACCCATAAGAATTTCTCTGAAATCTTCTTCTCCTGAGAATATTTTTTGAAGGATTTTTCTTCCTATCAAACTGAATGAGCAAGGTTTCTCTTATGTCGCGATCCTTTATGGCTCATCTGAGTCATATAGCACTCCTCTGACTTATCCGACAGCCTCTGAAACCTCCTCCCTGGCTATTCTGTGTTTCTTGGCAGAAGGCAGGATCAAAGAAGAGTCTAGCTATGTCCCTACAGCCAGAGGGGAAAGCTGTGTCTCCTCAGCAGCACTCAGATCTTTAGAGGACCCCAAGAGACCTCAGCACTGAAGTCATCATTTCATGTCTGGCTATGGAGACACAGCCATACACTTCTCTAACCCTGTCTGCTACCTGTAAGGCACAGAACAACTGTATGCAAGGCTTCAAAGGCGTCATAGGAAATTGGAAGAGGCTTTGTGTGCTGCAGAGGGAGGTGGGAACATCAATCTCCACAATACCCAGAAAAGTATATAGGTGCATGCAAGGGAAACTAATGCTTGAGTATGCCCCTAACAGGATGCAAACCTGATTGCAGGAGAATTTTTCAGCACTTAACAGAAACAAAGTGGAAGATATTGCAGTGTCTTTTACTTTTGTTATGCCAAGACAGGAATCCTGTTAGTACCATATACATGTGTAAATCCCCTTATGCATGAGGGTTTTTTTAACTGTTGCATGATAAATGCATCCAGTTTGCGGTTGGCTAAGCAGAGTTCCATACTCTCCAGCTGTCCCAACTGAGCAGGGACAGTCCTGATTAATCTTCTACCATCCCACTTTTTCAGCTGCTTTTTAAATGTCTTTTTCCTCTCTCCTCCTCCCAGTTTTCCCCTTTGTCCTCAGCTTACTTCGGGCGCTGCAAACTGAATCCAAAGGGCAAAAGTAGCTTGTACTCAACCAACTCAGCAGGAAAGAGAGAAGAGGAGGGGTAGAATCATACCTTTCTCAGGCAAAAGCAAACTGCTGCATCCAGTCCTATTTTGTGTGCTCTTCCTCATTAATAACTTTGGCCATCTTGACCGTGTTGCTTGGCCACACACGTCCCATATTCCATCTGTAAAATGCTGGAAGATATAAGGTTCCCCAAGTGTCACAATTTCACATGCAGTTGCATATTCTTGGATGGGGCCCCCAGAGCATTCAGTGTACCACTAGATTCAATGAAATCTCAGAAAGAGTCACTGTACATTCCCCATTGCAAAATAAAACAATAAGGAAGTACAATGTTGGTTGCACAATGCTGGTTTTCAGCTGAGGGTGGAGTAGTGCAACCACTGTGTAACTACTTGAGTGTAGCTTAACATTATGCATCCACAAGGCAGGATCTTGGCCTATATTACAACTTCTGCTATTATGCCATATTACATTTTTTGTTGCTCCTGCATAGCAAAACCCTTTCATGCTCAGTTCAGTTTGTTCTTCAAAGCCTCACAGAGTCTCTCAATGATATAAATCCCTGCCTTCAATGAAAATCTCTCTCTCTCTCTCTGTGTGTGTGTGTGTGTGTGTGTGTGTGTGTCTGTGTACGCATAGGAGAGGAGGAGTTGTAATTTTCTTGGAGATTAGTTTCCTATCTGACTTTGTTATCATAGAGCTGTAAATTTGGCATGGAAGGAATTAGCTTATTTCAAGAACTTTGAGGCTGTGTATCAAAGTCCAAGAGGTGCAAAGTAATCTTTCATTCTAAAGGGACATCTCATGAAGATGCAATGTAGCAACCAAGTTTTACCTATATGAGGCTTCCCTACATGAAAGATCTTTTGAGAATGAATCTGCTATCAAATTATGTCCAGGAAAAGCTGGTCATGACTTATCTGTGAGACTGGTTGGCATAGTTTCTTGAAAGAATAATTGCTTGCCACTGCTAGGGGAAAGGATGGGGGAAAAAATAAAGAATGTGATTTCAAAACTTCAAATAGATGAGAAAGGGAGACAGAGTAACCAATCCAGGCAGAGGAATTTGGCTCAAGCCCTTATGTTTTAAAAGTCTGGAATAGAATTCAGTATGTGGCTTGCATCTTTGTAAGTGGACTTGTGTATGCATGAAACAGAATTGAGCAGTTTCGCAATGTCCATATTCACCTGGGGGCTGCTATGACATTACTACCTATGGACATTTATAGCAGAGTGACCGATGAGCCATGGTCCAACGCCCCACGAGTACCAGTCCGCATCAGGGCAGTCCCCCATGAGCATCCAGACACTGGGTAGGAAGAGATGGAGCACAACAGGGGTGACCAATGTACATCAGAAGAGTCCAATGTGTGTCAGAAAAGCCCAGTGTGCAAAACACATGGCTGATCCCCACTGGATCACTGTTGCCAGTGCCCTGATAACACATCTTTGCAATTCGCCAATAGGGTTCCATTGCACATCTGTAGGGAGTTAGGGATTCTTAAAGCTATATGAAGTAGACTATGATGTAGAATCTCAGCTTTGGTTTAGAGCCCTTGCTCACTCACTGGTACTCCATTACAGTAAGCGTAGTGCAGTTAGAGGCACTGACTCTTTTTTCTCTTCTAAAGTTGCTGCAAGGTACAACCTGCAGTTCTCTGTATTGAAAATGCTGATTGAATAACTTCTTCATAAATATAATGGAATATAAATATAAATATATAATGGAAAGTATAGTGGAATGCAATGGAAGGAACTTTTTAAAAAAATAATCTGGAAAGAAAATGGAATGGACATGTGCATTACTAGGCACAATTTATCTTCTTCTGCAAGGTGGAGCCTGAGGATAGTGCTGGGTATCATCTGTGTTGTACTTTCCATTGTTATGGAGCACTAGTAAGACCCAGTGGACATGAACACCAGTGCTCTGTAGAACCCCAAGAATTTCCCAGAATCCTTTGTAAGACATCACAACCTTAGAGCATATAGTTAAGGATTATTTGACAGGCAAATTAATATGGAAAGGGCAAACTGGGCATTTGAGGGGAAGTCTCAGGAGGGTGGTGAGGGTCTCAGTGCAAACAAGTGGGGGCAGGGAAGCCAATACATATTAGTGGCTTTTGGTGGTCTGGAAGAGGGAAAATATATTGCATATATTTTTGTCTTTCAGGCAATGGGAGCAAAAGAAAGAAGTCCTTCTGCCTCCAGCTGAGCCAGGCTGTTGGTTGTTTCAAGTACCAGACACCGTCTCCCATTTCTCCATCTGGATAAATTGCACAACATCCTTGGTCAGGCCATCGGTATGTCTATCTCCCCATCTTTCTAGCCACTGGGAATAATACGGGCCCATACACTAGGCAGCAGGTTTCTGGAGTATCTTCCCAGCCTACAGGAAATCATGGAGTAAGGGATGTGGAAGAAGGTCCTCTTCCTTGGATCCTTCCCTTTCACTGACAGGCAGGATCACGGTTCCCACATGGCCCAAAGATACCACTCCATTTCAGAGGACTTACTCAGCTAGCCGGCCAGTGATCATTCACCAGCAACTCCGGGAATCACACAGATCTGCTGCTGGAGGTGGGTGGACCCAGTGGTTTTAGAAGCCCCAGCCCTTAGTTGTTAAAGCTGGATAATTTTGTCCCTGTCTTTTAAAAGAGGACCTCCCAGTTAAAGCTCCTATTGATCCCTGAAACTAAACAGGTGACCTTGGCCTACTCACATGTAGTAGGAAAGTGGGAAGGAAGACAGGCCATTGGAGGAAAAGTGGAATAGAAATATACTTTGTATGTAGAAATATAAACTTATTTCCTTCTTTATTTAGACTATTTCTAGACTTCAGTTGAAGGTATCAGGTCCACTAATGTAACAATATAGTTTTAATAGTTCTGATAATAATACTAGTGGCCTGTATTAAGCATTGCAGTTACGGATTTATAACCTAGAGTTAATGTCTTACTCAATACAGTAATATCTTACTGTAAACCTATGTAAATGCCATCCCAGCACACCTTAAGAGACAGCAGTCAGATCAGATAAATGATATCTGTTCAGCTTCTAATGAGGGCTTTAGGAAGATGATGTTTCCAGCCCACTCCAACCAGCAAGTAAGGCTACAAAAGACAGAAAAAGAACAGTCAGAAGTCTCTGTTGCAACCACAATCATTTGTGGGATGGGGGTGGAAATGTCATCTTTCTAGCACCCTGAACAGAAGCTGAACAGATTTCTTTCAGTTCACTGGCTGCTGGTTAAGGTGGACTGGGAAGGGGTCTGGCCAGGGGACATTACTTATTTAAGCATTGTTACTCTGATTTCTGGGGTCCCTTGGGGGACACCTCAATATGCTCCATGTGATGGGGAATGGAAACTAGCCAGAGCACAAACAATAGCAATGCATAGAGGCAAGGTAACCTAGTGGGGTCTTTTTACCCAGTTTTTACTGGGTCAGGCCAAGCCAAAAACCACACCAAATTGCCAAATAATGGATTTTATTGAATGCAAGCCTCACACACCAATACAGTCATGCACACACGCACCCAAGAGCTATTGAGAAGCAAAAGAGAGGAAATTGGACAGAGGGAGTATTGAAGGGGTGTTGTTGGGGTAATACTGCACCTTGTCCTGAAGTCCTGGGTCTGGTAAAACAGCGGAAAAGTGGGGCTCAGCACGAAGAGGGCTGAGGGGATCACTCAACAGACAGAGAAACGGTCTGCTGGGATGACTGGGAGCGATCCAAAGAACCACTCAAAAACTGGGACTATTTGTAGGGGAAAACGTATCCGGAGGACTAATCCTTTCCCGGGGAGAACAATGGGTGTTGGAGCAATAACAAAGCTCCACCATGGTAATTTCCTTTGCGTGATGAGTTTACAAGGTGTTGCCAAAGTCTCAGGATCTTCAGCTGTGTTTTGTGGTGTGACTTCATGTAAATGGTCCTCACCTGATGGAATATTTGCTCAACTTGGGGCAGACATGCTAATCCCCTCAAGTCAGCTTCCTGCGGCTATGGACCCTTTGTTTATTGTGAGTTTACACATCTTGAGGTCTCTTAGGGCTACGTGACTGAGGATTTTACTGGCCTGACCTGGTTTTCAGTCTTTTGACCATTGCTGCCTACGTGCCCCTTCAGGCGACCTCTCTGGCACACGGAATCATAATTTAATATTAATATTGTAGACCCTGGGATAAGGTTTCTCCACCGAAGTAACAGCATACATAACTACAACCCTTCTGCAGCTTACCTTCTTGCAAAGTCATCTGATGTCATGAGCCAGGCTGAGCTGGCTGCCGACTCAGATGACGGGGGCTCTGAGTTGGTCTTGGACCCTCAGATGGGGAGGTTCCCTTGGAGGGAGAGAGGGTCCCTGTAGAGACAAGGCTGGACCCCACAGCTGTCCCAGAGCCAGTGCCCGAGCCAGTACCCACAGCAGAGGAGGCTAATGCTTTTGGCTCGATGGAGACTGCTGTTCCTGACTCCGGTCTGGAGTTTGCTGCAGACCCTCCCCCCACGTTCCTTCAGAGGTGGCAGGAGAAGGAGGGGGTTCGCCGATCAAGGCGGTTGCGCGAGAAGCGCTTGAAGTCTGAGGGCCTTCAGCTGTGAGCTCGGCCAACGGATGTCTGATCAACCTCAGCTGGGCCCAAGACTCTGTATTTAAGACAGACGCTGGGGGGAGTTGGGCACGGGGCAACAACTGTCTTCCATCCGGGAAATCCTTGTTGTTGAGTTCGCTGCTTCTGTTTGTTTTGGGTGATGTAACATCTTGTTTATTTTACTACTTTATTACTAAAGACCATAAAAGCCGGCTCCCGCCTCTGTTTGCTGCCTAGCCACTGCCAGGCATTGACATCCAGTGAGGATCCCGGTAGTGGCTCTGCCAAGAAAGGAGCACGATAGAAATGTTCCCCTCCACAATGCTGGCTCCCTGTTGAACAAAGTGCAATGGCCGTGCCTCTTCCTTCTGCGGTACAGCCAGGCACTTTCCCAGGCTGTGCTGGGTAGGAAGTGCCTCCACCATGCTTCTGGCACTTCTGCAGACCAGGTAAGTGTGGGATGGTGGCATGATTGTGGGTCACTGATGGGGAAAACCCATCAATGATTTAACCCACAATCACACTACCTGGGGACGGGAGAAGGACAAGACTGTGAAGACGTCATGCAGAAGCATTGCTGCAGTCCCGTCCTTCTCCTGTCCCCATGATGGGATGGGAGGGTGCAGTGGAAAGGGCCTAAGTAGCTGATGTAGAATTCCTGCCCAATAATAACCTAACAATATAAGAGTGAATATATCCAAATGTTCATAACAAGAATAAAATTGGCATTTAACAGAAGTAAAAAAAGCTTCTGTTAGCTGCCAAATAATTTTTAAAAAATCCGTTAAAAACCTGAACTATTCTTCTTGTTGTTGCTAATGGCATGTATAAATCATTATTTCTCCAAGAAATTCAAAGTAGCATGTGTGCACAGATCTTTCCCCCCTATCATCAGAAACACCTGTTGAAACAGGCTAGGTTGAGACATAGTGTTACCACCACGTACTGGCCTGGCCTTTGGTGAACCAAAGATATCATTTTGATATCCTAATTCGGCCCTACTCTGCCACCAGCCGAGTGTTTGTGAGGCCCGCCGAACAAGCGCAAAGCTGGGTATGGCTATTGCTTGCTGCTCCCACCAAATGAAGCCAGATATCGCCAGTTCTGCTTTAGGTGACCTCCCGAAACAAGCACCTTCATTACATATGCACGCTACCACAAAGGGATCCTCTGCCCTGGGAGGACACCCCAGCGTGCTAGGTACTTAACTGTTGAGCTAGCTGCAGTTACATACTGGCTATACTATTGTCAATTTGGACTTTAACTTAATCATGCAAATTCTGACCTTTCAGAGGCTTTGTCTCCAACCCAAAACCAATTGTTTTTGCCCAAGATCAGACTAGCCTGCGGTTGTTCTTTCCCCTATAAAAATCCCCCACTTTTGAGAGCTCTTTGGAACTCTCGCCGGATCGCCCGAACTTCACTCTGCTTTGCTGCCACTCAGTTCAGCAGATTCCCCTCGGCCGCCATGCTGGGTTTCCACTTCTTCCATCAGGCTTCTCCAGGACTACAGGACAGGTGGCGTATCACCCATTCCCCTCAAATTCTATTTCCTTTTCTAGTTAGGAGTGTGTCTGTGCTTTTCTTTAATAACTGTCTAATAAATCTTAATTGTTGTTTGAACCATTTGCCTGCTCACTGACCTGATGCTGTATACATAGGGTGAAAGATCCTGCTGCGTTGCCCTGCCTCTCGTTAGCCAAGAGAGTGCTCCAGCTCATTTCCCCCAACTTTGCTTAGTTTGTTTGGTAGTTTGGGCGCCCCTCCTGGGACCCTCAATTTACAGGGTAACAATAGTGACTAACCCAAGGTTACCCAATAAGCTTTGCAGCTCAGGTGGTATCTGGATTTGGGTCTACCTACAGCTAACCCAGACCATTTCTGCACAAGTCTGTTCTAGCACTATTATTCCACTTTCAACTTCCTATAGAATCCTGGGCTTTGCAGTTTAGGGAGGGGCCAGCCAGCCAGCCAGCCAGCCAGCCCCTCCCTCCCTAGACTGCAAACCCCATGATTCCATAGGATATTGAAAGTGGAATAATAGCGCTAGAACAGTCTAGTGTGGAAATGGCCCCAATCACAGTCTTTCTAAACCCATTTTAACTGGCGTTGGAAGGAAGAATGAAGTTGTTGCAATTGAGGGAGAGCATTTAGCAACTATACTGTCAACCTACAGGAAAGGCTGTGGTTTAAATCTAATTATTAGTTTCAACAGGATCAATGGGATTTATGTAAATGCTGACTTACCATTCAAGAATTGAGTGGATGGGCCTACTCTAAAGAGGGAATAACAATTAGGATTTGAAAGAATATTTCCTGTTATTTGTTTCCTAAATTAAAAAAAAAAGAGTTTCTGACAATCAGGAAACCCTAATATGGAGAATTACAGAAGTAAGACTTCTGACTGTGTTTGATCTGTTGTCTCAAATCTTGACTTGTTATGGGATACAATGCTACATAGAAATATATGTTGGGGAGGCTGCATGAAAACAGGCTCTTTTTTATTGCCAAAAATGCATTTCTGGACAAGAGTGCACACGTTTCTTCACAAAAATAGTTCCCCAAACACTTCAGGATGTGAGAATAGCAAGCAAAAACTGCAGAAATATATGTTTTATCCTGCAATAGAGTGAATATCTGACTCCACTCTTTTCCCAAAATGCACGTGACTTAAGAGTCTACCGGGCTGCAACAGGAGTGTACCTGACACGATTTTTTGCACCTGTGCATACTGATGCTAATACAGGATCACCTTTCAGGATTCAAAGAATATTTATTTATTGAGGGAATTAGAACGCACACACATACCAGATCCAAGCAGTCTCATAATCACACAAGGCTAACTGAACGGAAAGGGAAGAAAATTTTTGATAGTGAGAGTTTAGGGCAAAGTGGGTGATATTTACCCACCCAGAAGTGAAGAAACAAAGCGATGTGGCTCAAGGGGTCCAAGGGTAGTAGCAAATGAGAATCAGAGTGGGAGAGTGACAGCCGGTATGCCAAATGATTACTGTACTACAAATTGGCTCAGAACTGGGGTTTAAATACTTTTTTCCCCACCCTAATGGAGAAGGTTTTAATAGCTCTCTGGTAGAATTGACAATGGAGTCCTCAGAGTGGACAATGGGGTCTGGAATTAGCTAATGGCCTTAGCATTAGGTGACAGAGGACCAATGGGAATTGTGATAGCTCCTCAATGGTGGGACAGGTCAAGGGACAAAAGGGGAGTTTTGGTGGGCAAAGGGAGAGAGTCAAGACAATCAGTCATTCAGTGGAAGAAGTTTCAGACGCTATTGGTTCTAAAGGTTGAGTCATTGAAAGATATCTTGCAAGTTCATTATCTCCAGAGTGTTGCTGACTATGATCTAGCCATGCCTTGAGGTCTTGATCTGACTTAGTTTTGCAATGCACATTTGTGGCCAGTTTCTCTTTGCCAGCACGTTTCCCAGCCATGTGAGGATATAATTTATATTTTATGCCAATTAATATTTGCCAATTAAACCATATCATGAAGTCAGGATATATGGCCTGATAACACGAACATGACACACAAAGCATAGTTGCAATGGGGAAAGGTGGAATACTTTTGTTTGCTTCTGGGAACAGAGACCAGTGTGGACAAAAAATAAATAAATAAATGACCAGTGGAGCCTGCCTACTTTTAGATCTGCTCTGTCTTGTCATCCTCATTCAGCATACCCACACACTCTTCAGACAGTGCAGACAATTGCTGGCTGCTTTTGGGGGCCAGGTAGGAATTTTCTCTTCCCTTGCCAGGAGTTTTTTGCCTACTTTGCACAGATGTATGAGATAATTTCCATTGAAAGTGGGTCAGATCAGCTGAGCTCTTCTTGCTACTCTTTTAAATAGTTGACTTTGTTTTAGCGCTTGTGTGTGCTCTGCTACAGAGGTGGGGATAATGGGATGTTTTCCACTTCCGTTGGTGGCTGGACAAGTTGAGAACGGGAGGTGATATTGTAACGGCTTGTGATAAGAGAGTAAGCAGGCAGGGCTGAAAGGTGGAAATGCTGGTAAGATGAGTGGGAAAATAGGAGGGGAACTGAAAGCCTGGGAAATGTGTTGTTTGAAGAAACTTATCAAATGAGATGTTAGCGGACACTAATTTTGAAATGGAGTGGTTTATATAGCTCTGCAAATCCAATATTCCTTTAGTCTTGGTAATGACAAGATGTGCTGCTGTTTTCTTCCCAAATAATGCTTTTGAAACGTCTAAGTTCAGTTCCTTGAATTTGAAGTTATCCTGTACATCACAGGGTGGCAGTATGAATAGGCAGTCCCTGGCATGGGGATGAATTGAAGGGGAATGGATAGTGAGCAACCCTAGGCACCAGTCCGGTGAAGAGGATGTCTCCAGACTTGGTCCTGTGGGTTGCAGGTACTGCGGGGGTGTTAACAGAGATTTACCTTGAGGCCAGCTTGGGTTGCATTTTCCCTTCATGTCACACGACATGAAAGAGTGGAGGTTTCCTAGGAAGGTCTCCTTCTCCGATGGCAGTTGGGTGTCCAGCCAAAATGATGCTTGGAACTCAGATCTTGGTTGTTTCACCTGGGATGGCTGAGGAAGATAGCAGCTTCTGAAGCTGTAATCTTCTTTCTGCTCCTTCTCCTTGGATAAAATTGATTATTTAAATTGTTAATCAGAGTGGCCCTTTAGTTACTCAACCCTGTTGTCTGGTCTCATCATTTCCTAGTTGGTAAGCAAACATTTCTGCATGCATGCAAAGAAGAAGTAACCAAAGAACTGCTTTCCTACCAGTGGTTGGATTAAGCTTCCATCCTAGTCAACACTCAGCTCACTTCTGATAGGATGTTCACTGTAACGGGACTACAAATAATTCAGAAATGATCAATTGAGAGATAAGAGACATTTGTCAAATTCTTTTGGAACCATTTTGAAACAGAATCTTATTCGAAAGCGTGAACCAAGAGCTTGCAGAAGGGTGATTGTTCTCTGCTACACTGGTCGTGCTCTGTGGAATGCCAAAGTGCATTTTTAATCTCTTTTACAGTTTGCAGAATCGCTGCACAGCCAACAGTTCGCAGTATACAATACAAAGCTTTCTGAGAGAGAGAAAAAGCCAACCCTGTCTTTGATTGTGTTGCTTGACTGGCTCCACTTGCTGATTTATCAGCTGGATAAGGGATTTTAATCTACATAAAAATGGAGCCCACAAACTGATTTGGATTAATCAGGTCTGACTTTAATTCCTTTTGGTATTCTCATTTGAATGGCACATCAATCACCTGGCATTCTTTTGATAATAATGTTACTGTAATATCTAATTCCACATTAATTCCATTGTAATTTAGCAGGCATTCAGTCTAAGAGTAACTCGTATGGAATTGCATCTGATGTCCCCATGAATACCAGAATACCTTAATGTGATAAATGTTATTGCAGCAAATACTGAAGGAGGCAATAAAAAATTGCCGTAAAGTCGTGCCCGCAAACCATTAGTGGACATTACCATGTGGTGCTAAATGTGTTCTCCTGTAAATCTTATCAGAGATGAATTTAGACAATGGCACAGCTCAGAGATCACAGTAACCCAGAGAGCTGCAGGTCCCCTGGCTTATTGAAGTCTAGCTGAAGTTTATTAGTCTAAGCCTTGGATCCTTACTGGTTAGAATCCCGAGACAATAAGGAGAAAAGGAAGAAAGCAGGAATTCCTAGTGAACTCTTTCGAGGTACTACCAGATCTATACTGGCCCCCTAAAAAGGGGTATCTAGGGCTTTCTGCTTTCCTCCCTTCCTTCTTGTTACGTCAGAAATGGTAACAGCAAGACTTCAGAGAGCTGTCTCCTGTTTTCTCACACTATTCTTAATCTCAGGAATCTTAATAGTGTAAGGCTCTTTCTGCACTACACTGTTATAAGGCTATTATTCCACTTTCAACCTCCTGTGGAGTTCTGCGGTTTGCAGTTTACCGAGACCGAAGAGCTCTTCAGCTGAGAATTCTAAAGGTCCCTCCCTAAACTGCAAATCCCAGGATTCCAAAGGACATTGAAAGTGGAATAAGAGCACTATAATAGTGTGGTGTGGAAAGGCCCTTAGTCATTTTCCTGTTATCTTTTGTCTCTTTTTGTCCTTTTTTCTGCTTCAGAAAACTTAGCATCAGGACTTCAGATAGCCTTCTGAATCTTGTCTTCCACCTGAACTGGACCTGGTGCTGCCTGGTTCTATATCCAATAGCTCCCAAAGCATCCACCTGAGTTTTTTTTCTTCACTTTCATTTTCACCACAACAAATCATAAAGCCCCTCCCAATTCCTTCCCTTTGCTAAACTTCAGGAATTTTAACAGCAATGACTTGGCCATCTCCTGTTTTCCTACCATTTCCCCGCCATCTGGGGAGTCCTCTTCTCTTTTCTAACTTGAATTTTGACTTGAAACAGCGACCATTTCTGCCCTATCCTGTTATGGAGCTCTTATTCCACTTTCAACACCCTATGGAATCCTGGGCATTTAGAATTCTAAATTCTAGAATGCCTGAGGGGCCTTTAGAATTCTCAACCAGAGAGTTCTTTGGCATCCTCAGGAAACTACAAACCCCAGAATCCCACAGGATCTTGAAAGTGGAATAAGAACACTATCACAGTGTAGAGTGGAAATGGCCAGAAAAGTGCTACTTGAGTAACAACCAAAAATTCCCTGTCAAATTTTGAATCATCTATCATGATTTCGTGGTGACTTATAGTGGATTCAATTTTTTTTCCTCCTAGACCCCCCAACATTAGAAGCTTGATTTAAAAAAACAAAACAACAACACCAACACCAAAAAAACTTGAAACTGGGCACTGTAACTTTGGCAACAACCAAAAGCCTGGTAGAATTTGATGTGCATTCTATGGTCTCCCAATGAGTTAAGGATATTCCCGTTTGGGTTCCAGCTAGCCTCCTATTTGGAAAAAAAAAAATCCAGAGTTTGGACTTTGGTTTCCTTCTCAGATTTGTTGAGAAGTAGAACAAACCAGATAAACAGCTGTTGCCGGATTTGGATCTCACATCAAAAGAGGAGTAGCAACTTTGGCAGGCTTGGGGACCAAATGTTCATCTTAGCATTCAATCTGGGCCACATCAAACTGGGAAATGCTCCAAATGTTTTGAAATAGAAGTGACTGGTTGTGCATTTCTGGTTTTGATAGACAGTGTAGGATCTGCAGAGCTGGGGGAGATGGAAAATCCCCCATGCAAAACATCACTGCTGGAAAAGTCAGTTGGAATGTAGCAGCAGCTCCAGAAATTTCTGTTGGATTTATGGTATGTATAAATTTTGTTATATGTATAATGGTCTATTATATGAATTGATGGATTTTATATATGTATGTTGTTCTTTTATATTATAGTGATAATATTGTATTTGTTTTTAATATAGCCCCGGAAGAAGGCCAAACAATGGCCCTTTCCACACGTGGATGTTAGAAAGAACCAAGGTGTCCTGGCACGGAGATCCTCCGCACCTTGGATTGGACTAGGTGTGGACTATTTAACTTAGTTCCGCACCTTAGTCCAATCCAAAGCACCCCCAAGTGGTCCTCCAGCGCACAAAGTAAAGAACAGAAAAATCCAGTCTTTCAATTTTCTGCAATGCACCATTGCGTTCCTGCTTACCTGTGCAGATGTGCAGTCTTGCACCAATGCAAGCCTGTGATCAGCAGAGGGGGGACTATGGGCGTGGCCAGCATCAGTGGTTGGTCTGCACCCACGAAGCCACCATTTTCAGCCAGAGCAGTGCAGATCTAAAGACCTCGCACTGCTCCGGTTCGCCCTAGACTAATGGAGGAGCCCTGCAGAAGGGCTCAAGGGAAAGTCTGCATTACTTCGGACCCAAGAAGAGCCAGTAAGTAACGACACAGAGCAAGTCACTCTCCTCATGCGGAAAGGGCCAATATATAAAAGCCTGAAATGCACTGGACTTTTTTAAAGAATAAAACTTGGTCCATCTATAAGCACATGGAGCCTAGCTACCTCTTTCTCTGCTGATCCACTTTTGAAAAAGCCATTGTATTGTGCACGAAATACATTTTTGTGCCATATTTTGTGAAATAGATGTCTGCAAAAAATTCAGTGATTTTGTACAAAACAGTGGGATTTGGAAAATGAATTGTATGCAGATAAGTCCCAATATAGAATAAAATCACAAACATGCACAAAATATCCTTATAATTGTTACCCAGGTTCTATGCATTTGCCCACCAAGCTCCTCTTCTCCCTAAGCTATTTTATACCTTTCACTGATAGTGGAATGCATTCTGTATCTGAAGATTTGCTCAGTATCAACAGTGATTGGAGCTTAGAATTAAGTAAATAGATTTACTGTCTTTCTATATTGCTGCCTCATTTTCTGTACTGTTAGAATGACAGAGTGTGAAGTTCTACACTAGTACCAACTATCTAGGCTGGCCATTGGGTCCATCTGGACTGGAAGAGGCCTAGAAGGCTTCCTGTTTGGGCTGCAATGTTGCTTGAAGAACAGAGGCCATTTCCATACCAGACTGTTATAGTGCTATTATTCTACCTTCATTATCTTATGGAATCCTGGGGTTTGCAGTTTAGCAAGGGGCCTTTGAGGCCTCTCCCTAAACTGCAAATCCCAGGACTCCATAGGATGTTGAAAGTGGAATAATAGCACTATAACACTCTAGTGCAAAAATGGCCAGGGTCTTCTTGACGCAGCAGCTTTCCCCTGAATCATTAAATGTTGGTTTTCTGGCTTCAGCTCTATGGCTTAAGTCCTGATTGACTTCTGCCAGGTGGCTATAGCTCAACTCTGTTACCCAGAATTCCTCTTCTCAGCAAGCAGGTTTATGTGGACAATATAGCTGGAGGGAAGAAACAGTCCATAGATAACTATGAATTGAGACGATGGTAACCAATTCCCCTCCTCACCTGTGACTTCATAAGGAAATGAATTGAGGCAAGTGGAACGCAGACAGATCAGAAGTGACATCCATAAGCCATCTGGCTCTCAGCTCCCATGTCCTTGGCCTGTTGCTAATTGATATCTCCAGGGCACAGATGTTGTGACTTGTGTCTTGTACTTGATTGCATGGGAGCAATTAAAGCCATACAGTAAGTAAGTGGGGAGAAATGCTCTGCCACACAAAATATGCTTCTCTTTGGTTTAACCTTCATTTAAAGGCATGCATTCATTTTCATTTGAATAGGCAATGTGAATATGGATCAAAAGCTTCATGGTTCATACAAAGAGATGTGGGTACAAAATGACTAAACAATGTCTACAGAAATCATAGAATCATAGAAATGTAGAGTTGGAAGAGACCACACGGGCCATCCAGTTCAACCCCCTGCATATTGTCTTATGTCTTTGTGTAAAATTCACAGTGTAGATACTGGCACTGTTGTTAACCTACTGTTATTAGTCCACTTAGCCCTATTCCATAGGCAAATCAAGAGGCTGACTCACCATTCTGCAATTGATTTGACAGACCTGATCTTAAGACTAGTCATCAGGATTCCAGCCATTCAGCTTTCTTCACTATACTGTTATAGTGCTATTATTCTGCTTTCAACATCCTATAGAATTCTGGGCTTTGCAGTTTAGGGAGGGGCATTTAGAATTCTCAACCGGATTGCTCTTTGGCTTCAGGATGTTGAAAATGGAATAATAACACTATAATAGTCTAGTGTGGAAATGGCCAAAACAGCCATTGTGCATTTCCCGTTGAATGCACATTTACATTTCAAAAGCACAACATAGGATCTTCCTCACTGTTTTTGTCCCAGGCTTTATTGATGTAACCTGAGAAATTACCCCAGGCTAACAGAACAACTCAAGCTTCTACATTACCTCTTGTCTGAGAGTTAAAGAAGGTTGGTCAAAGGCCTTTGCCATTAGTGAAATAATGACCTCATTATTTGGCGAGAATCCATTTCAGGCACCAAAAATGCTAGGACTTTTCAGTCTTCGTTGTGCTAGGGTTGTTGGTTTGTTTGCCACCACCATTCCAACACTACACAACTTTGCCAGTGCCTCTCCGGTGGCAGAATGTGTTGCATTGTGGGCTGGAAGGGCAGTGTTGTCACTCCTGAAAGCTAACAACCCATGGCCTAAACAAACAATAGGGATGTAATTGTTGCACTAAGCTTCTTCTCAAAGGAAGCAACAAGTAATTTTAGGTGTTGTTTTTTTTTTCCTGTCATGAGAAAAATCGTTGAATACCACACAGTTTTTGAAGGCTATTTTAATTTAGGATTTAGTCTGTGTGAAATTCAAGTACAGTTGTTTTGCATAGAAGCCGGTATTTCCTCCATTGGAAAAGCTGTTTCCTATACTGAAAATGTTGTTTTCTACTCAAATCAACCACGTGCAAATTTTTTGTTCAGAAGTCTCTAATTGTAATATTTGCTGTAAAGGGAATAGCTTTTTCTGTGCAAGAAATAATATTTTTGCATAGAAATATTTCTGCATAGAAATATTTTTGTCTGTGCAGAAAATGGTGCTTCCTTTGCAGAAAACGCTATGTCCTGAGCAAAAGAGCTACGTACAAATTTTGCACTGAATAAGTCCTGGAGTCTGAAGATTCTTACCAGTCCAGGATTCTTCCTGTTTTTCAACAATTTTTCAAACATTTTTGAATATTTTTTTGCCACAGAAAGATCTTCATCCACTTCCAGCCCTTCCCTCTCTAGGCAGGTACATGTCTGGAAAGGCCCCTTCCGCAGTTCAGATGTGAGTTTGCACCTTCAAATTGCCTGTCGACTTATGGTGACCCCATGCATTTTATAGGCAAGGAATCCTCAGAGGTGGTTTTGCAAGTTCCTTCCTCCAAAATACACAGCACCTGGGATTAATTGTCAGTCTCCCACCCAAGTACTAAGCAGGGCTGACCCTGCTTAGTTTCCAAGATCAGACAGGGAGCTTTCTGCATTATACTGTTTTAGTGCTGTTATTCCACGTTCAACCTCCTATGGAATCCTAGGGTTTGCAGTTTAGGGAGGGGCCTTTAGAATTCCCAGCCAAAAAACTCTTTTGCCCCAGTAAACTACAAATCCCAGGATTCCACAGGATCTTGAAAGTAGAATAATAGCACCATAACAGGGTAGGGCACAAAGGCCCAGGATCTGATGCCTTTAGGGTAAAAAGGCCGTATATACAAGCATTGAAAAGGATAAAAAACAAACAAAGCAGATGCCTCACACACTTTTGGAGTTCCATTTAAACCAGATTTGTGACAAGGATTTGTTGTTTTCAACCAGCAACTTTTCCACTCTATATAAGTCCCAAGATGGCACCCCTAAGGTTTCTTATAATTGCTCTGAAAGCTGGTTTAGCACTTTCTCTTTCTTTGTAGCTCTGCAAGTTTTATTCTCCCCCTCCCTTCTCTCGGGGAATTTTATGTCTTTATCAGAATGAGAGCCTTGCTCTTCTGTTCAGGATAAAGATTTTGTAAGTTTTAAAGGAGGCCCTCGGCTAGATTGCAGCGATCAAGTAACCGAAAGGACAGAGGCTCGGGAAGCGTGCGGTAGCTTCCGACAAAATAAATAACAACACGAATAATAGAGATGTGAGCCCTGATAGCTTCATCCCTTGTATAATTCATTTATTTTTATATGCCTTGCTTTCTAGTTTTGTGCTAGGATGCTTTTTTTTTTCATTAAAGTTTCTTCACTATATTCTGATTAGTGGATCTCTGACACGGTGGTGGAACGTGCTGGGCGACCCAGCTGAGATGAATGTGGGATACGTTCGCCTCACATAAATTGAGTTCACTCACTTAGTTAATCTGTTGTAACAGACGTGCAAGGATGCAAAGGCATTCTGATGGAGATGCTCTCATTTCACAGATCAGAGCACTCCCTCCTGGAAGAATGACACCCAAGAGAAAACAGAAGGAGGAAAAAGAGAGAGAGAGAGACAGAGAGAGACACGTTCTAATAACTACCCGGGGGAAGAGGGAAGTGTGGCAAATACTGTTGACAAATAGGCCATGATTCTCCCTTGGACTCGGCTTGTAAATATTTGATGAGCAAGAAAATGAAGGCCGAGTTTCCATTAAAGTCAGGATTTGTTCAAAAGTATGGAGATGAGTTCGAATTTCAGGAGAGAAATGCAGCCTAAATTAAGGACGTAAGAAAAGCCCTGCTGAATCAAACCAAAGGTTTCTCTAGGGACCAACATCCTTTTACCCACAGTGTTGTGGTGGAAAACTTTTAGAAACCTCTGCTCCTCTTACTCGCATTTGTGAAGGTGGAACAAGGGCAAATAATAAATCCACCCCTCCCTGAAGTTTTTTTTTCCTTCTGTCTGCAAATTTCTAGCATTGCAGCAGGTGAGCTATAGAAAAGCTTCCACTCCTAGATTTCTTCCATTTGCTGTATTTGCTGTTCATTAGTTGCTTTGCCTGCCTCTTTCCTTTTCATGTCTAAACTGCATTTCTAAGTAGAATTCTAGAGTTGGAAGAGACACCAGGGGCCATCCAGTCCAACCCCCTGCCATGCAGGAACACCCATCAAAGCATTTCCAACAATACTTATCTGATATATCCTAAGTTACAGGAAATTGGGAACTGAAGGAAAATTTCACTGAGGATGGGACAGGGTGTTACTGCAGTCTAGGCCTACCCAGAGATAGCACCCGATATCACTTTGATATCAAACCATCCGGCTTTCCCCTGCCACCCCGCTCCACGTGTTTGCAAAGCCACCAGACAAGCATGCAAACAGACACGGCCGATAACTGCTGGACATTCCATTCTCCACCCAGGCAGGCCAGACACAGCCGGTTTGTCACTTCAGGGACCTCTCTGGCAAACACCTTATTACATATGCGTGATACTAACAAAGGCTTCCTGCCCTGAGCAGGCTACTGGACAAAGGTTGTGCTGTCCACTGGTAAGCGCTGCGTATTTGCATGCTGGCCACACTATTGTTAATTTGGCTCTGATTCCATCATGCAAAGTTGTGACCTTTCTGAGACATTGTCTCGCACCCAAAACTCATTGTTTTCCCCGAGTAAGGCATAGCCTGCAGTCCCAATTCACCCTATAAAAACTCCTGATTCTGAGACCTCCCTCGGATGGCTCCCGAGTTTCATCCCGTCTTGCTGCTGCTACGCTTGACGAGCTCCCCTCAGCTAATCGAGCTGAGCTTCCTCTCTGCACCCCCGGCTTCTCTCCCGAGGTCCAGGACGATGAGACAGGTGTCGTATCACCCATTTTCCCTGAAAGTCTCTATCCTTAATTCAACCTCTAATTTCTTAGTTAGCTGTGTGACTGTGGTGTCTTTAATATTTGTTTGTATGCAATAAGATATCATTTTTATTACTTTAAACCCATCTGGCTGCTTGACTGACCTGAGCCCGTAGACACTGGCTTGCAAGATCCCGCTAAGTTACCCTGCCTCTCGCTAACTTAAGTGAGTGCTCAAGCTAATTTTCCCCAAAATTGTGTTTCATTCTTTGGTTGTTTAGATGTCCCTCCCGGGGCCCCCGGTAAACAGGTAACAAGAGCTGTTATTTGGGGAGGGACAATGCTGTAATTTTGCCTCTCCAGTTAAGTACCCGCCCATGCTTATCCTGAATGCTGTTAGAATGAATCTTATAAAAGGATGTAGGTGACATCTGAACAAGGAAGCAGATCGGGGGAAAAATGGTTTGTGTCCACTGATCTCATAGAAACATAGGAATGTAGAGTTGGAAGAGACCCCAGGGGCCATCCAGTCCAACCCCCTGCCCTGCAGGAACACCCTCAAAGCACTCCCTTGGATGGATGGCCATCCAGCCTCTGCTTAAAAACCTCCAAGGAAGGATACTCCACTACACTCCAAGGCAGCAGATTCCACTGCCGGACAGCCCTGACCGTCAGGAAGTTCTTCCTGAGTTCAGGCGGAATCTCCTTTCCTGCAGTTTGAATCCACTGCTCCTTGTCCTGGTCTCTGGAGCAGCAGAAAACAAGCCCTCTCCTCCTCTACATGGCATCCCTTCAAATATTTAAACATGGCTATCATGTCCTCTATTGACCTTCTCTTCTGCAGACTAAACATGTCTGATCTGCCTTCCCCTGCATGCTTATTTATTAAATAAAGGAATTGCAGCAGGTTCTGATTCCAGATTCAGCACATCATTTGTTTATTTTTTCTATCTGCCACAAGAGAGGTCAACTGAAAACCTATGGAGATCCCAGGTACACAGTAGCACTCTTCCATTCTTGCCCCTCAGCCCAGGCAGGAAACACTGGGGTAGAGTGTCAGGAGGGAAAGGATCTGGACGCTTATTTATGACCTCCTCCTTTGTTGGAGGGCAGAGCTGTTCATTTCACACCATCTTCCTTGGTCCTCCAAACTACTAAGCTTTGACCACTGTGGTGGTTTCAACTGCCAGTCCAGTCAAATCCTGCCGTTGTTGCTGTTGTTGTTCTTGTTGTGTGCTTTCAAATTGTTTCTGACTTATGGTGACCCTGAGGCAAACTTATCATGCGGTTTTCTGGGCAGAGAGTGTGTGACACTCTCAAGGTCATTCAGTGGGTTTCCATGGCCAAGCAAGGAATCAAACCTTGGACTCTAGGGTTGTAGTCCAACACTCAAAGCTCTACACTGAGTCTCAAACACTACCACTACTCTGACTAAAATAGATCCATTGAATCAGTGGGGTTCACCCACAAGTTCACCACACACAACTCTATCTATCTATCTATCTATCTATCTATCTATCTATCTATCTATCTATCTATCTATCTATTAAAAATAGACCAAACAAGAAAGGAGGAGGAGTAGCCTTGTATATCAAGGATGTTTTCACCTGTGAAGAGATCCTTGACTTAAACCCAGTAAGCCAGGTCGAGAGCATTTGGGTAAGAATTAAGGGAGCGAGAAACAATACAGATATTCTGGTGGGGATTTACTACAGACCTTCAACCCAGGCTGAGGACTCTGATGACGCCTTCCTCAACCAAATGACTGCACATTCAAGGAGGAGAGAAACAGTAATAATAGGAGATTTCAATTACTCAGATATATGCTGGCAGTCAAACTCTGCCAAGACAGCAAGGTCCAGCAAGTTTCTTGCTAGTCTTGCAGACAGTTTCATGGTCCAGAAGGTGGAAGAGGCCACAAGGGGATCAAATATTCTAGATCTGATCCTGATCAACAGGGAAGACCTTGTTAATGAGGCAGAAGTGGTTGGATCTTTAGGGGGGAGTGACCATGCCCTATTGGAATCTGGCATTCAGTGGGAAGGAGAAGATAAGGGTAGCCAGACACTCATCTTAGATTTTAAAAAAGCGGACTTCTGTAAACTTAGGGAGCTGCTGGCTGGAATTCCATGATCAAGAATAGTGAAAGGGAAAGGAGTTCAGGAGGCATGGGAGTTCCTTAAAAAGGAGATACTGAAGGCACAGTCTAAAACTGTGCCAATAAGGAGGAAAAATGGAAGGCGTCTGAAGAAGCCAGAATGGTTGACTAGAGAACTCTCAGCTGAGCTAAGTGTTAAGAGAAACATGTATAGGAAATGGAAGAAGGGGAAAACCACCAAAGAAGAATTTAAGCAAGTGGCCCGGAGATGTAGGGAGGAGGTCAGAAAGGCTAAAGCACAGAACAAACTTAGGCTGGCCAGAGACATTAAAAACAATAAAAAGGGCTTTTTTAAATACGTCTGCAGCAAAAGGAAAAAGAAGGAGATGATAGGGTCGCTGCACAGAGAAGATGGAGAATTACTCACAGGGGGAAGGGAAAAGGCAGAACTGCTTAACACCTTCTTTGCCTCAGTTTTTTTCCCAGAAGGATACAAACACTCACCCTGGCAGCTGGGGAGCAGGTGAGGAAGCAGGGGAAATGAGGCACGTAATAGGTAGAGGGGTGGTACAGGAATACCTGGCCACACTGGAGGAATTCAAGTCTCCAGAGCCAGATGAATTGCATCCTAGGATATTAAAAGAACAAGCAGAGGTCATTTCGGAACCGCTTGCTATAATCTTTGAGAAATCTTGGCGGACAGGAGAAGTTCTAGCAGGCTGGAAGAGAGCAAATGTTGTCCCCATCTTCAAGAAGGGAAAAAAAGAGGACCCAAATAATTATCGCCCAGTCAGCCTGACATCAGTACCCGGAAAGATCCTGGAGCAGATTGTTAAGCAGTCAGTTTCTAATCACTTAGAAAGCAAGGTGGTAATCATGAGAAGTCAACATAGATTTCTCAAAAATAAGTCATGCCAGACTAATCTTATCTCTTTTTATGACAGAGTTACTAGCTTGATAGATGAAGGGAATGCTGTGGATGTAGCATACCTCGATTTCAGTAAGGCCTTTGACAAAGTTCCCCATGACATTCTTGCAAAGAAACTAGGAAAATGCGGGCTGGACAGGGCTACTGTTAGTTGGATTTGTAATTGGTTGACCGACCGAACCCAAAGAGTGATCACGAATGGCTGCTTTTCATCCTGGAGAGAAGTGACTAGGGGGGTGCCACCGGGTTCTGTCCTGGGCCCAGTGCTGTTCAATATTTTTATCAATGACTTGGATGAAGGAATAGAGGACATGCTCATCAAATTTGCAGATGACACCAAATTGGGAGGAGTTGCTAATACGCCAGAGGACAGGATCAAAGTTCAAAATGACCTGGAGAGATTGGAGAGCTGGGACAAGGCTAACAAAATGAAATTCAACAGAGAGAAGTGTAAGGTCCTACAGTTAGGTAGAAAAAATGGAATACAGAAGTATAGGATGGGGGACAAGTGGCTGGATAACAGTACGCGTGAAAGGGATCTAGGAGTCTTCATAGACCACAAGCTGAACGTGAGTCAGCAGTGTGATGCGGCAGCCAAGAAAGCCAATGCAATTCTCAGCTGCATCAATAGGAGTATGGTGTCTAGATTGAGGGAGGTACTGGTACCACTCTACTCTGCTTTGGTTAGACCTCATCTTGAATACTGTGTCCAGTTCTGGGCACCCCAATTCAAGAAGGACTGCTGGAGCAAGTCCAGAGAAGGGCGACCAAAATGGTGAGGGGCCTGGAAGCCGTGCCCTATGAGGATAGACTTAGAGAGCTGGGTATGTTTAGTCTGCAGAAGAGAAGGTGAAGAGGGGACATGATAGCCATGTTTAAATGTTTGAAGGGATGCCATGTGGAGGAGGGAGAGGGCTTGTTTTCTGCTGCTCCAGAGACCAGGACAAGGAGCAATGGTTCCAAGCTTCAGGAAAGGAGATTCCACCTGAGGCTCAGGAAGAACTTCCTGACAGTCAGGGCTGTCTGGCAGTGGAATCTGCTGCCTCAGAGTGTAGTGGAGTCTCCTTCCTTGGAGGTTTTTAAGCAGAGGCTAGATGCCCATCTGTCGGTAATGCTTTGAGGGTGTTCCTGCATAGCAGGGGGTTGGATTCGATGGCCCGTGTGGTCTCTTCCAACTCTATATTTCTATGATTCTATGATTTCCCATTCTGGTGCACAGGATAGCTCTGAGTTCAAGGAACTGAGCATAGAGGTTTCAAAAGGAACATTCAGGAACATCAAAGAAACAGCTAAAGGGCTAAGAGACTAAGAGAATACTGGACTTCCAGCACATTTTAAAATTGCATTACATTTCAAAATTAGTGCATGCTAACACCCCATTTGATGATTTATGCAAAGAACACATTCCCCAGGCTTTCTGTTCCTTCCCATTTCCCCACTCAGCTTATTAATAGTTGAACCTTGAAGCTGTGCCTGTTTACTGTCTTATCACAAGTCGTTACAATTATATTTCCATGTTTCCTGCTCACTTAGTGCAAAACATCCTATCATCCCCATGAACATAGCAGAACACACAAGGACTTAAACGAAGCCAACTGCCTAATACCATGGCAGGGACAGCTCAGCCAACTTGACACCTATCCTCTATCCAAAAATCTCAGGGCAATTTAATAAGAGGTTACTATAATTTAACCTTCATAGCCAACATGGTTTAATGGCTTGGATGTTAGGCATCTGTTACCCTGATTTCTGCTGTCCCTTGGGGGACACTTCAACGTGCTCCATGTGATAGGGAAGAGAAACTAGCCGGAGCATGAGCAATAGCAATGCAAGAGGTAGGGTAACCTAGCAGGGTCTTTATACCCAGTTTTTACAGGGTCAGGCCAAACCAAAAACCAAATGAAGATGTCCAATAAATGATTTTATTGAATGAAAGCCTCACACACCAGTGCAGTCGCTCACACACTCACTGAAGACCTATTAAGAAGCAAAAGAGAGGAAATTGGACAGGGGATTATTGAAGGGGTTGTAGCTGGGGTAATACTGCACCTTTTCCTGAAGTCCTTGGTCCAGGAAGACAGCGGAGAAGTGGGGCTCAGCACAGAGAGGGCTGAGGGGATCACTCAACGGACAGACAAATGGTCTGCTGGGATGACCAGGAGTGATCCAAAGAACCGCTCAAAAACTGGGACTATTTGTGGGGGGAAAAGTACCTGGAGGGCTAATCCTTTCCCGGGGAGAACAATGGGTGTTGCAACAAGAAAGAAGCTCCACAGTGGTAACTTCCTTTGTGTGATGAGATTACAAGGTGTTGCCAAAGTCTCAGGATCTTCGGCTGCATTGTGTTGTGGTGTGACTTCATGTAAAAGGTCCTCGTCTGACAGGATATTTGCTGTTTGCTGGGGCAAACACACTAATCCCCTCAAGTCAGCTGCTCAGGGGCTGAGGACCCTTTGTTTACTGTGGATTTTCACAGCTTGAGGTCTCCTGGGGCTACATGACTGGGGATTTTACTAGCCTGAGCTGGTTTTCAACCGTTCAACTGTGACTACCTACGTGCTCATTCGGGTGACCTCTCAGGCACGTGAAATCATATTTAATATCAAAATTGTAGACCCCGGGACAGAGTTTTCCAGTGGAGTAACACTAAAACCCTGGAGACCAGGGTTTGGTTCTCTATTTGATTATGGAAACCCACTGGATGACCTTGGGCATGTTGCACACTCTCAATCCCAAAAAACTCTGTGATAGCGTCTCCTTAGGTTGCCATAAGTTAGAGAAAGCTTGAAGGCACACAACAACAACAATAATTTAACAGGACTATAGCACGTGCAAATCTGATAAAATCAATTAGAACCCAAAGGCTTTAACAAAAAACATGTTTGACTTGGTATTAGAATGAAACCAAAGGTCTCCAAGGAGAGATCACTCCATAATTGGGGTGCCATGGCTGGGAAAGCTCTTTCCTACATCCTCACACAATGTACTGACCTCACCGATGGGTCACACAGGAGGACCCTTGCAGTAGATTTCAATCCTCAGGTGGGCATGGATGAGGAGAGGTGCTTCCTCATGTTTTGAGATTGCAAGTCATTTAGGTCTTTAAATATTGCCACAGGCACCACTATCCCTAAACTGCAAAATTATCAGGAGATGACCTCCCCCCTTAGGAAATGTTCCTAAAAACCTGTAATGACTGGCCCTGAGTGATTCCTACTGGGACATCATGGGTGAAGACAGGTCAGCTGGTGGACCCTTCTTTTGCTGCCCTTAAGCTCCCAAACCAGTCCTCCAAAGCTCACAAACCCAGTCCTTCATAGCCCCCATCCCCAAAACTGGGATCACTGTTGGCTGCATTCATCTGAAAATCTCCCCTTAACCCTTCAGAATGTGTGCAGATGTGCAAAAACCAGTCTCAAACCACCCAACCACTCCCTCCAAATATCATTACCAAAATCTTACTGGGGACTTACATCTTCATAAGTGGACTTGCATCTGCAGGAATAAGAATTGGGCTGTTTCCTAATGTCTGTATCCAGTAAACTGCCGCTGCTATGATATTGCACAGAGGAGCCAGCAAAGTGCATTTGTCTCATTGTGAATCAGAAAGCTGATGAGGAAGTACAGATGAGCTCCTGCTGGTGTTCCATTGCACATCTTTGCAATTCACTAATTGAGCTTCTTAGTGCTTTTGCTATGTAGCTAAGTATACATAAAGTTACATAAGGCACACCATGATAAAGGTTTCTGCCTTATTTTTATTTTTATTTCCCCTCTAAATTAAGAAGAATCATCATCATCATCATCATCATCATCATCATCATCATCATCATCACCTTGATTTTCACCCAGCTGGGGACTTAAGGTGATGACAAATGCAGTCATGAATTATCAAACCAAATCACATATAAATAAATCTGTCTGTCTGTCTGTCTGTCTCTGTCTGTCTGTCTGTCTATCTAATCTATCCAGCTACCCACTAATTTGCATTATCTGTTATTAGTTACTCTGTTTTTATAAGATATTAATATCTGCTGTGCCAAAAATCCAATTGATTAGTTGGACATCTACTGTCATCATTCAGTTCTTGAAAATACATTAAAATGTACAGTGTTTTAGCATTATTTAATGTATTTCAAAATACATTCCTTTGCCTCCTCTTCACCTATAAAATAATGACAGGAAGTGATGCAGTGGAGGAAAAAAATGACCAAAGTGTAGATATTTTGGTGCGCTTGGGTGGCAGAGCAGGCTGTGGAGGAATGGGGGAAATTGGATCCTGTTCCATGCACGGTTTCCCATCCCAGTCACAGAGCACTCTGCATGTGTGGGAGCACTGCAGGGAAGCCATCCTTTGTACCTACCACCACCACTTCTCTGATAGGCAGGTAAATGGGAAGGACCTTTGTGGATGATCTTAAGGTATGAGCCATCATCTAATTTAATTCCCTCCTCATGCACTCTGTGTGAGTCTCCGCACTAAGTAATTGAAGTAGCTTGATAGAGCAGTAACTGCTATGACTCCATCCAGTGGAATCCTGGGATTTGTAGTTTGGTGAAGTAGCAATAACAATAGCATATATTTCTATACCGCCTATCAACTAAGTGTTATCTAAGCCGTTTACAATGCATTTTTAGCTAATTGCCCCCAACAAGCTGGGTACTCATTTTACCGACCTACGAAAGGATGGAAGGCTGAGTCAACCTTGGAGCCTGGCAGGATCGAACTCACAACCTTGTGGTTGCAGTACTGGCATTTAACCACTGCGCCACCAGGGCTCCTTATACAGTTGGTGCTCTACTTTTGTGAGTTTAGCACTCATGGATTTGATTTTTGACAGGTCCTTTTTATTTAACTTATATTTTCCTTTTAAAAAAATACAATATTTGACCCTGCTGCGGGGGGGGGGAGTACACTCTAGGAATCTCTGAGTTCTTCAGTGCAATTCTATGGTCAATTTCCACTGGAAGTGAAGTTAGTGTCACGCTGGAGGACCTAGAGATTCCTAAAGAAATGTACTCGTAAGAAAAAATAGAGTTCATGATTTTAATTTTTTATTCATTTTTTCCCACTTTTGTAGGAGTCTTGCATCCCTTACCTCCACAAAAGTTGAGAGCTTACTATACTTAGAATCCTCTACCATAAAGCAGTGATGCTGTAGTTATGGGGAGTACACTAGAGAATTCTAAGTTAGCCATGGCAATTAAAGTGGTATCAAATTGCCCTAATTACTCAGGACAGATGCACCCACAGAAATCTAGGAAGTCAGGGAGAATGATTCTAGCCCAGTCATCTTCTTGGTGCCTAATTCATTATATCCAGGGGTTTGTGATCTGACTCTACGAGCCTTGGTTCTCGAGAATATCTTTTTGGCAAGTTTCTCTACCAGCCTTGGTCCCTCAGTGTGGCAAAAATTGTCACTCCGCATGATGTGCTTATTATGGTGACTGCGCTACTTCATTTTCCTGAAGCTCTTTTAAAGATGTAAATGGCATATCTAAATAAAGGAGAAGCAACATCTTAGCTAAAACAATTTGAGCTTCCAGCTGGGAGACAGATAGGTCAAGATATCAAGAAGGAAGTCATGCCTTTGTTCTTGAATTCTTGGTGTAAATAGCTTCCACAGACATACAATTTATTTTATTTATGATTCTGACTGTTCTATTGGAATTTCATGCTAATAGTTTTGACAAAATAAAAAGTAAGCACCGCCAAAATGGGATGTATATTTGTGCAAACTAAGCCAGTACCTCGAAAATACTATGGTCTAGTTTACACTGGGGTGGATAAAAATTTTGTTTCAATTTGTATTTTATAAAAATTTTACCCAATGCACACGTTTCTTTTAGGATGGAAAGAAGCTAAGATTTCTTTAAAATGATGTGAACAGATTGGCTTTGTGGGCTTAATCCTTAAAATTCTGGACCTGTATCCCTGTTTGTTCAATCATGTCGGTGGTGTTGAACTAGGGCTGTATGACTCTTCTCAAGCATTTACACAATGGCAAGGCTTACAAGGTGTTTCTGGGAAATAAAGGAATGCATTTTTAATCCATGAAATTTGGGGGTTCCTTGGAGCTGTCCAAGGTTCTGAATTCTATACCTATAATAAGGTCTATGTTACTCCACTGGAAAAACTCTATGCTGGGATCTACAATTTTGATATTAAACACGATTCCGTGTGCCTGAGAGGTCGCCTGGATGAGCATGTAGGCAGCAATGGTCGAACTACCGAAAACCAGGTCAGGCCAGTCAAATCCTCAGTCATGTAGCCCCAGGAGACCTCAAGGTGTTTAAGCCCACAATAAACAAAGGGTCCTCAACCCCGAGATGCCGACTTGAGAGGATTAGCATGTTTGCCACAAGTTGAGCAAATATCCTATCAAGCGAGGAACATTTACACGAAGTCACACCACAACACAATGCAGCCAAAGATCCTGAGACTTTGGCAACATCTTGTAATCTCATCATGCAAAAGGAATTACCATCATGGAGCTTCTTTTCTGTTGCAACACCCGTTGTTCTCCCCGGGAAAGGATTAGCCCTTCAGGCACTTTTTCCCCTATAAATAGTCCCTGTTTTTGAGCGGTTCTTTGGATCACTTCCGGTCATCCCAGCAGACCACTTCTCTGTCCATTGAGTAATCACCTCAGCCCTCTCCGTGCTGAGCCCCACTTCTCAGCTGTTTTACCAGACCCAGGACTTCTGGACAAGGTGCAGTATTACCCCAGCTACACCCCCTTCAATAGTCCCCTATCCAGTTTCCTCTCTTTTGCTTCTTAATAGGTCTTGAGTGAGTGTTTGAGTGATTTCATTGGTGTGTGAGACTTTCATTCAATAAAATCATTTATTGGACATCTTTGTTTGGTTTTTGGCTTGGCCTGACCCCATAAAAACTGGGTAAAAAGACCCTGCTAGTTACCCTTCCTCTTGCATTGCTATTGCTCATGCTCTGGCTAGTTTCCATTCCCCATCAGATGGAGCACATTGAGGTGTCCCCCACGGGACCCCAGAAATCAGGGCAACATCTATACCTTGGAGAATTCCCATGAAACCTACAGTTTGTTATTGTGGGTCTTCAAGTTGTTTCTGACTTACAGTAACCTTGAGGCCAAACTATCATGAAATTTTCTTGGCAAGATTTGTTGGGGAGGGGTTGCCACTGCTATCTTTTGAGGCTGAGAGAGGGTGACTTACCCAAGGTCACCCAGTTGGTTTCCTTGGCAGAGATCTAATCTATCAGAGAAGCCAGTACACGACACTCACTCCTGAAGTAATTCCTGCAAAATTCACTATATCAAAGTAATAAGAGACCCAGGTTGCCTCTGGTTTGGCCCATGTGCATTCAACAGACAGGTCAACCAGGCAACGTTTTAGGTGGATTGAGTGAGTTTATTTCCTGCAAACACCTTACTCTCAAATCACTAAGACTGCACACTTAAAGGAAACACTAATAAAATAGAGGTTTCACCTTCATCCCAGATCATTCACTTGGAAAAACGAAATCATAATTATCATTCCCATTCTGATATGAACAGAGGGAAATCATCCATTATTAGTGAGCTACACTCCTCACTAGGCATTCAGGTGTGGAAGAAATACTATCTTCATTTACTCTGAGGAAAATTTATGCTTATTTTCTGCTTTCAAGGACTAAGACCTAGCAATGAAAACAGGGGCTCAGATTTATCCCGGACTAATATTTTGAGCCTTTCCTAAACTACAGATTCCATTGGCTTTGGATTTTAATGCTGTGTAGTGTGATGGGATCCCAGGTAAGGAAGCCATGAAGCCCTCTGAGGAGCAGCGTAGGAAGCTGGGTATGTTTAGCCTGAAGTAGAGAAGGTTAAGAGTTGACAAGATAGCCATGCTTAAATATTTAAAAAAGAATCATAAGGAAGATGGGAGCAAGCTTGTTTTCTGCAGCTCCAGAGACTAGAACAGGGAGGCTATCAGCATAACATTAAACAGCCTAAATCTTAACAATAATTTTTAAAAAATGAGTGCATATTTTAGTGGTCTTCATCCTTATCAAAGAGTATAAAATTCCATAATTATAGAACAGGGAGCAGTGGCTTCAAATTATAGGAAAAGAGGTTCCATTTAATCATTAAGAAGAAACTCCTGATGGTAAGAGCAGTTTGACAGTGGAATACATTGCCCTAGACTAGAGTGTGGTGGAGTCTCCTCCTTTGGAGGCTTCCAAGCAGAGGTTGGATGGTCATCTCTTGGGAGTGCATTGTGTATTCCCGCATGACAGGAGGTTGGACTGGATGGCCCTTGTAGTCCCTTCCAATTCTATGATTCTATGATTCCTTCAGCACACATCCCCAGTATATTAGTTTGATTTTGTGCAGAAATGCAGTGATGAATTTTTGAAGTGGTTACCATTGTCATTCTAACTATCTGAACTAAGCAAAGGTTAAGAAAAAAAAATCATGTTCTCTACACAGATCTATGTCTGCAGATACACACACATATACACATGTACTTTAAAAATAAAGTCATTACCTTCCACTACCACCTCTCTGAATTGGGCCCTCTGGTTCTTGTTAGAAATTTCCCAATCTCCCTGGAGCTATGATCATAAAATTTCCGGACACCCTTAAAACATCCATTAGCTGTAGAAAATTATTGACGGAACTGTATCCAAAAGGCCTTTCTCCCCGCAGACCAATCTTGTTTTGCTGCCATACTTTCATATCGGTAACATTTCACTTTCATGCTCCTAAACTCCAAGAAAGCATAGCGATCTACCTGCCCCTGGATTTGTTCAAAAAGGTTTGAGGCATGTCAGTTTATCAGCGTGTGACCTTTTCTATTAACACTGTCTTCAGGTTGGCTTGGTGGCACACACGGAAAATAAATCTTTTACCCAGGGCTAGGCTGACTGCCTGGGACACTACAGCTGCGGCAGAAATCTGTGAAATGTTTAAATTGGGAACACTGCTATGACTACATATAATTTATTAGCTAGAACGATCCCCAGGAGGAATGAAATATAAAAGTCAGAGGAATGGAAGCCATTAAAATGGATCTAAGAGTGAGACTTTTTTCTTCCCTGGGTAAAAGTTGCATTGTTTAGCTTATTTCTAACCAAGATTGCCACCTTGGAGATAATGCAAATAAAGCCATCCTATAAATTATGTGACCTTTTCATGCTGCAATCTCCAGGAGATCTAAATGGAAATGAACCTAAGAAGCACTGCTTTCTGAGAGTCTCCACTGACCTTGTTTATCGCCCTCTCCCAGACTTTCATAATCTTTCCTTTTTTGGGAGAACTTTCAATAATGGAGGGCAGGGAGGGAGATTTAAGAACTTCAAAGCATGGACAAACCTTTCAAGACCAATGCAGTTTCCTTTCCTCCTTTCCCTTTGATGTTCAGGGCCAGGAGATGGGATCCTGGAGAATGATATTTCCTAGGATGTGGATTGCCATAACACATCTGTCAGAACAGTCAGGGGCATTTTAGAACCTGTAGGACCTGTGGAAACAAAAAAAGGGGGGGGGATCGGTTTTATTCTCTCTGAGTCATCCAACCTATTTCTTCTGCTACCTATTGACCATTCATGGAGCCTATGTATGGATTGCACTTTGAATATTCAAAACATGGATGACTCTCTCTCTCTTTCTCTCTCTGTTGTGTGTGTGTGTGTGTGTGTGAGAGAGAGAGAGAGAGAGAGAGAGACAGAGAGACAGAGAGAGTGGGAGAGACAGAGACAGAGAAAGAGACAGAGACAGAGATGGTATGGTTTGGTCAAGGGTTCCAATGGGGCGTAGCATCCCAGCTGAGCCCTTCATATTTATATTAATGCCTTTTCTCTAACTTGATCATTTAGTGGACAAAATGCTTCCTGAGTTTGGAGATGGGATAGTTCATTCCAGAACTATTTTGGATTTTGCCCAATTCCATAGATAGAGATCTGCTACATTTTAATAACTTGTTGTGAGTTCCACACAACGTGTCTCCTAATACATGACCCTGAATCCTATTGGTTAGTCCCAGGTAGAGTGGACCCATTGTATCAACAGTTGCCATTGCCTTCCTTTGATACTGAGAGAGTGTGACTTGCCCAAGGCTGCCCAGTCAGTGTTTGTGGCTGAGAGAGGTTTCAAACTTTTGGGAATTCTATTGCTCTGTGGTGAATAATTCCCCTCCACTGTGCCGAAACTGGTCCTCCAAATCGCTCCATCACGTTGGATAGAGCCTTTAAAGTATGGATGAAAACCCAGATGTTATTTTACCATCCCACTAACATGGAAGCCATCTGCTGTCACTGTCATAAAGTGCCTCGAATGTTCACCTAAGTGCTGAGAACCTAAAGCAAAAGGCAGGGGGCAATGGTAGGAGAAACTGGGACATCAAAGGCTTATCTGTTTCTGCTTACCTGAAACACACAGAATCATAGAATCATAGAGCTGGAAAAGACGCAAAGGGCCATTCAGTCCAACCGCATTCGGCCATGCAGGAATATTCAATCGAAGCATTTCCCCACAGATGGCTATCCAGCCTCTCTTTCAAAAACAAACAAACTCTGAAGAAAGAGACTCTGAAACACCATATTACACTGTTGAGCTGCTCTTACCATCAGGAAATACTTCTTAAAGTTTAGATAGAATCTCTTTTTCTGAATTTTGAAATGATTGCTCCATGTCCAAGTCTCTGAAGAGGCAGAAAACAAGCGAGCTCCATCCTCTATATGACATCCTTTCAAATGTTTAGACATTGCTATCATGGTACCTGTTAACCTTCCCTTCTTCAGACTAAACATACTCAGTTCCCTAAGCCTCGTCTCATATGACATGGCTTCCTGGTCTTTTACCATGTTGGTCACTCTCTTCTGGACGCATTTCGGCTTATCAGTATCCTTCCTGAACTGCGGGGCCCAGAAGTGGGCTCAGTATTCCGCACAGCATCTGCCCAAAGCAGAATAGAGTGGTACAATTATTTCTCTGATCCAAAGAAGAGAAATGCAAAGGGAACAAACCTAAAAAGAACAAGTAAGGATTGAAAGAATATTTGAATAATGGTTGAAAAACATTTTTTTCAAGTGTTGATAAACCCTAATAAGAACAATCCCTCACTGATGGGAATCTTTTGAATTGTGAATTCAAAATTCACACATGGTTCTTTGTGCAGAAAACAACATGTACAGAGTTTTCTGTACAGGAAAATATTATTTTTGTGCAGTTGTGCAGAAAATGTTTCAGTTAGGGATTTCTTCTCTGCAAAATTCACACATGGTTGATTTGCACAGAAATTAGCAAACAGCTTTTTCTACACAGAAAATAGCCTTTCTTCGTTATTTTCTGTGCAAAAAACACTTTTTCTGTGCAAAACAACCACATGCAAATTTTGCCAAGAAGTCTCAAACTGAGAATGGACTTTGGCCCTTTCCACACCAGGCAATTAGAACAGGGCAGTGTGTCCTCTCACGGAGGTCGTTTGCACCTTGGAGCGGACTAGGAGCGGACTATTTACCGGAGATCTGCACCTCAGTCCACTCCAAAACAACCCCAGTGGTCCTCCAGCGTGTCTTCTAAAGACCGCAAAAAACAGGTCTATATTTTCCTGGAACGCGCCATTGTGTTCCTGCTCCCTTGTGTAGATTCTCAGGCTCGCACCAATGTGAGCCTGTGATCTGCGGAGGGAGAGCTTTAGGTATGGTGAGCTTCAGCAGTTGGTCGGGACCCACGACCAACTGGAAGCTGCCATTTTGAAAGCCAGGAACCGCCATTTTGGAAGCTGGAAGCCACCATTTTGGAAGCCGGAGCAGTGTGGATCTACAGACCTCACACTGCTCCAATTCGCCCTGGACCAAAGTGGAGCCCTGCGGAAGGGCTTCAAGGAGAGTCCACATTGCTTCAGACCCCAGAAGAAGCGGTAGGTAACGGTACTGAGCGATTCCCTCGCCTCGTGCGGAAAGGGCCTTTGAAAACTATCTGTTTTTCAAAGTCGTTCTCGTAGTGAGAAGAATATTGTTATAATTAGTCATTGCTTCCTTGGAGCAGAAAACTAGTGAAGAATTACATCTCTAACAACCAGTTAACTTAGCCCAACACACGTAACTACCTTAAGAAGGAAGGCAGACCGAGAGGCTATCAGCATGACATTAAACAGCTGATATCTTAACAATAATTTTTTAAAAAATGAGTGCATGTTTTAGTGGTCTTCATCCTTATCAAATAGTATAAAATTCCATAATTAGAGAAATGATGCATCAAGAAAGCTGCCCTTAGACACAAAGCTTTTGACACTAGGCAAAGCAGTTGCTTCATTTACACAAGGAAAGTAGCTCTCTAGAATTTTACCCAGGTCCCCCAAGGCATGAAATGTTTCTCACTGCAAGTAGACTGTGTCTGCAACAGGAGGCTGAGCTCTGTGGAGGAGATCACATTCACAAGGCAAATTAGATTGATGTATGCATGGAGTGGAAATCAAATTCTAGAAATATGTATTTGATCAGCATCTGCATCTGGAAAATGCATACAAATCAGTGTCAAAATGCATATGCATTCTGTTCTATTCTGGTCCAAAGATGATGGGGTTATCTTGAGAATATGAGAATATGAGAATATTAAGAATTTCAAAAGGGAATCAGATGTGTCACTAGGATACATAAAACCAAAGTGGAGAGGGAAGAAATGTCTAGTCCCAAAGTCTGCAGAAAAATGACTCTGGAACAGAGAGAGAAACCCTCAGATATTCCCTTTATGGCCTTAGGATCTGGCTTCAAACTCATTTCATCACATTCCTTAACATTCCAGGAACAGGGAACAGAATGTGGACTTGGCAGCAGTCCCTCCAGATTTTTTTCTTAAAGGTACTGTATCTTGTCATACTTTGGGATCTCCATACTTCTGTTCTTTCTTTTGTGTGCCTTTAAGTCACACCTGACCTATAGTGACCCTAAGGGGAACCTATCACAGGGTTTTCTGGGGGCAAGAGTGTGTGATTCATCCAAGGTCATCCAGTGGATTTCCATGACCAAGCAGGGAGTTGAACCCTGGTCTCCAGCATCGTACTTCAATGCTCAAACCACTACACCATGCTTTCCCACTATTTCCATTAGCCACACTTGTTGCCTTATGACAGATAGTGCCGGAAACCATTGCTCTGAGTTTGCAAGATCTGGAGGACTAGGATTCATGGACATCTCGTATAGATTGGGTTGTCATAAGCCAGCCTAATGGCAAATAAAAACACACCAAGGTACTGCCTGCCTGTGGTTTCTGAATTTTCTTCTCTTCTCATGAATCAACATACCTATCCTTGATTCTGGGGGGGGGGAGTCTGAGATCCTGTATCAGGCTTTCATAGTTTAAATATATACTAATGTATTGTCATCATCATCAGGATGCAACTAAGGCCTGTGTCACTGTAGTTAACTATAGTATAGTGTCATAGAAACATAGAATGCTAGAGTTGGAAGAGACAACGGGGGCCATCCAGTCCAACCCCATTCTGCCATGCAGGAACCCATCTCAAAGCACTCCCAACAGATGACTATCCAGCCTCCGCTTAAAAACCTTCAAAGAAGGAGGAGACTCCACCACACTCCATGGAGGCAGCAGCAGATTCCACTGCCCGACAGCTCTGACCATCAGGAAGATCTTCCTGAGGTTCAAGTGGAGTCTCCTTTCCTTCAGCTTGAATCCATTGCTCCTTGTCCTAGTTTCTGGAGAAGCAGAAAAAAGCCCGCTCCCTCCTTGACATGACATCCCTTCAAATATTTAAACATGGCTATCATGTCCCCTCTTAATCTTCTTTTCTGCAGACTAAACATACCCAGCTCCCTAAGCCACTCCTCATAGGGCTTCATGGCTTCCAGACCCTTCGCCATTTTGGTCGCTCTTGGGACACGCTCCCGATTGTCGAAATCCTTCTTAAATTGAGGTGCCCAGAACTGGACACAGGATTCCAGATAAGGTCTAACTACACTGTGGTTCTACTACACTGCACTGCTACTGAGTATCAGTATTGGTGCATCTGTGTATGTGCCTGCCTGCTTTCTTGTCCCATTGTGCAATGGAGAAAGCCTAGGGATTGTTTTTACAGTCCTAGTGAATAAAGTTGTATATGGAAGGCATGAGTGGATAGTTACACAGTACCCAGAAATCTGAAATGACATGCCTGGAACTCTCTTACTTAGTCCCAACTAGAGTAGATCTGAGCCAGTGTGTTGTAATGGCTTGCGCTTTGGACTACAACCCTGGAGGTCAATTCCCTGCTTGACCATAAATCATAAATGACTGTGTAACTTCAGGTGCATCAGTGACTCAGAAAATCCCATCATAGGTACACTTTAGGGTCACCATAAGTCAGAAATGACTTGAAGGCACTCAATTAATTTAACAATTAACTAATTAATTAATTAATTAATTAGTTAAAAATGAACTAACTGTTAAACACTGAGCCAACATATTGGTTCCAATTGGTTCTGTGCCTCTGCCAACAATAGGATTTAGGACCTTGTGGACTGGTTACACTTGCAAAAATGTACTACTCTGCTTCTGCAGTGATGAACTCATAACATCACCCAACAGCTAATAATTTCAGTTTAATATGTAAGGAAGATTACAAGTCAGTATGACACCAACCATTTTTTCCAGCTATTTTTTTTTCTTATGGGAAAGAAGTAAGAGGGAGGTGGATGTATTGCTACTACTACTGGTAATGCAACTACTAATGGTGGTAGTTATTGGAGTAATCTTCTTATATTTCCCCAAGCCATACATGCCCTTGATGTAAATTGAAAATTCTTTGGAGATGGAGATACATATAGCTTTCATGACATCTCTGGAAACCATCCTGAACCTTGGGAGAAGGTGAGGAATAAGCAAACAGAAACAATTTATATTAATGAATTAAAGAAATACATAGGTTGCATCTTACAAAAATCTCACCCTGCTTATCCTACCCCCCCCCCCGCAGTTCTATTCAGAAGAAAATCTCAGAATATCAAAAGGCAGAAGTCTTTGGAGGTTTTACTTGCTTGGTGAACATATTGCTAAAAGGTAGAGCCCAGTGAAAAGTTTTTGAAAATAAAATAAAATAAAGCAGCCACCCCTTCAGCTTGTGCAGAACGACTCCCTGGAAGGTTCCATTTATCCGTAGAGTCTCTTTGATGTACCATGACATCAAAGGCAAACGGAAAGTATTCTCCGCTGTGTGTCGTTCCCACTGTGCAAAATGCTCATTGACCCACTTTCCACACCCTCTCCCCGCTTCATGTCCTTGATTCTGGGAGAAGAAAGACATGTAATCCCCTGATCGTGGAGCTTTTATTGTCTATTCATTTTGCTTCCTCTGCGGGTTGGGAGTCACAGACCCTTCGCAGGTGGCTTTTGCTTCTCTCAAGCGCACTCCTTAGATGCAAGCGGTGTTTTGTTGCTGCGACAAATGTATTGCAGGTGGTTCAAAGGGGCCATGTGCTAGACATCATCTCAAAAGTCTCTGATAAGACTGACAGTCCTTTCCCAAATGAAAGAGAGAGATGCAAGGCTCCCAATCAAACCAGTTTCAAGACATTTCCTAGCACTCTCATTGGTTGCACCAGAGATCTGCACTCTTCTGCAGGAGTAAAAGATGTTAAGGCAATTGGCAATTTTTTTTCAACATGCCAAGCTATTCTTTGACTTTTGCTGCTGACGATGAGAAAATTTGCAAATATTTTTTAAATACCCACTTCTCGTCAGATGCTCCAGATATTGTCTCTGCTTTCTGAAAGACAGCCACCTTGTCCTTTTTATGGACAAAAATAAATAAAAAAAAATGGTTGTGAAGTGAAAGGCTGGACAAACCCAAGGTAGAACCAGCAAATCACAGCTCATGGGATGCTGTGAAGGGGAGCTATGGGGGAAAGGATATAGAGGGCCTTTCTGCATTACATTGTTATAGTGCTGTTAGTCCAGTTTCAACATCCTGTGGAATTCTGGGGCTTGTAGTTTACTGAGGCCAAACAGCTCTCAGTCTGAGAATTCTCAAGGCCCTTCCCTAAACTACAAACCTCAGCATTCCATAGGATGTTGAAAGTGGAATAATAGCACTGTAACAGTGTAGTGCAGAAATGCCCAAAGCATTAGGGCAGTCAGAAACAGAGTGAGGGTTGGGGGAATGGAGAAGATCTGAGTGGGGGTTTGGAAGTGGAAAGAGTCCAGGAAGTTCATGTTTATATAGTAAAATTTTACTGGGTTCATTCTCTACAACTGTATCTGACTGTTTTCATATAAGTAATGAACTGGCCATGCTTTGTCATACTGAACCCAGACACTTGTCCAGGATGGTGGGTACTTGGAGGCCTGAGTACCAGATCCAGGGAGTGATCTTCAGGGAAAAAAGTGGCAAGGTCCATGACAGGAGCCCCGGGGCTGGAAGTTCAGGCCCAACCTGAATAGGGGTTCTGACACAACGGCATTTTGCTGAATATGAAAAACTTTTCTTTTCAGGAGGACTGCTATTCTATAACCTGTTTTCATCTTGGTGGTATTTGCTGGTTTCCATCTTACCATTTTGTGGGTCTCCCTGTCATGGGGTTTAAGAAACAGTACCAACAATTCTGCATCACAGTCTATGGTTTGTAACTTTATGAATCCATGGCTATATCATAGAAATATGACAAAGCCCTGTTAGTGAACTGCAAAAATTGCATCTGGGCACCAGCATATTGTGCTTCTGATGAACATCAGGTGATTTTAATAGGCATTGGGTGCTTCTAATGTGCATTGGAAACTTCTTATGCGCTCGGGACACTTATCATGTGCATTGGGCATTTGTGATGTTGTGGTCTTCCTAGCCAGTGTCTGAAAGCACATGATGCACACTGGTGCCCCTTGCACATCAGGGCTGTGGCACATCGGTCACTCCACTGACTACTATTTTGCCGTGGAAACCTGACTGTTGTAACGTCACAGCCCTCAGGTGAGTACAGACATTGCAAGACTACTGAATTCTCTTTCTCACACATGTAACATTCACTTTCAAAGATCTACATTCCATATTGAAATCCTGTCAACTGCCATAGTATTGGACAAAGATAAAGTAAAAATTACCAGGCTTTTTTTCCTGCTATTTTGAATTCTAATGTGGAATTTATTATTTTATTTTCACTTCCATAGAATTAGAATTGGGACCCTAAGCACCATCCAGTCCAAACTCCTGCCAGTTGCCAATGCAAGAGGCAAACATATCAAATAATTTTGATTTGTTAGGTTTAGTCTTATGTCTGCTAGCTGCCTTTTTAGGAATGATGGGGTAGAAATAGACAGCAAATATAGAAGAGCTTTCTCAAAGCCCAACTTTCTTTTTTAGTCTAATGGGTTTACAGGGAAAAAAATAATACTCTGTTCTTGGACACTTTGCCCAGCTTTTAGAGAGCATGAGACCTGCAGCTGAGGTCTCTTGCTGCTTTTCTGATTACTAAGTGCTAATTGGATTCGATCTGTTCATCAAAGATGGTGCTATGAGTGTGGAATCTCTTAAGTTGTTTCCACATTAACCGTTTTCTCTAGTATTGACAGCATTTGATTTCATTCTTGAGAATTTTGGAAATCCAGATAATGCTGATTCTAATGCATTTCATCCCATGTTTTTTCCATTGTTTCTACCCATTTTTGCCCCTAGAGTGCTCCAACACGGGGAAACTGATGACATCCCTCCCTCAGGGAGCGATGAATCAATCTATTTCTAGCTCATGCCAGCTTTTCAGGTATAGAATTGAAGATACTTTGTCCAATGCCTGCATTACCGTTATTTTTTAATATATGTATATATATACACATAGAGAGAGTGAATAAGAGAGAGGGAAACTGGTATGTATTTCCATCTACAACTTCTCCGACACACTCGTTTTTTATGCAACTTTTCCCTAATGTTTAAAATTAGTTTAATTGCATTTCAGTCAGTTTTATCATACAGTACTGGGTGACCTTTGGAGAGTCACACACTGTCAGCCCCTGCAAACTCCATGATCGGTTTGCTTTAAGGTTACCATACCTTGGAAATTACTTAAAGACACACAACAACAACCCAGAAATCCTTGGATGCAGCATGGAATATAAATATTTTTATCAGTAAATAGGTACATAAGATTTTTACATGCTATTTTGAGCTAAAAGATGCTTTGTAAAATTTGGAGAAATGATCATGCCAAAGGAGAAGTCTGTTGCAATTGGTACAATGGTCTGGGAACTGCACATTTGGTCAATTCACTTAGTAATGTGGACCCAACAAAATACTCCCCATCCATTTCCTCTCAGTTTTCAGAATCACAATGGGTCTCTTCAGGAACTATTCAAGGTTGACAAAACATTATTCTTTTCATTTCATTATTTTCTTTTATGTGATCGCTTTTATACCCCAGAATTGGGAGTCAACTTAAGCCGTGAAAGGGCTGTAGCTTCACCATCTACTGGTATTGCTCCCCTCACATGAAGATTGATGTTGTTAAGAGGAGAATCTCTTTTGTTAGTGGAGGCTTTCCACACAATAAACAATGTTGTTTTCCAGGATTTCAAATTGCATGGAGAACCTGCTTGGAAAGAAGAGTGTCTCTTCTTCATAAAATTACTCTTCATAGGAAGATGGGAAGTTGCTTTATACTGAGTCCCACTTGTCCAATACTGTCATCAGAGATTGACAGTGGTTGTCTTTGAGAGCTTCCTCGGATCGCTCCTGACTTCCATACCTCCTTGCTGCCACTTTGCTTTGCGAGCCTTCCCCTCAGTCCCAAATCCTGAGAATCTTCATATCCACGAACTCCATCTTCTGACTACCTGGGCTTCAAGACAGGTGTAGCATTACCCATACCAAAAAGCTCTTCTAAAAACCCCTCTGTCCAACTCCAACCTTTATTTCTCTAGTTACCTGTGTGAGTGTGCTGCATACACTTGTTTGATTGTATTTTAATAAAAAAAAAACAATTATTATTTAACTTCTGTTTGCTCCTTGACTCGGCCTGACCCTGTAGACGCTGGGTAGAAGATCTCACTCCGTTACCCTGCCTCTCACAGTGCTAACTTGTGCGCTTTAACTAATTTCCCCAACTTGATAATTTGGAGCGCACTTAGGTGTCCCTCACGGGATCCCCAGAAATCAGGGTAACAAACCTATCTGGTGATTCCTGCTATGCTCATGGGGTATCTCATGCAAGCTCTACCCATGCCTAAACCCGTTTAGCTTCCCAAATTTGATAGCATTCATTGTACTGTTTAGCTTGTCTCATCCAAAAGTTCTGAGTGAAAGGATGCCCCCTTGAAAACAACAAACCCTACGACAAAGTCATGAAGGACTCAGTTACTGCTAGTTATAACTAGTTAAATGAAACCTGCATGTACAAAGCAATACAACCAGATTTGGGCTGCTGGTGGCAAACCTCAAGGAAGGTCGCCATCTTCTAATCTTGCATGCAAATTTTAGGGGTCTTCTAGCTAGCTATTCCAGGAACCTAAATGCCAGAACCAATGGTCCTTTAGCCTGTTCCAGCAAAATATATATATATATATATATATATATTGCACTTGCACTCTTCCCTTCTTAAGTCTGAAATTCTATTCATACTTCACTGAATCCCATGAGCAAACCTGGATAGGATTGAGCTGCAGCTATAGTAACTTCAATGGCCATCAAATCAAGGCATGGAAAGACATAACTCTCTCCATCCCCCATTTGATTCCAATATACTTGAAATCTTCCAGCAAATCATTTTTTTTTTAAACATCAAACCAGCTTTATCGAATTTGTAGAGTCCTTTTTCCTGGAAATGACCTTTTGGGATTTTGCAAACTTTGGTGGCTGTTCTGTGCAGCTTCCTAGCTCTTAAAAAAAATCTATAATAAACGCCTGTCAGGTGTTGCTGCAACAAGATAACATATTACTCTTACTACTGGGATCAATCAAACCCAAGTGGCTGGGATTCAATATGTCTTGTCTAAAAGATGTGAAATTTACTGAATAAATTAAGGGGGAACTTCACAGAACCCTGTGTCATAAATTAGAAGCACACCCTGGTAGGATTCCATCAGTTCTTCACTGGGAACAAAACTATGAAGGTATGCACAACTAAGGGAACATATACACAGAGACACATCAAGTGAAAGGAAAAGCTTACACTGGCAGAGGTGTCATTTAGAGAGGGTATGATAAACATGCTACATTCTGCCCCTGTAACTCAGACTACATGCAGTTATTCTATATGATTCTATAAAACCACCTATAATTCTACCCTAGGCCCTTTTTGCATATCAATGGCATCCTGACATGAAGACACAAGAGGACCAGGGTCACAACAGTGCCTCTGCATTATGTCATCAGGGTCCCATCCTTCTTGTGTCATCAACCAACACAATCACCAGCCAATGCAAGGGTCATTTCTTCATCAATGACCCTCGATCATGCAACACTCCTCTCCGCAACAGAGGTGCTTACTTTTCAAGAGCAGCATGGGAAAAAGCCTGGCTGTGCTGCAGAAGGAAGACGCGTATCCCTCGCGCTCCCTTCTGCAGGGAGCCAGTCGGGTGCAAAGGGGAGCATTCTGATCTCACTCCCTTTCTGCCAAAGGCACTGCCGGGATTACAATTGTTATCACTGTGAACTGGCCTGGCTTCAGAAGATATTAGATATCATTTGATATCACAATTCGGTCTCATTTTGCCACCCTCAGCCAAGTGTTTGTGAGGCTCCCTGAACAAGCACAGAGCTAGGCATGGCCCTTAATTGCTGAACATTCCTTTCTCCACCCAGGCAGGCCACACTCAGCCAGATCTTGCTTTAGGAGACCTCCCTAGACAAACACCTCATCAACGACGCATGCTAATACAAAGAGCCCCCTGCTCCGAGCAGGAACCCTGACGAGCTAGAAGCTCAACTGCCCAGGCGAGCTGCATCTGCATACTGGCCATTCTATTGTCAATTCGAACTTAACTCAATCATGTTAAATTCTGACCTTTCGGAGACATTGTCTCACACCCAAACCTCATTGTTCTCTCCCAAGTCCAGACTAGCCTACGGTCATACTTTCCCTATAAAAACCCCCTCGCTTCTGAGTTCCAGATCCCCCTGCTGCTGCTTTGCCTGGCGAGCCCCCTCAGCGAACCACCCTGAGCCTCTTCTCTCCATCTGCAACTTCTCCAGGACTTTGAGAAAGGTGTCGTATCACCCATTTCCCCCGAAAAACTCCTATTTCTTATTTCCTGGTTAGCTGTGTGGTTGTGTTGTCTTACGTGTTTGTCTGTTGTTAATAAAACATCAATTTTTGCTATTTTAAAACTGTCTGACTGCTTGACTGACCTGACCCCATATACATAGGGTTACAAGATCCCCGCTAAGTTACCCTGCCTCTCGTTAGCTTAAAGGAAGTGCTCCAGTTAATTTCCCCATCTTCCATTATTGTGTTTTGGTTATTTGGGTGCCCCTACCGGGACCCCCAGTTAACAGGGTAACAGAATCAGAGGACAACAGGATCAGGTAAGGTGCAGAAATGGCCCTAAAAATTTGTTGCTACTATTTTTCGTCAAGCTAACTCTGGGCTATGGTGACCCTATGGATGAGAGACAACCAAGATAGTCATCAGCTGACCTGCTTAGGTCTTGCAGACTCAAACTCAAACTCAGTCCACCTTTTCCTATTGCCTTTTCCTATTCACTTTACCAAACATTACTGCCCTTTTTAATGAGTCATATTGACTCATGATATGCTGTCATACTGGAGTTTATTTCCAGTCCCCCCAAGCCTGACTTCCACCCTTGAAAAGGAGCTGGAAATTTCTCCAGTGTTTACTAATTCTTGCTGCCACAACCCACTGAATTCTGAATTAACTGAACAGAACAGTGGGACCCTGCTCAGTGGATTACCAATCTCTATGCTAAGGACCTTTCCTTCCCTCTCACCTCCCCCTTCTGAGTGAGAGAAGTCTTATCTAGTGTGTGCCGAAGGATGGTGTGGGAATGGAGAGGAAACAGAGGTTTTACAGAAAAGCATTTATTCAAGGCATGGAAATGAACAAGGCAATAATACACATGAGAGGCTCCCCCCTCCCAGGTACGCTTAAGTTACAAGTAGTTACAAAAACAGATAGATTCTTTGGATCAGCCAGCTCCAAAATATTAACAGCCCTAATACGACTAACTATCTTATTCTAGTTACTCACAATTAGGTTCACAGGCTTAGATGGTCTAAGAGAGGAATGTGGCCAGGAGGCGAGGCATGGGGCCTGCAGCCTACTACTGGCACAGATCCCATCTCTAGGATATTCCTTTGTTGACTCTCTGTTATCCCTTTGTTCTCTCTCTCCACATGGCCTCCAAGAAGTTTTATAATTTCTCCCTGGAAGCATCTCAAGCATCCCGAAGATGCTCACCTCTTTCCTTTTTTGATTGGTCAGTTCTCACCCCGTGACCTATGATGTTGACCCACACTAAAATGTAATCTAATCCCAACACCTCATTAACCCTTGGTTTACCTGAAGAGGGAAGTATCCCCCTTCAGCCAAGTCTAGATAATGGGAAGCCCCATTATCACATATGCCCAGTGTACAACAGCCTCAGTTTAGCCATCTTTGTTTCTAGTTAGCCTTCAGGCTTTCTTCTTTCCAAGATCATTCATTTGTCTCTTTGACACTCCCTGGTATTTATGGAACTCTCCTCCATCACAACATTTCAAATGAGTTGATTTTCTCCCTGTCAGCATTCTTCATTCTCCAGCTGTCAAAACCATACATAGAAATTGGAAATACTATGGCTTGGATTATTCTGACTTTGGTATTTAATTCTATCCATGATTTAATGATATGCATGATATCCTAGAAATGTATCCTGAAGTTTGTGCAGTTTTACTTAGGAATGAATGAGAAGCTGGATTCTCCTGGTTTGTTTTTAAGAATTTAGCAAAAGTTGAAAAGGATTGAAAGAATTTGAGGATTATTATGTGGATCTTTACCCACATGACATGAAGTGTTTTTGGAGAATACTTAACTTTTTTGACTTCCAGGGAATGAGAGACTAGCAGTGTATGTGTCAGGCACAGAGTGCCATGATACCAGGCATGGGGGAGAGGGGTTGGACGTGTAAGTAGGACAGGACGTGGGGAAATTGGCTATCTGTGACCATTATATATGCAGATTTTATTGTGAGAGTACAGCCATGGAGGGTGTTTTTGCTCTTCCCGTACATGGATATTATATAGGCTGCATGGATTCTCTGGGAGCAGTGTGGCTCCTTTATGATGAAGTCTTCTGGATGAGGGTAGCAACTAACCTCACCCTCAGGTGAGACCCTATGTGACCACACTTGTGGATGTAAACCTTCATGATCAACTCAAAGTGAGAAATCAAACATCAGCCATTTTTATACAGCAGATGCAGGCTGGGGTTAGTAATAAGCTGCAATAAGGCAGCAGGTCCTGCTCTGTGATTATGCTATGGTTTATTAGGTGGCATGCCAGGCCCAGATCTTCCATTTTGATGCTCACCTGGGATTGAGCAACTAGGCCATGGTGGAGTTACTCAGGAGAAGAGGCTTGTGTTGGTATGGTTTGTTGCCACTATTGTGTGGGGAACAAAAGGGGTTTTCTTCCTCACCTCTCAACCATTCACCTGGGTGGGAATTTTAAAAAAAAAAAAAAATGGCAAGGTCCTTATCCTTTAGGCTTTCCATGACCTTAGGTTCATGTAGAATAGATGACCTGGATTAATATCACTCAGGTGTTTTGCCCAAAGGAAGGCTGAGGAGGAAGTCAAGGAGTGATACCTATCTCAACTGATCCTGCACTAGGTTGCATCTTTCCAGGTTCAACACAATTTAAGTAGGTTTTAGGTCAAATAAAGTGGTCCTTATTCAATCTGGTTCTCTGTGGCTGGTTTCATTATTCCATGGTTGTTCTCTAAATAAAATGTGGGAAAAATAGAATCATAGAATCATAGAATCATAGAAATGTAGAGTTGGAAGAGACCACAAGGGCCATCCAGTCCAACCCCCTGCCATGCAGGAAAACCCTCAAAGCACTCCCGACAAGTGGCCATCCAGCCTCCACTTAAAAACCTCCAACGAAGGAGACTCCACCATACTCTGTGGCAGCACATTCCACTGCCGGACAGCCCTGACTGTCAGGAAATTCCTCCTGAGGTTCAGGCGGAATCTCCCCTCCTGCAGCTTGCATCCATTGCTCCTTGTCCTGGTCTCAAGAGCAGGAGAAACAAGCCCACTCCCTCCTCGACATGACACCCCTTCAAATATTTAAACATGGCTATCATGTCCCCTCTCAACCTTCTCTTCTGCAGACTAAACATACCCAGCTCTCTAAGTCTGTCCTCATAGGGCATGGCTTCCAGGCCCCTCACCATTTTGGTTGCCCTCCTCTGGACCTGCTCCAGCTTATCCATATCCTTCTTGAATTGGGGTGCCCAGAACTGGACACAGTATTCAAGATGAGGTCTAACCAATGCAGAATAGAGTGGTACCAATACCTCCCTCGATCTAGAAACTGTTAGATCAGGGCTTAGAATATTTCACTGGTAAAAATCTTAGTTTGCATCCCTGTGTATTCATTTATGTTGATCATGCTGAATTAGAGTTGTTACTTCTTTTCTGAATGGATCCTCATCTTTATAGCTATACAACAACTGGGTAAAACATGATTCTTTACACTCCGGGAAGCCGTACTTCTTGAATTTGGGTATTTGCAGATAAGGGAGAAAATTCTTTCTATTCATGTCAGGAAAAAAAAAATCCAAAGTAACAGATTTCTGCATAATGAGGACATAGAGAGATTCAAATGGAGGACAAGGCAGTTTTCCATCCCTTCTAGGTAATATGTAATACCAATATTACATATCATTGTTATATATTGCAGTTAGGGTTAAGGACACAGGACTCCTGCAAAAGAGGAAATAAAATTGCAAATATCAAAATGTATGTGTGTGTGTGTGTGTGGCAAGGGGCTGAGGCTAAGGAAATAGGGTGGCCCTGTGCTTCCTCTCTCTCACCCATCTCCTTCCTTGGATGTCAGGGGTGGGGGAGAACTGGAAGAAGATTTGTGGTGCTGAGTAACTGGGCTATGGACCATCCTTAGCTGGCCAGGCAGTGGCTGGTGATGGCGGTGGTGGAGGATGAGGAAGATGAGAGGCAGGTATTTATAGGGCTGCATGGCCTGATCAGAGCCACCAAAAGAGAAGATTCCCCCAGAAAAGAAACACTTGAGGTGGTGGGTGGTGGGTGGGAAGAGATTGAAGAAACTCATAGACAATCAAATCCATGAAAGTGAAACTTACAACCTGGAGGACCAATTGTACTATACTACATATTAGTGTATTGTTATAATAGTCCAACTATATTGTCCACTGGTCAGGCCTCATCTGGAGTATTGCTTTCAGTTCTAGGCACCTCAGTTTAAGAAAGTTGTAGACAAACTGGAAGAGGTTCAGAGAAGGGCTGTAGCTGGAGTTCAGTGGGGACGCCAAGGGGCTTATGGAGATAAAAAGGACAGCCTGATCTTATATAAACCTACTGGGAGCTTTGTGTGAGGACTGAGTCTTGGTCCCACCTCCATCATGACCAACACTGAAGGCCTGGAGGCAAGAGAGATGCTTCGTGGTGATTGCTCCCAGACTCTAGAACTCCCTGCCAAGGGAGGTTAGATTGGTTTACTCTCTGTTGTTGTTCTACTGGCAGACAAAGATCTTTTCATTCAGGGAAGTTTTGGCATTCTAGATCTTAAAAGCCTAAATCCAATTATTTCATCTATAAGTGACCTACTGAATCAATGGGATTTATGGAAGTGTCCATTAATACAGTGGGTTTGCCGTAGTAGGAACTAACAGCTGGATTTAAGCCATAAGGAATCTAACTGATGCCAGTCTGGTTTGGTTTTGATGTGTTTAAAATTTTGTTTTTAATTTAATTATTTTTATGTTATATTTTTCATGGTAACTTAGTGGACAGAATTCACTTGGAAGCTCATGTCTTCTATGATAAATAGAATTGAGCAAGTTTTGCTACATTCATATTCAGCAAGGGTCCACTGTTATGTTACTACATAGGGGAGCTAGCAAAATGACTGTTGCACATCTGAATTGGTGCACAACAGAGCTGATGCACAATTAAACCAATATGTATTGGGACCAATGCACAAGGGACTGGTGTATCTTAGGACACAAGCTGGGGAGGGCCAGTGTGCATTGGTAGAACCCCATGTGCATTGAGACACTTTTGTCAATGTCCTGAAAGGCATCTTTGAAATTCATTAGGAGAGTGCCTTAGCATATCTGCTATGTAGCTACAAGTAGGCTTAAGTATATGCAATGTAGAATGCAACATAGGGCCTTTCTGGCCTATAGTGTTATAGTGCTGTTATTCCACTTTCAACATATCCTATAGGATTTGGGGTTTGTAGTTTACTGAAGCCAAAGAACTCCCTGGCTGAGAATTGTAAAGGCCCCTCCTCAAACTGCAAACCCCAGGATTCCATAGGATGTTGAAAGTGGAATAATAGCACTATAATAGTGTAGTGTGGAAAGGCCCATAGTATTGTGGCCTTTATTTTTAACATATATATTACTACTGTTCTCAAACTCCCCCTTTTTTGGTAGAATGTTAGTGTTGAAAAACAAGGATATAAATGCAAAACATAACACCTGAGATACAATTGGGGTGGATGGAAGAAAAAAAAATATGTCCGCATCTGATGGATTCATTATTGAGAGAGAGAAAAATAGAAGAGCTCATGATCATAGTATCTCCCCTGCCAGGTAAGTAAGGACAATTAAGGACAGAGGAAAATTGGAAGAAGAAGGGATAACCTTAAATTGGTTCCCCTACAGACAACTAATGGAAAGATTTCAGATGGACTAGAAACTGTACAGATTCGACATGAAAGAACAACATGAAATGATAAAAATTATGAGAGAAAACCCACCACACATAATGGCCAAAGTTTACAAGGTACTTTTGCTACAAAAGAGAGAGGATGAGACAATTAAACATGTAATGATTAAATGGTCTCAGAATCTTGGCCATCCAATACAACTGGAACATTGGGAACAAAGCTGGAAACTGACTCAAAAATTTACAGTGGTTAAAAAAAGAAAACTATTTTAAGATCTTCCATAGATGATATATGACTCCAAGCAGGCTGCAAAAAATATATAATTCTGGAATAGGAAAATGTTGGAAGTATCAAGCTGAAATTGGTACAACTTACCATCTATGGTGGACATGTGATAAAGCTAAAAAATATTGGAATGACATACATAAAAATGTAACAGAAATTTTACAAACTGAATTCAATAAAAAACCAGAAATCTGTTTATTAAATATGCTCCATACAATAGACCAAACTACAAGGAAAAATTACTTGAGGATCCTGCTTTATATGATAACTCTGGCAAGAATAGAATATGCCAAATTTTGGAAGAAAGAAGGAACACTTAAGATAGAACATTGGATTCAAAGTCTTTCAGAGATAAAAACAGCAGATATCTTGACACAAAGACTTAAAGGTTTGTCAGATGAGAAAATAGAGAAAGATTGGGGTCCTATAAACCAATTTCTTCAAAGACAGAGAACATAAAACAAATAGACAAATACCTTTATTGAATGTGAGGAGGAATAGATGTTAAAGCAGGTAACAAATGTGAGATTGAATGAAAGAGATTGTGTAGAAGAAGATATCACTAACTATAAAATTTAATAGGATATGAAGCTGTTGATAAATTGATAAATTATACCAATAAGGAATCAAGAAATATACTTAAGGTTAAGGAGAGGATTAATCTGGAACAAACATATATAATATTTTTTTTCTTTCTCTCAATAGAGTTACTTATTTATAAGATATGCATTAATAATTATATGTTCTGATAAAGAAGTGAGGAAGAAGTATATCATCTAAAAAGCTACAAGTGGTTATATAATTGTATTGTATTTAATATGTATTTTTTATTTGTTGAAATGTTTAATAACAATTATTCAAAAAGAAGAAGAAGAAGAACTCGGCTTCAGGAACAGCAAAATAAGCTTTGTCTTTCCATACAAAAGCCTTGTAAGACATAGTGGTGATGCCTTTGGCAGTTCAAAGTCCTTGATCCCCATAAAGCTTCCAGGCCCCTGCTTTGAAACGATTAGGAGTACGACATGGCCAAAATTGCCTTCGTACAGGCTTCTTACTTCTAAGATTAATGGCAAACTTGAAGAACTCTATGTTGCAGGGGAAGAATTTATCTTTCTTCTCAGGAAATCACAGATGTCTTTCTCTGGTTTGATCCAGGAACCACATAATGTGAAAGTTCCATTCCTGAGAGGGAGAGGACGAAGGAGGAGGAATGAGCGTGGCCATTTCCGCACGACACTATTATAGCGCGATGATTCCACTTTCAACATCCTCTGGAATCCTGGGGTTTGCAGTTTCGGGAGGGGCCGGCCGGCCCCTCTCGAAACTGCAAACCCCAGGATTGCAGAGGATGTTGAAAGTGGAATCATCGCGCTATAACAGGCTAGTGTGGAAATGATGGGAGAGGCCTGACATAAGCTTTGCTGCTCCAAGCTTATTCCAGATAGAGGTCTCTATGGGCAAGCAGCTAGCAGGCACCGTGTAATTTCTCAGTCCTCCTTAGAGTATGTTCATTGAAATAAAGAGGGTCTCAATTCTGGCCTGCCTTGCAGAGCTGTTGGGAGGATACAGTGAGGGACAATATTCTGAAGTAGCTGTGCTGACCGTGCAACAAAACACAACAAAATCCAAAATCCACAAAACTGTGATCCCTTCATGAAGCTGACCAAAACACACAACCTCCACACACTTTCACACTGTAGCCCCGCTTTGAGGTTTCACAAGACTCTGTGCTGTTCTGCTTCTTGATCAGTTTCACCAGGTGGGTGAGGAGTTCTTGATGCTCCCGAAAACAGTTCTTTGACCCACAGTGACAACTTAACTCTACCACCTCAGGAGTCCAAAAGAAATCTGATTGCTCCTCACCATTCTGTTGACAATGTTGGTTATGCTTCAAAGGAAGAGGAGACAGATAAAATTTGGGTGATGACCCAAGGTTCGTATCTCTTTCTCCTCTCCACTATGCCTTCTATAACCTTTCTTTTTTTTTTTTTCCTGATGATGCCATATAAACTTTCCTAATAAATAGGTTACGAGCCACTGCTGGCCCATATGTCTGTCTAGAAATATGCTTAATCAGATTAGCTGTAAAGCTAATGTTTCCCCAGTTCAGAAGGACTCCCCAGGCAGAAGAGATTTTTTTTTTTTGGCTTCCTTTTATTGCATGCAAAGCAATATTGTAAACAGGAGCAAATTGAGTAAGAGTGCCAGGAGCTCTAATTGTTTCCTCACCTTAATAAAAGTTGATGAGAGAGCTGCTCAGAGAAAGCTTCACAGCCTGACCTACAGCAGTCCTTCTTAAACAGTCAACATACCTTTTGGGGTCATGTTGAAGGCCACTTTCCTCATACACCCCTCAAGTTTGACTGTCAAAGTTTTACTCTAGAGAAGGCTTTGTTGGGCTATGATCTCTCTAATATTATGCAACCCATGGCCGCTGTTTTTTGGGAGGGAGGAGGAGGGCAGGGACAAAGTCCCTCTGATCAAAACTTGAAAAAGTTGTTATGACCTACAGCTTCCAGAATCTTCAGTCAACATAGCCTAAGATGGGAGTCCTGGACTGAAATCCTGTTGTTTAGTCTCAACTATGGCAGATCCATCACATCAGTTGTCGAATGCTGGGCCAGTGATAATTTCAGGGACTTAGATTCACCGTTGCCCCCCAGCTCTCAGTCATGGAGGAGGCAAAAGAGGGCAGCTCAGAAGAAAACTTTTTAGCTGAGGTTGAAAAGACAGGAGACTGTTTAGAAACACTTGTTCTCCCGGCTATTTAAGTCTGTCAGCATGCCTTACCATTTGCTTGTGGCAAATGGCTATCCAAGCTCCCTCAAATCTTGCATTCCTGATCCGCATCTTTGTGAACTTCAGTATTCCTGACTTCTTGGAATGGCTTGGACTTTGGCTTTCAGCTCAGTGTTTCTACTGGGTTGATAGCTCTGGACTCTCCCTGCTACCTCCATCTCCTTGGCAAGCACTGTCACATTCCTTCTCTCGCTGGCAGATAAACATGGGTTGGGAGTTGAACTCTGACAGCTACAATCTTGGGCTCAAGAAAAGGGGTTGAAGGCCAAGCCATCATTGTCCTTCTCCATCTTTGCCAAACTGAAATTCTTAGGGGCAAGTGAGGCCATTTCCGTACTAGACTGTTATAGCACTATGAAACTGCAAACCCCAGGATTCCATAGGATGTTGAAAGTGGAATCAGAGCTCTATAACAGTCTAGTGCAGAAATGGCTCTAGAGATGTGGCTATCTCAAAGTCTGGATTGACTTTACTTTTTGGAAAAAAACTATACCATAACATAATAATTTTTGAAAAATAACTGCTGGGCTGCTATGGCATGGCTGTGAAGTATGAATCTACATTCACATAGTTAAGTGGTGGTTGTGCTACACCACTCTTCTCCTTAATACCGGCATTATGCAACTAATTGCCTACATTTGAATGTGTTTGGTGTTTCTACAGCTCCAATGAATCAGGTAGTCCACTGAAGGCATCCAAGGATGTACACTGCATGCACCACAGTTACACTTGTAGAACTCTGTTTATGCAATATTGAACTGAATACAGACATTACACTATGGCCAAAAAAGGATAGTTGCATATTTAAGGAACTGCATGGGCAAGGAAACACTGGTAGCATGCCAACCAATGTATTTTATTTAGCAAAATACTGTAGTGATTTATAGCAGAGATACTGAACGTTGTTGGAGAGACCAAACTAGAATAGGCTTGTTGGACCAGTTGTTGAAAAGTGAGTCAACAATGTAGATAAAACCCTTAGGTTTAGTAGGTCTACTCTAACTGTGACTAAGAATAAGTGTCAGGGCACTGTTTAATTGAAGGGAGAATTTGGTTATTTTTTGCATTTTTAATTGAAATCCAGGTCAATGATTGTAAGATTCATACAGTGGACCTATTGCTGGATTCGATGCACTCCAGACCACAGAGGAGAGCTTTTTGTGTTAGAACACTCTATTAGTCATTACCTTTTTTCTCTGTGGCTAAAATCCAACTGAAGCAGAAATCCTACTGGTATTTTTATCTGGGAGTAGCCAGGAAGGTAAAATAATCATTGTTGTGGGTGATTGGGTGGAAATATTGCCAAACATTGGATTTTGCTACTTGGGAACCACTTTGCCTAAGGCAATAACTAGCTACCTGTTTACACAAGGCCATAAAGAGCACCTCTGCTTGTGCAACTGTTGAGATGGGGCAGACTGAATCTTTCCATCTAAGATCATGTCTTCTGGTGCTCATAATGAATGGGAATTGTAATATTGTCTCAGCCTTTTTATAACCAGTGAAGATAACGTTGAAACAAGAGGTAAGACAGAGAGAGAGAGAAGAGTATCCTCTTTTATCTTTAAAGAAATTAACTCACCCTTCCCTGAAAGTCTCATCATACATTGGATAACAGAGTATGCCAAAGAATTTCAGTGGAAAAATCAGTCTCAGCTTTACAGATTAGAGCAAAGTCTTTGATTGTGTATCTCATGAAAAACTATGGATTGTTCTTAAAGAAATGGGTGTGCCACAACATTTGATTGTCTGGTATTTACTCAGGACAAGAGGTTACTATCAGGGCAGAATATGGAGAAACTGAATGATTTCCAAATAGCAAGAGGGTCAGGTATGTACGCTAAACATATCATATATAAATCAGTATTAGATTCAGAGGAAGAAAGAGTGAAAAGTGGAGGAAGGAACATCAACAATTTAAGATATACAGATGATACCATACTACTAGCAGAAAAAAAGCAAAGACTTGGAATGGCTTTTGAAGAAAGTCAAAGAAGAAAGTGCAAAGGCACATTTAAAACTGAACATTAGGAAATCAAAAATAATGGCTATAGATGATTTACGGAACTTTCAAGCAGACAGGACAGACAGTGAAATGGTTAAAGCTTGACCGGACCTAGACTTGGTCTTTAGTCAGAATGGTTACTGAACTCAGGAAATGAGACTAGGGCCATTTCTGCCCTACACCATTTCCTTTTGCCTTTGGTTGTAGTTGCAGTGGGGCAATGTTGCAATTCACTGAGGAGGTGGTGTTGTACAACCCCCAGGAGCATAAAGTTATTGTCCATTTCCTCGATGTATGATCTCAGCTTATGTAGAATTGTGTAGAATTGATGAAAACACCTAACTGGACTGTGATGACCTGTCTTATGTTAGAGTTTCAGTGTAAACATCATGTTCAAACCAGATTGGATATGGAAAATTACCCTGAAATAATTATATGGATGGCCAAAAAGCACAGTATCAGAGAACAACTCTTTCCTCCCATCCAGTCTACTTTCTTGTGGCTAATTAGTAGACTTTCCATTCAACAGTAAATATTGATTTCCTTACTACCTTATATTTATTGTGGAGTTTTTATTGTTTTGGGTGCTTGTGGCTCCTTCCATCTACAAGGGAAGCCCACGTTAATGGTTTTCACATGCGCTGGATATCAGCTGAATTAATTATAACATTGGGCCAGGGAAATGCATAGACTGAGCCATACATGGAGTATGTGCAATGGAGAAATGCACAAAGCAAATGATAATCAAAACATTTCCCTGGAAACTGGAGGAGTTAAACCTCCATTTAGTGTTGTTAAGGAGGTACAGCTTTGCCTCAGCTTTGCTGGTAACACCATCAGGTTCTCCATATAGGAGTAATCACCCTGATTTTAATTCCTGATTTTTTTATTCCAGATAGTTGCAACCCTATAGCAGAACTAGGTCCCAGTTACTCAAATCCAATTTAAATGGTGTTATGTGTGGTGTTCTGTGTTTCAAACATTTGATTCTAAATCCAATTGCTATTCCCAGCTAGAGTAGAACCACTGAATCAATGGGAGCTTATTAAGTCAGCACTTATGCATGTTCCATTACACACTTCGAAGGTTACAGAGTCATTCTGAGAAATAAAGTTGTGTGGAAAATGATGCACATATTTTAAAAGCTGAATGACTAAAATGTGCATTTTTAAAATAAATTCACAGAAATGTACTGTTGTCGAGGGACAGAAGCTGGGCATAGGAAGCAAACTGTGCAAGTAAACACTCATCTTAGGAACAATGCATTTTAAATTGTACAAGTTTCAAAGTGGGAAGGAAACTGAAAGGCCAGAATCCTGTTGGTTGTCATACCCATACATCTGCTACCCTGATTTCTGGGGTCCCTTGGGGGACATGTCAATGTGCTCCGCATGTTGGGGAATGGAAACTAGCCAGAGCACAAGCAATGGCAATGCGAGAGGCAGGGTAACGTAGCAGGGTCTTTTACCCAGTTTTTATGGGGTCAGGAGAAGCCAAAAACCAAACAAAAATGTTCAATAAATGATTTTATTGAATGAAAATCTCACGCAGCAACGCAATCACTCACACATGCACCCAAGAGCTATTAAGAAGCAAAAGAGAGGAAATTGGACAGGGGATTATTGAAGGGGTGTAGTTGGGGTAATACTGCACCTTTTCCTGAAGTCCTGGGTCCAGGAAGGCAGCAGAGAAGGGGGGCTCAGCATGGAGAGGGCTGAAGGGATGACTCAACAGATGGAGAAATGGTCTGCTGGGATGACTGGGAGTGATCCAAAGAACCACTCAAAAATTGAGACTATTTGTAGGGGAAAAAGTACCTGGAGGACTAATCCTTTCCTGAGGAGAACAATGGGTGTTGGAGTGCTAATGAAACTCCACCGTGGTAATTTCCTTGGTGTGATGGGATTGCAAGGTGTTGCCAAAGCCTCAGGATCTTCGGCTGTGTTTTGTGGTGTGACTTCATGTAAATGGTCCTCGCCTGATGGAATATTTGCTCAACTTGGGGCAGACACATTAATCCCCTCAAGTCAGAGTCTTGGGACTAAGGACGCTTTGTTTCTTGTGGGTTTACACATCTTGAGGTCTCCCAGGGCTACGTGACTGAGGATTTTACTGGCCTGACCTGGTTTTCAATCTTTGACCATTGCTGCCTATGTGCCCATCTGTATGACCTCTCACGCAGACTGAATCATGTTTTAATATCAAAATTGTAGACCCCGGGCTAGGGTTTTTCCAGTGGAGTAACACATATGTCTCCTTATATATATGCATGTAATTTTTTTTTGGCCACTGTCCTACAACCATACTCAATTCATGGTTGCATGAGTGGAGTTTTCCAAGAGCAACCATTTCATATTACCAGATTCATAACTTTCAGCATCACAACTCACTTTTTTGGCTCTTGTGTGGGTTGGAATTCTAACCATACAATGACCAACCTTCCCAAACCCTATTGAAGCTGCACAGCTCACTGTTAACATGGACATTTCAAGGTTGTTGAGAGTGGGAGGACCAATGGTGATGTCCAGTAACACCATAAGTAGAACTATGTTGGATCAGTTTCAGTTAATGGGTGCAGCAGTTATGAAAAAGCTGCTATGAAGTCCTTCTTGGTTGGTTATCTGGGGAAGGGAAGAAGTTAGATCTCTGCTACAATGTATTATTAATGCATCTCTCAGGGAGAGAAATTTTCTACCATGTTTAAAAGAAGCAGTGGTACAACTACTTCTAATAACAGTCTTCCCTAGTTGCTGTGGACAACTACAGACCAGTAACAATTTTTCCCTTTTTGGGGGACAAGGTAACTGAGAGGGCAATTTCTTTCCAACTCCAGATAGTCATGGATGATACAGCTTTTCTGTACCCATTTCAAAACAGCTTCAGAGCAAGATATGGAGCTGAGACTGCTATGATGGCCTTAGTGGATGATGTTTGCCTGAGCACTGATAGACGGAATGTGCCCTTTCTGGTGTTTTTGGAACCCTCAGCATCATTCACAACCATCAACCATGGAATTGTTCTGGAACGCCTGAGGGATTTGGGGACTGGTGGGACTGTACTATAGGGATTCTGCTCCTATCTCTTGGGTACATTCCAGGTAATGGTGCTTGGGAATAGCTGCTCCTCAAAAAAGGAGTGGCTATATGACATACCACAAGGTGCCAGTCTTTCACTGATGTTGCTTAATATCTACATGACAATGTTGGGAGAGTTCATTTGGAAGCATGGGGTGGGGTTTTGTGGCACCAGTATCCAGATGACACCTAAACATATTTGTCTAGTCCCTCAATAATAGCCTCAGCTAAAGATAGTGTGTCTCCTCTTAATAAACATCTGGAAGATGTAATGGTTTAGATTTAAAAAAAATGAAGCTGAACCTAGACAAGATGGAAGTTCTTTCTGTTAAGGGTCATAACTTGGGTCTGGACGTGTGTTAACCAGTTCTAGGTACAATTATACTCCCATGAAAGACTGTATTCACAACTTGGCGGAAGGGTTTCTTCTGGATCTGTTGCTCCAAATGACAACCCAGATAGATGAGATGTCCAGGAGTGGTTACTACGAGCTTTGGCTGTTACTGCCATCTAAGCCCCTGCCCAGAACCAGAATATCTTAGATGGGAATGCATGCAGTGGTAACACCTCAGAGTTGGTATCTTGTTAGTGGCATACACAGGCATAAGTCAACCTTACACTTGTGTATGTTTGTTCAAGGAGGAGGCTGACACAAAGACTTATATAACCTTCCTCCTTCTGTATCAACCAAAGTCTCCCCACCATAGTTAGTGTCCTATCTCAGTCCCAAAGGCACAGCTGATAATACAAACAAAACAAACTGAATAACTCCCAGCTCATTCCAGGCAGTAAGCACAAAGTCATAAATAAAGTCCAATGGGTTCCAAGGCAAGAGACTGTCCAAGGTCAGTTGGAGTATTGAGCAAGGTATCTGGCAGGGTAGAAGGTCAGATAAGCTCTAACAACTCCTAGAGGGGAAGGACTTCAGCTGCAGTGCCTCCAAAATAATTCCATTCCTGGTTGAGAATGGAGGCGGGGAAAATCATAGAAGCATCTGAATGTGTCCCCATGGCTGGGCATAGAATGATTACATCAGACTTTGGGAGATTCCCATCAGGCTTCAGCAGATGAAGTAATTATTTCACATCTGATTATGGGGACATAGTCATATGCTGACAAATTCAAGGGACTTCAGCAACTGTATAATAAGTCCAGGGGACTGATTGATGGCCAGTGACAGCGCAGTTCTACATGGGAAATTACTGTGGCCCTTTCCGCAATGCACCTTTTCATGGAGCTAGGGTGTGGGGAATGCGTGAGCAGCCTCCAGCGAGAGGCTCTTGCATCCCAGTTCCTTCAGCTCTGCAGCTGCCACCCACTCACACGAGAACCCCACCTATTCCTTCCACAGTGCAGCCTGGGATTTTCCCAGGCTGTGCTGGGGCAGGAAGCGTGAGCTCTGCGGCTCTGGAGCTCCACAATCAAGGCAAGTGTGCATGGGGCCTCGGAGCAATGCAGTATCGTGCACCATTTTCAGCTCAAAGCCAAAAATGAAAAAGTGTGTGAGCAGTGCCTGCCAGACCATGGGGCATCACACAATTGTGAGTGCGTCATGTGGACTGCTCCTCACATTCGCGCAATGCTTGAGGGGTCCTTTTGCATGGCAAATGCTGTGCGAGAAGGGCCTATGTCATGCTGAGCCTCTGATTCTCTGACAAAACACTTGAATTTGTATCTCATAATGGACAAGCAAAAACTTTACGTTATATAGTGTGGACTATAGAATATACTATAGATTATAGCAAAGATTACGTACGATATTCTGCAAAATATTTCTCTTTAGCTAATATATTTTAGTTTTGCATGCTCTTTAAATTTGATTTCATCTGTACTTTCGTAGCATTATGTACAATGATTGAAAATTTTTGCCATTTGCTTGAAGAAGCTGAGCTACAGAAACCATTGAGCCTTGAATGACCCCAACAGAAAAAGTTAATGGATTTACACATTACGAGCAGTAGACACATATTAAAAAGGAAGAAAGTTCAGCACTTTTAAGCCCCATCATAAATAACATGCTTTCCTACACTTTAATTAAATGTGATGTATTATGAGATGTAACTGAGGTGTCATTCCAGGTTATGTAGTTCATGTTTCTGTGAGATTTTGATTCCCCTATAGAGATTTTTAGAACTTTTCCAGGATCCTGAACAAACAGTGGTATCAAAAAATGAAGGAAACTACCAGTTTGGCTTTCTCTTGCATTCAAATGGTTTGAACCTCAAGTCCTTTCCATATAGAATATGAAGTCTGTGAATCCCACTAAAACTTTGAATACAAACTGAAACAAAATCCCCACCCCTTCTTTCACATCAGCCAGTGACCACTCCTACCATGGAGAGAATCTTGCTGAGGACAACCGCAATTAGCACTAAGAGGTGATCAGTAAGTAATATTTGCAGCAGATCTACCTATTGATCCATGACACTTTTGCATTATCATTCTGTACACTCCTACTCCACGATGTTATAATTGGCAATTGGTAAATATTATTTAAATGGCACAAAATATAAATTATACACTTATGGCTGAACACCACATGGAAAAGTACTCTAACTAGGAACACGTGCTTAGGTAGATGATGTCAGCATTGCCAGATCATAAATTCATGAGGATTAGCAAGAGAGCCCTGACTTATTGGCTCAAGACAATCCTATCAATGGCCCAAACTCAGAAAACAATAGCCAGCAAGGCAGCTCTGATGAGGCAATTGATGACCAATGTCCTGTAACCTTTTCCCACCACATTTCCTTTTTGTTTCCTCACTTGCCCAGCTATTTAGGGGCTGTCACAACTTTCATTAATGCTTTGTCTCCTGAAGGCCAAGACCATTAGCCCATCCTGGACCCCTTTATCTGCTCTGCGGGAGAGTCATTAACGCCTTCCCCTTCAGGGCAGGAAATGGATATTTAAACACTAGCTTAGGCTTTGGCACTTTGCTAGCACTTGGGCATCATTCTCCATCTCAGTCCCTTGTTCTTCTGTGCTGCCCTCAAACTGTCATGTTTGAGCCATCTTACCTTGACTTTCTTCTCTTTGGGACTTGTAAATATCACCCACTGCACTCTAACTCCTTACTATCCAACTTTTCCCTCCTTTTCCTCTTTTAGCGTTGTACAGTTGTAAGACTGCTTGAATCTTACATGTGTTTGTGATTTCCCTCAATATAACATTCTTTTAAGCTCCAGTTGGTATCTCACAGTTAGTACTGTTATATATAAGTGAAAAGATCCTGTGGTTACCCTCTTTTGAACTATAATTCCCCACCTTTTCACAGAGGCATTGGCATCACGGGGGGACCCCTGTGTCACCCATCTTCTGGGGTAACATTTGTTAAAATATTCTGGATCAGTGTTTCCCAAACTCTGGTCTTCCAGGTATTTCCAAGGATCCCTGATCATTGGCCAAGGGAACTTGAAGTTATGGGAAGTGAAGTCCAAAACACCTGGAGTACTAGGGTTTGGGAATCACTGTTCTAGATTATATGCACCTAGTCCACCTCAGGTTTCCTGTGGTGTATCTGGGAAGGCTAAAACAGTTGCCTGTGGCCTTAGACAGGGAAGGAACTACAGAATAATTGAGCTCCATTCTTACTTCTAAGAATTCCAGGACTCTAAAAACAGCATAGTATAAATCAGAAACCATCAGCATCAAGATTGGGCAAAATCATAGAAGTTCAAGGCTAGACTTTTAGCAGTGAAGAGTGAAACATTAAGTGCTCTAAATTTGTATGGGTGCATGGTTTTGATTGTTCACCTTAAAAAAAGAAAAGAAAAGAAAACAACCCTCATGTTCTTTTCCTCTTAACCATTAAAAAATGTGAATGGTCATAAACTCTAACAAACTGAAAATAAATTCTCCCTCGTTCCCACAGCATTCAGGAAAAGAGTCAGAACATGAGTTTCTATACTTCTCAAACTGTTAAATCCTCAGATTCACTTGCTGCTACAGTAACGTATCTCTTTCAATCTGTACAGCTATGACTGTGCCTGTATCTGTGAAGTGATACTGCTGAAATGAATGGCTCAGTGTGATAAATAATATTTATCACCTGCCATTACAATGCTGATAGAGAAAAGATGCCTCCATAGTAATTGCTGCATTTTATGACACGGCTGTGCTGGATCTAAGTCCGTTATGATTTCCACTGATCTACAGCACGTGGAAGGAATTCAACAAGTAGCACATACAGTTCAGGACATTTGCTTTGCAACCTTACTGGCAATGATTCTTATGTTTGGTCCATTGTATTTATTGATGTTCAGAACAAATTGTAGATTGGAAGGAGTCCCAAAGGTAATCAAATCTAATCCCTTTCTGGTGCAGGATGTTGTCGTATGAAGCAGGCATGATAGATGGACATCCAACCTCTCTTTAAAAAGCTCACATGAGTGTTACTCCAAAACATGCATGACTCTGGGGTCCACCTGTGATGTCAGTGCCTTTGTGGAAGGGTGGGGAATATTAGCTCAAAGAGGCAGCCAGCAAGAGGCAGGGTAACTCTACAAGATACTTTGCACCTATGTCTATCAGTACTAATGTAGGGAAAAACCAGCCAGAGAGTCAAAAGTAAGCTTCTTTGTTTTATGCGGGTGGAATTAACAATCACATGCACAATATCTAAGCAATCACGCAATCACACAAGTCTAACTCAAGGAAAAGAGAGGAAAGGTTTCGATAGAGGACTTTTAGGGCAAAGTGGGCGATATTTAACAAACCAGTAGAGAAGCAAAGAATGATGTGGCTTAGATGCAGAGTCTAAGGACAGTGCATAGACAGGAATTGGAGTGGCAGAGTGGTGACCAGCAACCAGTGTATGGTGAGTTGACTAGCCAAAAAGAGGGGTTTAAATATTCTTTTTCTGCCTGGAGGGCTTGGGTATAAATGGCTCTCTGGCGGAGTAAACAGCAGGGTCCTAAGAGTGCACAGTGAGGTCCAGAATGAGCTGATGATCTTAGTATTAGGCCACAAAGAGACTGATGGGAATTGTAATAGCTCCTTAATTGCTGGACAGGTGAGGGGAGCAAGGAGAGTTTCCTGCTAGACAAAGGGAGAAGGTTGAAGAAAACTTGTCCTTCCATGGAAGGAATTTCGATGCCATTGTTTCCAAAAGTTGAGTCACTGAGTGACATCTGCAAGTCCATTGTCAGGGAGTTTTCCTGGCTATGACCTCACCATGCCCTGAGGTGTTTCCTAACCTGATTTTGCAACACAAATGTAGAGCCACTTTTCTGTTTGCCAACCAGCTCCCAATCATGGCAGGATGTAATGTATAATTTATATTTTATGCCAGTTAAATATTTGTTTTGCCAATTAAATCATATATTGTGGAGGAGGGATATACGGCCTGGCAATATGGGAGCTGACCACTCTCTGAAACTGTCAACTTCATGGTGAAACAGAGCTTAGCATGTGGAAGTTCTTCGTAAAGTTATTTGAAATCCCCTTTCTTGTAGTCTGACTCTTTTGGTTAGGGTTCTACCTTATGGGGCCATAGAATACAAGCTTAGTCCATGTATTACACAGCATCACCAAACCTGTGTAAAGATATTTATCACACTTTATCAAGGGAGAGGATGCTATATGACCACTTGCAGGGGGGACACTTCATGATCAAGAAGAAATGAAAAGATGGTTGTTAGAATACACTGAAAAACTGTATCTGTATAAAAGAGGTGAAAAGATGGCAGATTTGTTCAAGAAAGAACCATTTGAAGATGAACCCACAATTTCTGAAAGTCATGTGGAAGAGATACTCAAAGGACTCCTGAGAAAGTCAAGGAAGAAAGGGCAAAGTCAGGGTTATAGCTGAACATTAAGAAAAATAATGTCCAAAGATGGTTTACATAACTTCAAAGCAGACCATGAAAGCCAGTATAGTGTAGTGGTTAGAATTCTGGGCTATGATTCTAGAAACCAGGCTTCAAATCCCCACTTAGCCATGGAAAACCAGTGGATGATGTTGGGCACTCTTTCAACCTGAGAGGAAGGTAAAGGCAACTCCCCTTAATAAACCTTGCTAAGAAAACCCTGTGACAGGTACCTGTTAGGGTCACTATAGGTCAGAACAACTTGAAGGCGTGCAGCAGCAGCAGCATCAACAGTGTAGCCAATGAAGACATTTAAATAGTCAAAAATTTCCTATTTCTTGGCACAGTCATCAACTGAAATGGAGACTGCTGTCAAGAAATCAGAATAAGACTAAGACTAGGAAGGTCGGTTATGAGGGAACTAGACAAGATCCTCAAGCTCAAAGACATATCGTTGGATACCGAAGCTGGGATTGTCCATGCCCTTGTATTTCCAATTTCTATGTAAGGTTATGAAAATGGAACCATGAGAAAAACTGAGAACATAGTCATCTTATCTGAAATGTGGTGCTGCAGACACTGTAGACTTCCAAAAGGACAAATAAATAAGCTGACACTGTCATATTTGGACATGTCATATGAAGACATGACTCACTAAAAAAGAAAATGTTTGGCAAGGTAGAGAGCAGCAGGAGAGGAGGAAGGACATGCTACGGTTGGATAGCCTCAATTAAGGAAGCCACAGTCCTGGATTTGCAAGGCCTGAGCAGGGCTATTGGTGACAGGGTGACTTGGAAGTCTCACATTCATAAAGTCATTATAAGTCAAAGTCCACTTGATAGCATTTACCAACAACAACCACATCTTCATATCATATTAGTTGGAGATAGGGTTTCAGATTTTCCTCTGCCTGTCATTCTGGGAGCAGCTACTAACTGATAGAAGTAATCAAGGTAAAACTTATTTTATGGTTTTGTTCAGATATCAAAGAAAGCCCTACAGTATCACTAACAGCCCACCAAGAAAAAACAAACTAAACCACTTCCAGCTTTGACTGGAGCAGGACTGAGTAGGCCAGATTCAATTCCCCATTTGGCAATAAGGTTCAGTGGATGGTGCTTTTCAGGTTATCTGATGTGTAGGACGGGCAATTATTTCTTTTTTTCCCAGTGCGCCAGGGAATGACACTAGATTTTTGCCTCTGGGTATGGTTGTTTCTTGCTTCTCTGGAAACTTGCCAGGGATCAGCAGGTGATGGCTCAGGGACTGGCACCAGTCCTGGGACCACCACTTTGAGCAGCACTGTTGCAGATGACCATCGTCTGCTTACTATCTCTGAGACTTATTGACTCAAGAGGGCTCTTGTGAGTACAAAAAGGGGATAGAACTAAATATTCTTTCTTCTAGGTAAACCTGAATCCCAGACTAGAATCCTTTTGTTGTCTTACGCACATATAAATTCTACAGAAGCAGTTGGATGTATTTGTCTGATGCAGAATATCTATATTCAGTTCAAGGTTCTGGAAGTAGACTTAACACTGTACATACATATCTGTATGCAATGGACCTCGATGCATATGCAATGTGTATTAAGTTATGCATTTAGTTGCACGTTCAATACAAACATTGGGTAGCACAATGTGTATAACTGTCAAGTGGAAATGCATGCTTCACAACCCTGATGTAGCATCTCAACCTCTGACTCTTGAGCTCTATGGGAATGGCAATCCTGAAAGACAAAACCTCATGCTTGTGAAGTGTAAATTTAAACTCATGTGCTTAAGTGGCAGGTGCATTACACCACTCTTTTCTGAATCCCAGTGTTGTACAACAGATTGTGTATCCATACACGTGCTTGCCATTTCTGCAACCCCAGTGAATCAAGTGACACACTGGAGGCAGTGGTGTGTATTTATGCATTGTCCAACAATGTACAACTGTATGTGCAACATGTTACACTTGCAGAAGTGAATACAGATGTTACACCATGAATAAAAAACAACTGAATGCTTACAGGAACTTAATTGTGCATAAAATACCAACAGGATGCCAAGTAATATTTAGCCCATCAGTCCTGTACAATGACCTACTAGGTCGTTAGCGGTCCTCTTCCCATTTTTGAAGACATCCATGATTCCTTTTATACTAAGCTCAGTGGTGCTTCACTTCTGAAAGCCAATGCCTGTGATGAAACCATGGATTTCTGTCTTATCCTTAGAGCAGAGAACAGATTCTTCCTTCACAGGGCCCTTGAAGGTAAGTTTGGCCAGAAGTTTGAATTTTTACAAACTGGTGCATCTTTCTAACCAGACTCGCCTGACATGTATTTGTAAAAAGAGGCTATTGAGAGACATTTCAGACTTTCCCTACAAAAAGCCACCCATCAATCTCAACTTTACAGAACGGTTTCATCGCCAATAGTTTAAAGTAGCTGTTGCAGCCATTTATCCATCAAGCTGCATTTTAAGGATGGTGTTCCACATCTCTCGGGTCTCAAGGCCGGAGTGACAAGGACATAAAGAAAATCTGCGGCTCAACTTTTGGCACAGCCGGCAAATGCTGACAAACTGTGATATTTCACCATGTGTCTCTTCAGGCAGGGAAACAATTTGACAGCTGATTCTCAAACAGTCTGCTATCAGGGCTTAATCTGAGCCCTGGTCTCACTAGAGTTTAGCTCAAGAGAACCTCTTTCAAAAAATAACAATATTTATCATGTATTGAAAACTTTCTAGGAATCTTGACAACAAGGGCTGAAATCTGTTCAGGGCTTTATACTGGCATAACTGGAGCCACTATTGCCAGCATTGTGAAAGGAGGTCCCAGGGCCTTCTTACATAACAGTTGTTGCTGGGCAGCACAACACTGTTGGATAGCACCTTGGAACAGCTCTAGTCCATAGTCTCCTCCTTTGGAGGTTTTTAAGTAAAGGCTGGATGGCCATCTGTTCGGAACTGTTTGATAGGTGTTCCTGCACAGCAGGGGGTTAGAATAATAGAAATGTAGGGTTGGAAGAGACCCCAGGGGCCATCCAGTCCAACCCCCTGCTATGCAGGAACACCCTCAAAGCAGTCCCGACAGATGGCCATCCAGCCTCTGCTTAAAAATCTCCAAGGAAGGAGACTCCACTACACTCCGAGGCAGCAGATTCCACTGCCAGACAGCCCTGACCGTCAGGAAGTTCTTTCTGAGGTTCAGGTGGAATCTCCTTTCCTGTAGCTTGAATCCATTGCTCCTTGTCCTGGTCTCTGGAGCAGCAGAAAACAAACCCTCTCCTTCCTCTACATGGCATCCCTTCAAATATTTAAACATGGCTATCATGTCCCCTCTTAACCTTCTCTTCTGCAGACTAAGCATACCCAGCTCTCTAAGTCTATCCTCATAGGGCATGGCTTCCAGGCCTCTCACCATTTTGGTTGCCCTCCTCTAGACTTGCTCCAGCTTGACCAGGTCCTTCTTGAATTGGGGTGCCCAGAACTGGACACAGTATTCAAGATGAGGTCTAACCAAAGCAGAGTAGAGTGGTACCAGTACCTCCCTCGATCTAGACACCATACTCCTATTGATGCAACCAAGAATTGCACTGGCTTTCTTGGCTGCCGCATCACACTGCTGACTCATGTTCAGCTTGTGGTCTATGAAGACTCCTAGATCCCTTTCACATGTACTGCTATCCAGCCACGTGTCCCCCATCTTATATTTCTGTATTCCATTTTTTCTACCTAAGTGTAGGACCTTACACTTCGTTCTGTTGAATTTCATTTTGTTAGCTTTGGCCCAGCTCTTCAATCTATCTAGGTCATTTTGAATTTTGATCCTGTCCTCTGGCGTATTAGCAACCCCTCCCAATTTGGTGTCATCTGCGAATTTGATGAGCATGCCCTCTATTCCTTCATCCAAGTCGTTGATAAAAATATTGAACAGCACTGGGCCCAGGACAGAACCCTGTGGCACCCCGTTAGTCACTTCTCTCCAGGATGAAAAGCAGCCATTTGTGATCACTCTTTGTGTTCCGTCGGTCAACCAATTACAAATTCAACTAACAGTAGAATTGATGACCCCTGGCACCTCCTCCAACTCTACGATTCCATGATTCTATGATTCTATAATCAAAATTGCCATGGAAGTGCACTGGGAAAGCTCCTTCCAGCTACCTCCCAGCTGACCACTCTACCTCTCCGCTGTCTGGACTGCCACGTTCGTGTTCTGGAGTTTTAGGCTTCACCAGCTGTAAATAGAACCTCAGCCATTCTCTCAGAAATATATACAACCATCCTGTAAAGTAGGCCACCATTATTCTTCCTATTGAAGTTTGCATGCCGGGAGAACAGTGAGAAAGATTTCTTGTTTTCAATTTTCAGTTTGGAGAGAATGATTTAGAGTCAAGATCCAACAGACTGAATGTGGACTATAAGGCTCAGGCCATTTCCGCACTACACTGTTATAGTGCTATTGTTCCACTTTCATCATCCTGTGGAATCTTGGGCTTTGCAGTTTAGGGAGGGGCCTCTAGATTTCTCAGCCAGACAGGTCTTTGGCCTCAGGAAACTATAAACCCCAGAATTCTACAGGAGGTTGAAAGTGGAATCACAGCACTATAACAGTCTAGTGCAGAAATGGCCTTGGCTTACCTAATGTTTGGCCAATTCCACTAGGTGACCACTTCTGACCTGCACCACCTCAGCTTTTTTATTTATTTTTATATATATATATATATATATATATATAAATATTTTTTTCTAATATCTGTAAATCTCTGTAACTCTTTGCAATTCTTCACGTATGTTTAAAAACCATCTCAATAAAAATTATTTTTACATATTACATATATGGTGGAAATGTAAAAGAGCTAAAAATTTTTGGGAAATAATTCATAGTAAAATACAAGAAACATTAAAAATAAGATTTGATTTGATACCCCAAATTTATTTACTCAATATGATAGATGAATTAGGCATAAATAAATCACAGAAAAGAATAACATTATATATGATAACAGTAGCAAAACTTTGCTATGCTCAAGTTTGGAAACAAAAAATTACACCAAGATTAGAAGACCAGTTGTTTAAATTGTATGATATGGCCTAAGCAGATATTGTGATTGAGTCTTTAAAAGATAATCAGAAAAAGAAAGTACTTGAAAAATGGAAAATGGTACTCCCAATATGGAAAATGTGTTGGGGGAAAAATGCAACATTATTTATAAGTTAAAAATAGAAATTATATAAATGTATTATATATTACAAGAGGTAATGAAGGAAATATGATGTCTTAGAAACACAAAAATATTTAAAATATTTAAGTATTTTGGAACAAGTAATATGGTTCGAGAAAGAAATAAAAGGTGTAAGAAATTTATGAAATATATTTAGGATAAAGAAGGAAAGTATATATAAGGTAGCAGAATACCCTGAGTTTCAGAAGGGAGGGGAGGGATGATGGAAAATTTGAAGTAGGGGAAATTGGGTGTTGGGATTTGGTAAGAATGAATGAATGAATTTATTATATTGATTTAGTTGTATAAATGTTGCACGAGTAAAGTTTGTGTGTTATGGGGTTATAGGGTAATCTATATTTGATAGGCTTGTTTTGTAATTCTTTTATTACTTTTTCAATAAATTTAAAAAATATATATATTTTTTTTTTAAAAAACCTTGCCCAGTTTTCAAAAACTATTCACATTTTGGAATTATTCTCCACAAATGTTTGCCCACGATTGTTTTGCCTATAAAACAGCATTACCTACACGTGAAATGGCATTTTCTGAAGAAATAAAATTTCCATGCAGAAATATTGTACTGGTTGCAGTAAAAGCTGTTTCCTATGGAGAAAAATGTTGTTTTTCAAAAAAGCAAAACAATCTCATGTAAATTTTGCACAGATAAGTCCCTAATTACGGCATTTTCTGTGTAGGAAACAGCTTTTTCTGCACAGAAAATGTGTCTCCTCCCCACTTGCAAATTATGTGGAGAAGTCTTGAACTGGTGAGATTCTTGTCAGTCCAGGATTTATCTCATCAGCATTTCTCAACACTTGAAAAACTACTTTTAAGCCATTTTTTTTAAAAAAAAATAGAATAATAGAATCACGGAATCACAGAGCTGGAAGAGACTACAATGGCCGTTGAGTCCGATGCCATTCTGCCATGCAAGAATACACACCCAAAGCACCCCCAGCAAATGACCATCCAGCCTCTCTTTAAAAACCTCCACAGAAGGAGACTCCACCACTCTCTGAGGCAGCACATCCCACTGTTGACCTGCTTGTACCATCAGGAAGTTCTTCCTAATGTTTAGGTGGAATCTCTTTTCCTGTAGCTTGAATCCATTGCTTCTTGAATCCATTGCTCCTTGTTGAGGCTCCAACCTCAACATGTCATCCCTTCAAATATTTAAATGTGGCTGTCATGTTGTTATCCTAATTTTGGGGGTCCCTTGGGGGACACCTCAATGTGCTGCACGTGATGGGGAATGAGCAATAGCAGTAGCAATGCGAGAGGCAGGGTAACCTAGCGGGGTCTTTTTGTCCAGTTTTTAGAGGGTCAGACCAAGCCAAAAACCAAACAAAATGTCCAATAAATGATTTTATTGAATGCAAGTCCCATGCACCAATGCACGCATGCACATACGCACCCAAGAGCTATTAAGAAGTAAAAGACAGGAAATTGGACAGAGGGAGCATTGGAGGCGTGTTGTTAGGGTAATACTGCACCTTGTCCTGAGGTCCTGGGTCCAAGAAGGCAGCGAAGAAGTGGGGCTCAGCACGGAGAGGGCTGAGGGGATCATTCAACGGATGAAGAAACGGTCTGCTGGGATGACTGGGAGTGACCCAAAGAACTGCTCAAAAGCTGGGACTATTTGTAAGAGAAAAAGTACCTGGAGGAATAATCCTTCCCAGGGAGAACAAGGGGTGTTGCAGCAATAAGGATGCTGCACCATGGTAATTTCCTTTGTGTGATAGGATTGCAAGGTGTTGCCAAAGTCTCAGGATCTTCAGCTGTGTTAGTTTGTGGTGTGATATCATGTAAATGGTCCTCGCCTGATGGAATATTTGCTCAACCTGGGGTAGACACACTAATCCCCTCAAGTCAGCTTCTCAGGGGCTGAGGACCCTTTGTTTATTGTGCGTTTGCACATCTTGAGGTTTCCTGGGACTACGTGACAGAGGATTTTACTGGCCTGACCTGGTTTTTGGTCTTTCAACTGTGCCTGCCTACGTGCCCATCTCGGTGACCTCTCAAGCACATTGAATTATATTTTAATATCAAAATTGTAGACCCTGGGATAGGGTTTTTCCAGTGGAGTAACAATGTCACCTCAGAACCTTCTGTTCATCAGGCTAAACGTACTGAGCTCCATAAGACCCTCCTCAAACAGCACAATTTCCAGACTTTTCATCATTTTGGTTGCCGTCCTCTGGACATGTTCCAGCTTGTCAATATCCTTCCTGAACTGTGGTGCCAAGAACTGGACACGGGATTCCAGATGAGGTCTAACCCAAGCAGAATAGAGTGGTATTACTACTTTCCTTGATCTCAACACTATTGATCCAACCTAGAATTACATTTATTATTTTTTTTAGCTGCTCCATCACAATGCTGACTCATGTTCAGCTTGTCATCCACCAAGACTTCTAGATCCCTTTCACATTTACTGTTTTCAAGCCAGGTATCACCCATCATATGTCTGTGCATTTCATTTTTTCTTCCTAAGTGTAGTACCCTACATTTCTTGCTGTTAAAATCCATTTGTTAGTTGTAGCCCAGCTCTCCAAACTGTCAAGGTCTTTTGGAATTCTGATCCTGTCCTCTGGCATATTAGCAAGCCCTCCTAATTTGGCATAATCTGCAAATTTGATCAACATGCCCTCTATTCCATCATGCAAATCTTTGATAAAGATATTGAATAGCACTAGGCCCAGGACAGAACACAATGGCACACCACTAATATTCTCTCTCTTTATATATATTTGGATATTTTTCCAGCCCTAATCTTGCTACATTTCTGTCTCTCTTTCTTTGTTGGAGACAGAAAGTGTAGCAATTTATACACATTACAACCTCAGAACTACAACTGTGACAGTTCTCTCTATTATTCTGGTTTGTTTCAGGATGGAACACCCCAGCAGATCTCAACAAACAATGAAGATTCACATGGGAACTGCAATGTCCTCCCATCTTCATGCCACCTTAGCCTTCACTGACGGCAATGTTGTCCAAAAAGGCAGGCAGAACTATCTTACTGTTGAGAAATTGGCATGGACCCTGTATTGATTCAAGCCATCCACTTGTTCTCAGCTTGTAGAGAGACCAGTGAAATAGGTACACCCTGTTTGTTCTGAGACCACCTGAAGGCTATTGATTTGGGATCAATACAAATCAATTTTTCATGAATCCGGCATTAAGAATGAGGCAAGTGCCATGCTGAATCAGTCCTAGGTCCATCAGCCCATTATTCTGTTTCCAGAAGGACCTGTAAGCTACATACTCTAAATGTCCCAATATACCTGGGCATTTCCAAGAAAAACTCTCCCAGCTTCTACTAGACTAATTCATATTTGTATTCCCTTTACTTCTGTTCAGACCAAGACAGAAAACACTGATGAACAGTTTGCTGCATAGGGGAATGGTTCTCAGGAGGTCGGAGTACAGCTCCAAACCTCAGGTTTCATTAATAAGCTGAATGAAGATGCAGGAGAAAGGGAAACGGAAGGAATTCGGTAGGCAGCATGAAAAAACACAAAACATTTTATCCTGGATATAATCTATGTAATATCTCCCTAAAGACTGCTGACAGACTGATGTGCAACCCATGTCAGTTAGCCACGAAATCCAGGACAAAAGTGAAAGTGGATAATTTTTTGCTAAAAACAAGGAATTAATTACAGTTAGAGAAACAAGCCCATAAAAGTAGTCATTACATCATTTTCAGAGTAACTCTAATTTTCCATTTTTTCAGAAGTAACTAGTTACTTTAAAATAAGATGGAGAAAATGTGGCCCTATAGACAGTGCTTAACTGCAGCACTCAACATTCCTCATCATCAGCTGTGGTGCCTAAGGCTGATGGGAATTGCAGTTTAAATGATATCTAGAGGATTGCACTTTATCCACCCCGTTTTTAGGTAATTAAAGATACCTTAATGGAACGTTAAGGTAAATAAACTACTTGAAAATAACTATTTTTGTTCAGTTACTTTAAAGTACCTTTAGTTATATTAGGGTGCCTTTTGCTACTTTAAAGTAACTAGCTAGGTTTGAGAAATCAAAAAAGTTAGTCTAAGAGGAAACTACAACAGTCATTAATTCCTTCCGGATTAGTTGCCTCCTAATTATTTTTAAAATAAACTCTGAATACTACAGGCTGCTATCTTACGGGAAAAAATACATTTTCCACCTGAATGACCCATCATCTTTTAAACAACCACAATTGAGTACAAGGAAGCACACAATAAACAGACTGGATCAACATTTGAATCCTGTGATAGTCTTCCTCCCCTATGTAGTTTGGGCTCACTCTGTAACAATAAAAGTAACTTTAACATTTTGAGCTACACAACCAAAGAGTGAAATTGTCCTAGCATTATAGAGCTGGAAGAGACCGCAAGGGCCATCGAGTCCAACTCCCGCTCATCATTCACTGTGTTGCAACTGTGATGTAATTTATTTGTGTCTATCCCATTTGGGAGGAATTCATTGAAATTAAGGAGTTATTTCTTCATTTCTTCTAAATAGCTAGGTGCTTCCAAGAGTTTCCTATTTCATATGGAAATGTCCCTATTTTCACCCCTTGACTCAGGGGCTGGCAAAAGGCGAAGAAATTACCCAGTCAGGTGCAATGAGGTTTTTTGGAGTTTTGAGTTTTGTGTTATCTTTGAGACACGACAGGTCATTAGGCAGACATAAGACCTGTGGAAATGAAATATTTTAACATCTTCTAACTACCCAAGAAGAGATGGGGATTGCAGACTTCTCCCGTCTAATACGGACAAATGGAACACATCATAATATGTCATAATTTTTTTTGTGAAATTTGAGATAGGCTAACCCTTTTTCAATGGAGGCTCTAGTTCTGGGCCAAACAGGAGAAAGATTTTTTTTTCCCTATAAGGCCACCACAAAGGAAATTAATTTAGCATATAAAAAACCTGAGTATAAAAACTCTAGCAATGTGATATGGAGGAGCTGATACTTCCTGTTGGTCAGAGCTGTCCATCAATGGAATCTGCTGCCTTGGAGTGTGGTGGAGCCTCATTCTTTGGAGATTTTTAAACAGAGGCTGGATGGCCATGTGCTGGGGTGCTTTGTGTGTGTGTTCCTGCATGGCAGAAGGGGGTTGGACTCGATAGTCATTGTGGTCTCTCCGAACTCTATGGTCATTTCCTCACTACACTGTTATAACACTATTATTCCACTTTCAACCTCCTATGGAATCCTGGGGATTGCAGTTTAGGGAGAAGCCTTCAGAATTCTCAGCCAGAGAGCTCTTTGGCCTCAGAAAACTACAAACCCCAGAATTCCACAGGAGATTGAAAGTGGAATAATAACACTTTGACAATGTAGGGTGGAAATGGCCTATGATTCTATGGATTAAATTTCAATTATTTGCCCTCATTCAGTCTATTACTGATGATAGACACTGGCTTAGGACCAGAAGATCCTTCTTGGATTGGGGTGGAAAGGAGTAGTAGAGTTGTGTGTTATCTGCATATTGATGGCACCACACCCCAAAGCTATGGACTATCTCTCCCAGCGATTTCATGTGTTTGTTAAATAGTATGGGGGACATTGTAGTGTGGACTAGAATTCAGAGTGAATTCCTTGCCCCACTGACATGGAAGTCACCAGCTGCTACAGCTTGTCTGAGAACAAGTGTTGCATCAGAGTGTCAGTAGTACCAAAATAACATCTGGTACTTAAGGCAGGTGCAAGAAGGAAGCATGCATGATAGGGTGTGTTTTAGAATAGTCTGAGGCTCAAGCCAGAAGAACAGAAGTCAAGATTATTTAGAACTGACAAGTAAGAGCGTAAGACCAAGCTGGTCTAAGAGTCAAGCTGAAAGCCAGTACTGGACAGACTGAGGCCCTTTCCACACACGCCCCCAACCCACCATGTGGATGGGAGAAGGAAGGGACCATGACAACACTTCTGCATGACATTGTCATGGTCCTGTCCTTCTCCCGTCCCCAGGCGGCACAATCACAAATTAAATCATTGACAGGTTTTCCCCATCAATGACGCACAATTGTGTCACTATCTTGGACTTACCTGTCCTGCAAAAGCCTGGGAAGCACAATGGGAAACCCTTCCTGAGTCAGGGCAGCCTGGGAAAGTACCCGGCTGTGCTGTGGAAGGAAGAGGCACAGCCATTGCTCTTCCTTCACTGTGGAGCCAGCCAGTGCGGAGGAAGCCCTCCAGTCATGCTCCCCTCCCAGCAGAGTTGAGTCTGGGATCCCCACTGGAGGACTCCATGAAATGGGAGGGTGCAGAAAGGGCCTGAGTCAATCTGCATAGTGAGAGCTGATCATTATGTCAGGAGTAAAAGAGGGGAATGGTTGTAAATATTCCTCGGTGTGTTTGAGACTTATGTACAGCTTCCTGCAGGAACTGGTCAATGAGATCACATGGGGGAATGGGACTTGCCTGAGAACAGGAAAAAATAAGGATCCAGATGTACAGATAAAAATATGTCACATTATTGCTGTAATTCCCCACCTGTGGACCAAAGCACTGTAGTTCCTTATTCAAAGTGTCAAAAATGATTTGTGGTTTGACAGTTGAAGAGTTTAAAACACATCTTTATTATGTTTCTGTTAATGAAATGATGGAGGACACATGTACCAGTGCCCCGACTATTTTACTTCAGCATCTGTCAACCACTGGTATAATATTTGTTCCTGCTGGTTGAGAATGTCCTCTATTCATGTATCCCAGAAATGGACAACTTTCAGAGTTTAGGGGATGGCATTAGCCCCACCAGAGGACATTTCCACCACCCATATCTACCTCCAAATCAGAATTTTCCTTCAAATGCCTCAGAACAACTCCTGGAGTGTGGAGGGCATTTTCTCCATATTTTTGGGTTTGTCTGGGGCATTTTACATCCACGAAGGGATGTTTTACAAGCAGGAATTTGCAAAGAGTAGATTTCTGGGTTATTTCTTGTTTGGGGGGGGAAGCTTCTTCTGGGCCTAAAATAGCCTGGGGGGTAACATGCCCCAAATTCCTCCCACACTGTCTAGGAGCCATTCTGTGTCACGTTGGGGCAATTTTACAAAAATGCTCCTTGAGACCTCAAGAGTCACATGGGTCACCCTTTCCAAAACCCTGATTAATCTACCCAGAGAATCATGCTGGTTCTTATTCTGCACATCTTTATCCTACTATATTTTTATTTCAGTCTGGAAAGGATTTTCAAATGCCCCTTAAAATGGCATTGGCCTCTTGTGTCGTATTACAAAAGTATAGTCCTTCTTGTCATATTTCACCTTTAGGCCCTGCTTAGCCAAGCTCTTTATATTCATCTTTTACAATTTGTGGGTGGTTTGTTTTCAGGTAGGGGTCCGCTCCAAAGTTAATGGTTCAATCCCATTAAGGCTCAGGCCCAGGCCCTTCAATCCATTTGTCTGTGGTTTTATTTGATATAAAACACCCACTGACATTCCAATCTCCATTTTATGTCCTAAGCAACGGCAGAAGTTATAGCCTGACATGTTTATCATTGTGTAGCTGAGCCAATTATCTATGTGCTGGGCTTGCTATTACAGATGTACAATGATAATTAGGGTCACAAATGTTATCCACAAGTTTGCTGTGGTGTTCAAAAAGACAGCTGTTTGCATGTTCCAGAAAGTTTGAGAAATGCACCCCGATCTTCCAGAGTTTGGGGTGGAGATATACAAAAAAAAATATCTCACAGTTGATGAGATTTTGGTCAAGACAAACTGCCCTGACACACCAAGATGGCATGTTGAGAGTTTTCCAGGCCCTGTGAGGGGTTTCACTACCTGCATGATAGTGAGAATGCCTCCAGATAATTCAATATTTCCAGGAAATGCCAGGTTATTCTGCTACTCATGTCATATCTCCTAGTGGTTGTTCCTGTTCCCACATCTAGTCAAGTCCTACATATACAGAGTTTTCTATGGATATGTAGATATGTGTATATACATATATATCAACTCCAACCCAGCCCCAAGGCTTTTGGCTAGTCTGAATGAGCCACCAAATACTCCCGCCCCCATGCGTTTTCTGCAATGTGTTTGGAAGGATGTCTGCACAAAGCTAAGCATTTCTCACATTCTGAGCTAAGCCCATGGCCACACCAATCATAGCAGGAGAGGCTGGTCACAAAAGCACAAAAAACACAACCAGCAATACTACTTCTTAATAGTCCAGGCAACCATGGCCTTTTTGCATGGCCTTTTTGATGCAAAAGGGCCTCTTGAGCGCCGTGCAAATGTGAGGAGCGGTCCACATGATGCACTCACATTTGTGTGACGCTCCAGGGCCTGACATGGACTGCGCATGCATTTTTTCATTTTCGGCTTGAAGCCAAAAATGCTGTGCTGTCGTGCATTGCTCCAGGGCCCTGCGGGCACTTACCTTGTGTGCAGTACCGCGGGAGCCGGGCCAGTTGCGCTTCCTGTCTCAGTGCAGCCTGGGAAGGTCCCAGGCTGTACTGTGAAAGGAAGAGGCGGCAGGAAGCTTGTGAGGAGCTGAAGAAGCAGGGAAGTGAGAGCCTCTCTCCGGAGGTTGCTTGCACAAGCACCGCACCCCAGCGTCGAAAATGGGTAAGTTGCAGAAATGGTCCATTGCTGCTTACTTGTACTCCAAGGTAGCAGTTTTAAAATCTGCACATCTATGGAAACGTACAAAAGTAGTTATAGTAGACCTTCCATATCTTTGAGAATCCTGTTCAAGCACCCCCTGCAAATGGCAAAAAAGTGTGAATGCTCATGCCCCATACTATTAAATGGTGACAATGTACATGTGGACCCTTCAGGCCTATCCTGATGATTTTAAATTGTGAATTTTAATAATTATATATATATATAGAGAGAGAGAGAGAGAGAGAGAGAAGTCATTTTTTAGGTATTTGTATTATTCTTTTTCTTTAAGGTGATATGCATTTTAACTACTGCTATAATGATGTGCTCGTTTTAACTGTTATTATATTGATTTATTGTTGTCCCCTGCCTTGATCTATGTGAAGAGGCAGGTAAGAAGTAGCAATAATGATGATGATGATGATGATGATAATAATAATAATAGTAAAAATAATAATAATAGTAATAATACAGCACTTCCTCATTCACATTGCCACTACTTTATATACAGGATGCAATGCTTACCAGTGTCCGGGATTCACACTTCTGGAGGTCACATGTATACAGTGCCCAGTGTGTGTGTAAATTTCTCTGAGACTGATCAAAAAAAAAATTAACAAAAATAGCAACAACAATAACAACTTCTATCCTGCCCTTTCCTCAGTTTAAAACTCAAAGTGGCTTGAAAAAATTTAAAGAAAAAAGATACATCATTAGAAATGTATGAGATACAACAGTTAAAATGAAATTAAAAAATTTAAAAAATTGAGCCAGATTTAAAATTTACACCATTAAACATGCACACACATGCACACAGGCACAGAAAATAGCAAGATGCAGTACAGTGTTTAGGTGAGGTGGGCCTCACAGAGTCATTCATCAGCTACCTTTCTAAACAGAAAAGTCTGTGAAAAAGAAACAGGGAGGATATGATGTAGCCTCTCCAGGGAGGAGTTCCAGAGCCTGGGGACAGCCACGTAAAACGCCCTCTTGTGCATTCCCACTAGATGTATCTCTGAGGGTGTTACCCCAAAAGGTAGGTGACTCAGAGGTCCACCCATGGTGCCAAAGGCTCCATGGAACAGTGGAGAGTTATAGCTCAAAAAGGGAGGCCAACAAGAAGGGGGTAACCTTACAGGATCTTTCCTGTCTGTGTATACCAGCATTAATGCATGGAGACCAGCTGGAGATTAAAAGAATATTTTATTGGGGGGAAATCACAAACAAACACAAGATTCAAGCAGTCTCACAATCACACAAGGCTAACTAAAGTAAAGGAAGGAAAAACTGGATAGCGAGAAGTTGGGGCAAAGTGGACAATATTTATCTATCCAGAAGGGGAGAGATGAAGCAAAGTGGCTCAGACTGTGGGCCTGAGGGTAGTACAAGAACAGGAATCAGATCAGTGAGTGATGGCCTGTGTCCAGAGTACTATAAGTTGCCAGCCTCAGAGCCAAGGTTTAAACTCTTTTTTCTGCCCTGAAGGGGAAGGTGTTAATAGCTCTCTGGCAGAGCAAACAATGGGACCAAGAATGGACTAATGATCTTAGCATTAGGTGACAAAGCATTGATGGGAATCGTGATTGCTTCTTATTGACAGTGCAGGTAAGGAAAGAAAGGAGAATTTCAGTGAGAAGGGGAAACAGGTTGATGACCATTGATAGTTCTATTGAGACAATTTTGTGTGCTATTGAGTCTGGTGGTTGAGTCATTGAGGGAATTATCAAAAGCTCATCAGCACCAGAGCTTCCCAACTGATCCCTTGAACTTATGACCTGGTCATGCCTTGAGGTCTCATTTGACCTACTTTCATACATGTTCATCCAGTCCTCTTTGCCAGCATGGCTTCTCAGCCATAACAGTGTATGATTTATATTTTCTATGCCAATTACATAATGTCCATTGCCAACTACATCATATCATCGAGTGGGGATATATGGCATGGTAACCAAGGTGGTGGGACAGAGAGGCCTCCTCCTCTCTTCCTTTCTTGCAGCAGAGATAAAAACTACTTTGCCATCTCCTTTACTGAATGAGGATAAAACAGGACGGAAGGTTTAGGGGACTAAATTCTTAATGCTGCCGTGTACTATATTGACTGGAGAAGATGATATTTTAATAACAGATTGGGAATGAGGGAGAAAGAAAAGAAGAAAGGCCCCAAATTGGGCTTCCTCAACCCCTGGCCACTATGTTTTGTTTTGTTTTTTAAAAAACCTATCACATTCACTTTGATATGAGAGGATGTGATCTGCAGCTGCTGGGCAAAGGTTGAGAGGAATAGATTTAGGTATACAGAGGTGTAACTATTGGGATTGGCAAAATGAGAATATTTTGTCTCCCTACTTCTGCCCCCTGGTGAAATTTTCCTTCAGTCTCCAAATTTCTAGCATCTAAGTAACTTAACCTTTCACTTGAATGTTTAGAAATAAGCTGAGCCATGCAAAGAAAAGAGACAAGTAAAGTTACCAAAGAGTAGAATCATAGAGTTGGAAGAGACCACAGGGGCCATCCAGTCCAACCGCGTGCCATGCAGGAACACCCATCAAAGCACTTCCAATAGATGGCCATCCAGCCTCTGTAGAAAAACCTCCAAAGAAAGAGACTCCCACCACAGTCCATTGAGGCAGCATATTCCACTGACGGCCACTGTACACATCAGGAAGTTCTTCCTGGGGATCACATGGAATCTCCTTTCCTGCAGCTTGGATCCATTGCTCCTTGTCCTAGTCTCTGGAGCAGCAGAAAACAAGCCCACTCCCTCCTTGACATGACATCCCTTCAATGTGAACACAGCCAATAGGAGAGAGTCAAACATGAAAGATTTCAGTGTTTCACAGCCTGGAGTGTTGGAAGTCGAGAGACTGAAAGAAAATTTTGTTTGGGGGCATACTTCTCATGGGGGGGGCAAGGCCCTCATTCCCCTTCCATCCTCATAACTAGACTCCTGTTTATCAGAACTGCTGTAGCTGTGAATTACTGAATACAATTATCTTCCATCTGGTATTCAACATTCTTACTCTGGATTGTAGATCTAGATTTCTCTGAATTGTTTTAAAGCAGATTTTTTTTCCAGCACTGCAAATCCATTCTATGCTAAAGATAAATAATAATAAAAAAAGAAGCTGAACAGAAAATGTACTTTGTTGATTGTTTATGCCCTCTAGTTGTGGTGGTTTCTTGATAGAAGAAATTGGCTAAGATTGTACATTGAGGAGATAGAGCAGAAATAGCTCATGGCCTTATGCAGAAGATGTACAGTCCTGGTTTGTTAGTGATCAAATGCACATTGATGGGTATCAATGTGCGTGCATGATCATGCACAATTACACCACACACATAACTCAAGCCATTTCCACACTAGCCTGTTATAGCACTATGATTCCACTTTCAACATCCTATGGAATCCTAGGGTTTGCCGTTTGGGAGGGGCTGGCCAGTGAATATGGCCATTCCATGTTGAGTAAAAATCTCCAAGAGGCCCCCTTGGGGAACTTAACACATGTGTAAGACACTAACTGACACCAGTTCCAGCCACCATCAATCATTTATACACTTAAAGAACACACAATCATTGCATGCAGCTGTTCCTCCTGCTCCCATATTGTGAACTGCACATCTATCAACTTTCCAGCTCCATGGTTTCCCTCATTTCATGTCCTACTGAATGCAAAAAACACAGACAAAGGAAATCCTTCTAAGAGTTATAGAAAATTGCCATATCATACTATTTATGGAAAAGTAGGCATATACATATCCTACTCAAATAACAGTCTAAAATTCTCATATTACTAAAGATGCAAATATTTGCTTGTTTCACCTTTGTACAGTATTGTAAAAGATTATCAAAAGCTTTCTCTCTATTGGGCAAGATTAAGAACATGTTGATGGGGGAAAAAATTGGATAAAAACTTTGATTTCATGCAAAAACAAAAGCAAAAAAAGCCCCACAGCACACCAGTTTTTGTAGGAGGGATTGTTTTCTGCTTATGCAGAAACAATCTGCTCGTTTGCTCAATGATTAGGCCGGAGGATGGATAAGTGGACATCTGAAGGAATACTATGGGTAAGCCAAAGGGTACAATAACTTTGTTCAGATCATGGAAGGGTGTTCCCTGATTGTTAGGGCTTTGATAATCCTTTTCCCAGAGGGACAAGTTTTGGGATGTAGCTATCACTCTATTCAGTGACAACTGAAACTGAAAATCCCTGTGCATTTTTTAAGGCAACATCTTGCACACAACAGCCAAAAAAACAAAACAAAACCAGAATATAATTACAATCCCCCAGTGTAATGCAGGATCTCATCCTATATGATTCTATGACCATTTCTGCCCTACATTGTTATAGTGCTCTTACTCCACTTTCAACATCCTGTGGAATCCCAGGGTTTGCAGTTTAGGGAGGGGCCTTTAGACTTCTCAGCCAGGGAGCTCTTTGGCCTCAGGAAACTACAAACCCCAGAATTCCACAGGAGGTTGAAAGTGGAATAATAGCACTATAACAGTGGAGGGCAGAAATGGCCTATGATATTTCTAATGGAGGTATGATCTCATTTTGCAACCTTAGAACAAACACCATTGGAAACAACTATCCCATGACAAGTGGCACACTCACCTTGCAGCGTGTCCAGTTTTCACATCTTTAGCTGTAGGGAAATGCAAATCATAATAAAATGTGTGTGCTTGGGGAATACTAAGGCAAGATCCAGAGTTTAATGCCAAACTACAATTTAATGCTCTGCATCCTAGCAGGCATGGGCCTTGAGCCTACACAATCCTCAAACTCTATGATTTCTTTCCAAATTATAGTTTTCTATAAATACATCTAATTCTGGTCTGTGACTACAAAGTAGGAACACAAACAGGTCCCCCTGCCTCCAGTATTTTGGTAAATTCTGGTTTATTCAAATTATAGTTCACCTGCAACAGTCCACCAAGGTCAGGCGACTAATGCCTTCTGCCAAGTATTATTGGACTGTAGCACCCACTACTTTGAGCCATTCTATTGGTGGCCAAAGATATTGGGAACTGAAATCCAATAACATCTGGAGCAGACTTTGCTGTAAATTGTGGTTTGCTTAGAACCTGGAAGAAACAGTGACCTATCTGGACAGAGAGAAGAGATGCCCTATGAGGATAGACTTAGAGAGCTGGGGATGTTTAGTCTGCAGAAGAGAAGGTTAAGAGGGGACATCATAGCCATGTTTAAATATTTGAAGGGATGTCATGTCGAGGAGGGAGAGGGCTTGTTTACCGCTGCTCCAGAGACCAGGACGAGGAGCAATGGATTCAAGTGGCAGGAAAGGAGATTCCACCTGAACCTCAGGAAGAACTTCCTGATGGTCAGGAAGTGTCCGGCAGTGGAACATGCTGCCTCGGAGTGTGGTGGAGTCTCCTTCTTTGGAGATTTTTAAGCAGAGGCTGGATGGCCATCTGTGGGAGTGCTTTGAGGGTGTTCCTCTATGGCAGGGGGTTGGACTGAATGGCCCGTGTGCTCTCTTCCAACTCTACATTTCTATGATTCTATGATTCTATGAAGGAACAGAGGGATTCCAGCCAAGGCTTATGGCTTCCCATGCATGTAACACCATACAACATCACTACACCTCAACAGCAGTGAGTTGTTTCCAGTCCAGGAGTCATGCTACCACACAATGTTGTTAATTATCCAGCTGCCATCCCATCCCCAAGCATTGCAAAACTGCCTTATACCATTTTCAGAAAAAAATCCATTGAGAACCTTCTTTAGCACTTCAATCGCATCAGCTGTCTCAGTGCGATACCATAACAACATTTGATAACACTTCTTGCCCTCCCAGATCCAGGAGTGGACAAAGTGTGGGCATGCTTAGCTTGTCCCTCCCTTAGCTATTCCCATGATGTGGTAATTTTGAAATTTATCACCTCTCTGTGTTTATTTTAAATTTCTCCTTTGATTTTTTAAAAAATTATTTTTATTAAAATCAGTCAATGTTTCCAAGTATACCTTCTAATACATATTTGATTTTCAATTGCATAAAATACAATACAATACAATTCTTTCTTTAAATTACTTTTCTCATGCTAATGTGATATGATAAGGATCTAATATATCTTTACTAAGATTAAATAACTTAAGTTTCTTTAAACAATACTTAATTACATTTTATAGTACATATTGCCACACACTCTTATTTGGATGTGTTACTTTATATCTATACGTTTCCTCTATTATTGTCTTATTCTTGATGACTTGCCTGCATCTTATGCAGTATTTATAATTCATCCATTTCCATCTTACAATTATCTTACAATAACATTTTTTCCCAACCTTGTTTAACATTGTAATGCCCAATTTTGTTTCATGTAATTTTTAATTGGTGCCATTTCTCTTTCATTCTTCCCCTGCAATTCACCCCTCATTGCCAACGTTAGATCATCTAATGACACAAATTCCATCAATTTGAGCATCCACTCCTCTATTTCAGGGGTGTCATTATTTTTCTAGTACTTAGCATATATTATTCTCACTGCTGTTGTCAAGTAAAGTGTTGGTCTCCAATACCTCATTGATTCTTTATCTATTTGGTGCAGCATATTTAATAGAAAAATCTCAAGGGGTAGTAGAATATTTATTTGTAGAATTTCTATTTTTTTATGAACATTTTTCCAGTATTTTTTTGCTTTAGGACATGACCACCACATATGAAAAAAGGTACCTTCTTCTCTGTTACACTTCCAACATTTTTTTTTTTTTTTTTGTATTTTATACGTTTTACTCAACTTCCCCGGATCCAGGTACCATCTATACATCATTTAAAAATAATTTTCTTTCAGATTTTGTGCTAATGTAAATTTTTGGGTATTTTTCCAACTCTTTTCCCAATGTTCCAATTTAATTTTGTGACCTATATTTTGAGCCCATATGATCATAGAATCTTGAATCACTTCAGTTTCCAATTCACGATCCAATAATATTCTGTAAACTTGAGATGCTAAATGTTCAGATTTTTCAAAAATAATCTTCTCAAATTCATTAATTTGTTAATGTATTTCAAAGCCTTCCAGTTTTATGTCCATTCTGAATCTTTCCTTCAGTTGGAGATGGAGAAACCACTGACGATGCACTCCTTCCTTTTCTAATTCTTCTCTTGATTTTGTTCTTACGTCATCTTTCCTTTCTTCAATTATTATATCTTTATATCTGAGCCATCTTTCTTGGGGGTCTTTCCATCTTCCAAATAGGACTTTGTGCGGTGAACTTCTCCTTTAATTTAAAACTTTTTATTTTTAAAAATATTTTTAAGCGTTATAGTGCAAAAGTGCAATAGTGTACTTGTGTGCCATGCTGTTACAACATTGCTGCACTAGTACAGTTTTCAAACACACACACACGATCTAGCAGGACAGAGGGGCAGGGTGAAGGCGGGGCAAGGGAGTGGCCAAGGATGCTGTTGTGTGGAAGGAACACTGGTGGCAATATAACTACTCATCTGCTTAAGGAGGAAGGATGGAGAAGACCGCATTCCTAACCTGCTACCATCACGCAGATGGCAATGCTGGGATTGTAACAGAAGACCACGCTAATGGGATATGGTGCAGAAAGAGCCATAGTTTGCTGTTATACCTGCAATAAAATGGAAGACACAGGAAAGAGAGAAAGACCTGGACATGAGACTATTATGGTTTGGAGAAAATCCCATTTTCTTTGCAATTTATAATTCTATCCCTCTTGACATGAGATTTGGGAGGAGAGACTGTCTTATCCATCGTGGCTCACAATGGAGCATCTCTCTCCTTTAAACTCCCCTTTAATTGATATGTATAGAAGTACAATTACAGAAGAAATATAATATTTCAGGCTGTGAATTACCGGCTTAGTCAGAGCACTGCCACAGCCCGAATACAAATGGCTGTTTCATGCATAGCTTGGGCATAAATAAGAAGTGGAAGGTAAAAAGCAGAGATATTTAACACCACTCTTCATGTCGAGTAACAAGTGGAGACAGCAAGAACAGGTGACACAAAGACAAAAAGGAAGAGGCACTTTCAAAAAGATACAGATGTGCTATAATTACACCAAGAGTTTTACATCTGAGTGCACTTTCCCTTTCTAAGGGCTGAATGAGTGGGAGGTGGAAAGAAGAGTTAATGGGATCTTGTGCATGAGTCTCTTGTGACTTCCTCTTCCACGTTTCCATCACTTGACAACTGTGGACACAAGCAATTATTTGTATGGACCTGCTCAGATCACATTTGACAGGTGGAAATTTTTGATGTCCTTCAGCTGAGTTCGATTCATTAGAAAAACGGCCATCAAGCTGTGAGTAAGTTTCCTCACGTGCCTTGAAAAGTAAGGGCAAGGTGAGGGGGCTGCACTACACAGTTGTTTCAGTTTCATAGCACTTCAATTAACGTGGCTCCTTCTGGAAAGAAAAATCAAAAGGAGATGTAGCTTGGTGATGCAATTAGAATTCTCTGCCAGATTAAAGTAATAAAGCCACTCTGTTCTGTTTTCATCACCTGGAATACTGGGTCCAGTTTTGGGCCAAGGAGATTAAGAAGTAGATTGAGAAGCTGGAATAGGTCCAGAGGACAGTGACCAAAATGGTAAGGAACCTGGAAACCAAGGCCCTTTCCATAGCTTACCCTTCTTGGGGCAGCGTCCAGTGGCTATCCTGGCAGTGGCTTTGCTGCGAAGGGAGTACAATAGCCGTGCTTCCCTCCACACAGGACCAGCTCTCTGTGTAAGGGCGCATGATACACATGCTGCTTCCTTCCACTGCACAGCCAGGTACTTTCCCGGACTGTACCAGGGCAGGAAATGCTGCCATTGCACTTCCCGGGCTTCTGCAGGACAGGTAAGTGCTAGATGGTGGTGCGATCGTGGGTCATTGACATGGAAATGCATCAATGATCACACCACCTAGAGATGGAAGAGGAGTGGGACCACAACAACATCATGCAGAAGTGTCATCATGGTCTTGTCCTTCTCCTGTCCCCATGGTGGGAGGCTAGGCTGCTGCAGAAAGGGCCCAAGTCCTGTGAGAAATAGTTTAGGGATCTGGATATTTTTTTAGCTTAGAGAAGAGAAAACTGCAAGGTTATACAATGTCCATCTTTAAATATCTGAAGAACTGTCACATGAAGTTGGAACAAGTTTGTTTTCTGCTGCTCCAGAGGCTAGATAGTGAAGCAAATGATTCGGATTATAAGTAAGGATATTGAAGCTAAACATTACGAAGAACATCCTGGTAGTAAGAGTTGTTTAACAGTGGAATAGATTGCCGTGGAGTCTCCATCATTGGAGGTTTTTAAGCAGACATTCAAGGGCCACTTCTTAGGGGTTCTTTAGCAGTGGATTTGGGGTGGTGATGGTAGCAGTAATGGTGGACTAGAATGCTCCCTGACTCTCTGATTCTGGTGTGATTCTAGCCCTTAACTATAATTCACAAAATACCTTGGAGAGAAAGAGAAGACAAGGAACTCAGAGTCAAAATACATCAATGCATAAACCAGTCTCCTTGTTAATCCTCTTGAGATTGACAATACGATTGAGGCCCATGTTTCATGAGACTGATAGTCACGGAGTGGCCCACCAGAACCAAAACCAACACATGGCCCTTGCTGCTGCAGATCCTATTTCCCATCCAATGAACTACCTGATTTTCACCTTTTAGGGCCAGAGACCAGACATCCGTTCCCCTTTGCTCTCACATCTCCTTTTGCAAGAGAAAAGTCCCAACTACAGGGAGCACATACTTTAAAATCATAACTCTCAGAAAGGAGCAGCACAAATGCTGACCTTTTGTGCCATTGATAAAGGGAGGATTCAATTGTCAGCTCCTAAACCCTTCTGATCTAAGCAAGAAAAATGCTATCATGGAAAAAAAAAAGGTTTTGCAATGAAAATTTGAAACAGTTAAAGTATAATTTGAAACAGGCCAATTGTTTCCCTTTCACCCTCCTCTCCCCTTTTACAGCACTTTCTGCCAGCTTTCAGGTAATGGAACAATAATAACACCGCAGCAATTGCCCTACTGGGCTATATTTTATTTCCTTGTAATTTACACTGCCGAGACTGGGAACAGTATAGAGGTCAGGCTTTCTTTCTGACCTTCCAAGACGCAGGTAGCTTTGCCTCTTCAGAACATGCAAAAACCTTTTGCATTCTTTATGGATATAATGACAATAATCCCCATCTCTCCCATTACTGTTATTCACCCTATTTCCCTAGACGCATTTAGTTAAATGGCTGTCAACAGTAGACGATTAACGTAACGGGACAAGGGGGTGAGTCAAATCATGAATCAGACAATAATGCTGCCTTCAGCAGTGCAAAGGCTATCGACCGGACTGGTGGCCCTTGCAAGCTAATTAGCAGAGCTGCGTTCCAGGGAAAATGGGGGCCGAGCAAAATCTCTATTCTGCCCTCACTGTTGCTCACCTTTTGATATTCTCTTTCAAGCAGGGATTGGGGTATCTCAGGCCCTGGGACCAAATCCAGGCCTCTAGATTTCCCCAAGGTGGCCATCTTCCCTTCCCCATGACCTCATTCCCACAATCATAGAGTTATGGAGCTGGAAAAGAACACAAGGGTCATTGAGTCCAATCTCCTGCCCTTCAGGAGTACCCAATCAAAGCATTTCCAACAGGTTACCATCCAGCCTTTGTTTAAAAATCTCCATAGAAGAAGACTCTACCACACTCTGAGGCAGCGTATTCCACTGTTAAACTGCTCTTACCATCAGGAAATTCTTCCAAATTGTTTAGACATAATCTCTTTTCCTGAACTTTGAAGCCATTGCTCCATGTCCTAGTCTCTGAAACAGCAGAAAACAACCCTGCTCCATCGACATTCCTTCAAATATTTGAACATAGTTATCATGTCACCTCTTAACCGTCTCTTCTCAACACTAAACATACCCAGTTCCCTAAGTCACTAGGATGGTTTCTTAGGGGTTACATAATTTTTTTCTTCACCCTATTGGAAAACATTGAAATGCATCTCCTAAGGCTTTGGTATTGGGAATAAGTGCTTGGGATGTTTGATCCCAGCATGTCTGGCACGAAGGCCACTGGAATGAGCTCCTTAAATTCGGTCTTCAGGTCGAAAGAGGTTCTTGACCCTTCCTTTAGACCAGGGGTGGACAACTGCATGGGAACAGAGATATCCTCCTTCTACCCCTGGCTGCCCTAGAGCAACAGGAAGTGACTCCATCCCTTCTGAGTTTCCAGTGGGCAGTAACGACTATATTCTTTTGTGTGGATTTTGGGCAGTGATGTGTTTTAAGTCTTTTACTTCAAGTCTCAAGTCAAGTCTTAAGTCCATGAGGATATTTTCAAGTCAAGTTTCAAGTCTGACAGCCAACTTTATACCCCAACTTATATTCCAGAATTTCTGGACAGAGTTGAATAAAGTCAGTTTTAACAATTTAAGCAAGGTCAGTCCTCCACATTTGCAATTTTGCCATCTACAGCTTCAGATGTGGGATTAGGATCCTTATTACTCCCCATTACTGAAGCTTCAAAAGTTTTAGAAGGAAAGATCTTTCCTCCTCAAGCCTGTTGCCTAACTCTTCCCCTTGGGGAAACTCACCCTGCAATCTGGAGCACGTCTTGTCTTCTGCTTTTAGGAATAATTTTAGAAGGTTCCTCCGATATGCAGCAGGGACGGACTGCTGAGCAAACCTCAAGCCCATTGCCTAACCCGTTTGCTGTCCCCCTCTGAGAAATGTGCCCACACTTTGGGCTTGAGACAGTTTGCCATGTGACCGTAGGGGAAAAAAAGATGGAAGTGTTGTTCAAAGTCATAAGGTTTCTGGGTGAATGTGTTATATTACTGAACCAGGGGCAGCAAGTCAATCAATAAAAATATACAATCTGGAGTCAAATCGAGGCAGTGCATCATTTATTGCTGAGTTGAGACTGAGCCCATTTCCGCACTACATTCTTATAGTGCAATTATTCCACTTTCAACATCCTATGGAATCCTGGGGTTTGCAGCCGGCCCCTCCCAAAACTGCAAACCCCGGGATTCCATAGGATGTTGAAAGTGAAATAATTGGACTATAAGAGTGTAGTGCGGAAATGGGCTGAATCAAGTCACTGAAGCGACTTTAATCTGATTTGAGTCTGAGTCAGTTGACTCAAGTCTATATCACTGCTTTTGGGCTTTAAAATTAAAGTTGTCTTCTCTGGATGTTTTAAAACCATTTGTCTGGTTTTACCACTATTTTCACTGTTTTAATTAGATTTTCAACATTTCTTTAATGTTTTGAAGTGTTTTTCTTGGTTCTGCATTTCCCCAGAGACCCCAGTGGGTGTAGATGCAATAAATAAATGCTTGGATCCCCCCTTCGCCACCATCCCCACCACCCTCTCACTTCCTGTTGTCATTTTTGGAAAAAATCCAATCCAATCCAATCCAATCCAGTGAAGTCAATGCCTAGTAAAAGGCTGTTGAGTATGTCTGTGTGTGAATGGCAAACCATCACATCTGTGTATGCTTCTAATCAGTGTTTGGGTGAAAACTGTAACCTGAATACTGCTAAAATGCTTAGGGGGATGTAGCTTCCAGAGGGTTGTGGAGAACACAAAAGTGGGTTCTGGAATCTGTGTGTGACTGATGGACCATACTTTTCACACTCATTTTAGATGCTAGATATCGAAAGAATAGATGAAAAACTCAGACACTGTACCAAATTAAGGACCTTTGTTCACAGCTCTTCTCCATTTTCCTGAAGGCAGATTAAATTTCCTGGCAATATGGCTTGCCATGATGAAAAAGGCATGGTTCCCCACCCTGTCTCTGTAGACTGAAGGACTGAGGATTTGCAATTTGTCCACTAATGTAGTTTCTCTCTGGGCTCCCTCTATCACCTTCTGGCTGCCTAGGCATCCAGCTTATGATGGTAAGAAAAACATACATGCAGAAAACCCCATGATAAGTTCACCTTAGGGTCTCCATAAGCTGGACATGACTCGAAAGCACACAACAAAAAATTCTTTACCTTCCTAGATAAACAGATGTTCTCTTCCCATTCTTTTCACCTCAAGCAGGAAGATGGTGTTTATTTTGCAGGAGTGGGCTACAGGTTATTTTACCTTCACAGGAGAGGAACCATAACTCAGTGGGAGAGGACATGCTTTCCATATCAAATATTCCAGTTTTGAGTCTTGGCATCTCAACTGCAAAAGTCTGGGTTGCAGGAGATGGCTGATGAGATCTTTGGTTGATTAGATAACTGAATCAATCAGGGTAGACATTAAAGAGCTGGATGGACAAATACTGTAGTCTGATTGAGGGTAGGAAAGCTTCATGGCTGCTCACTGTTTCCAGTTTTGAGGCATATTTCCATTTCTCCCGGGAAAGAAAACACATTTACATATTGCATATTTACTCCTGTAATCTGAAATTCTTAGCAATTGCCAAGTCAAGTCACAACTCTGATCGCTGAAATTTGAAAACAGACGCAAACTCAAAGAGGCAATAAATAATGATACACTCAGAGCTTCAGCTGACGATTTATGGAGCGGGATGCAAGTCTTGGTAACAGTAATCATGTAAAAAAGAAGCACTGCTTTGATTACGTCTCAACCAACAGTTCCATATGAGGTTCCAAACCTGAGGAACAAAGGAGGATGTGGGAAGCCAAACTCCACTTCTTTTGCTTTTTGTACGAGATGGATTTTGCACTTACAAAGACCTAACTATTTTACTTATTGTGTTTCTAGGAAGAACAGATGATTACACCACTGCATTATTTTTCACGTGGTTTCATGACAGCTACTGTCAGTAGCAGCGGAAAAAAAGCAATGCTACCTCTGTGCTCTGTATCCAGCAACCCTTTCCGCCCACTCCCAGCCCTCCAAGCTCCCAATAAACCTCTTAAACCCCAGACCCTCCATTTAGTAAAATAAAATGAAATGGGGAAAATAGAAGAAAAGCACCAAAATTCTTCACATGTTGCATGCAGTAGGAGTTTGCATTTTAGAACATAGTGCCACCCTCTCAGGCAGGGGTGGGCAGCTGGGGGAGGCTGGGGGGCACGTCAGACCCCCTTGGAGACCTTGGAGGGCTATACTCCCGTGAGCCTTCTGCATACACAAAGTATCATTTTTGCTCCCAAATGCTCCCAAACTTCCTCTAGAGGGGATGGAACACATTTCCACCTGATGTTGTGGTACCCCTGGACCATTTTTGGCCTAGGAGGGGCCTTTGGTTAATAATAGGAAGTCAGTGGAAGTCCCTTCCTGTTCACTTACTTTTTTCTTTTCTTTTTTTTTACACAAAGGCCTTTCTTAGGCCTAAAATAGTCCAGAGGTCTTTTATTAGCAACAAGAAATCAGTGGAAGTCCTTTCTTTTTTCCTTTCCTTTCCTTTCCTTTCCTTTCCTTTCCTTTCCTTTCCTTTCCTTTCCTTTCCTTTAAGACTTCTCCTATTCACATAGGCCTAAAATGCCCCCCTGACACCTGGAGGACAAAAAGCAAATGTAATAATATAATATAATATAATATAATATAATATAATATAATATAATATAAATATATATTTATATTTCCAGGAGGCCCTAAAAGCCACAAGAATTATTCCTAAGGGGCTCCTGCAATCTATGGGCCACACTTTGCCCATTCCTGTCCCCAAACCACCACAGACTTTGCAAAGTGGCAAAAAATGGAAATTGAACCCCGAAGTCAGCTTTTGGTCAATGCTGATTCGCCTTTTTTGACTGATAAAAACAGAGCCATGCCTCTGCTGGAGCGGTGTGCCCTGTTGCCTCGTATGACATTTTGGGGATGAAGTACTCTAACAATGGAGTTTTGTTGCTGTCCACAAGTATGGGATCTTTTAGCTTGTGGCCAAGTAGTGCCTGGCCCATCCATTCAAAGAGACTAACACTCCAGTGGTAGTGAAATAAAAACACTTTATAAAGCAACAATAGAGCAGGTCATAAATGAGTGAAGCGATAATCAGAGTGCGGCTTATTCTCAGGTGGAGTTGAGTGGGAAAAGGAAGGGGCGTGTTTAGAAGTCTGGAACTGAAGGGAGAAATGTCAACCCAAGGAAGTGCAGAAGGACTTTTGCCAAGGAAGGGAAAGACAAGAGAGGAAAGATTTGGAGAAAACTGGAGTTTGAGCTAAAAAGATTGCTAAGCTGTTGGAAAGAACAGAGCCTTCCAGAGCCAGGAGAGGGGAAGGGCAAAGGATGGACCAGCAAGGGCAGCTATGGCCCAATACAGGAAAATGCATCTCAGTCTCTCTCTCTCTCTCTCTCTCTCTCACACACACACACACACAGAGCACATCCACCATCATGATTACTAGGAGTCTCTATTAAAGAAGTGAGGGAGCAGATGGAATAAGGAGGGCAGTACACATTGTCTTATGGCTGTGTTCTGTTCTGAAAATTTTCTCAAAGTTCCAGTTGTCCAAGGAGATTTGTTCATCTTGCTCAACTCTTTTGATGTCTTCATCTTGGTAATTAGTCAATTTCAACCAGATCATCCAAGAATGGCCTCCAGATGCTTGTGTCCTCCAAAGCAGCTATTCTGCACATAGTCTCTCAAAATATTTGAGACATATGTTTCAGAGACGAAGCAAAGTTTGCATCAAGGTTTCCCTTTTTCATCTCTGTCTCTTGAAGTGTTCACTTTCTTCCCCTTCCTCCCAATCAGATCGTTGTTTCTCTTTATGACTAGGCCCCCAGGAAATGCAGTAATTGTTTACCACATACATACAATTCTCTCATAGAGGGAAAGAGAGAGAGGGACAGAGGGAGAAATGGGGGAGGGGGGAGAGAATGGTATAGTGGTCTGACTATGAGTCTGGGGACCAAGATTCAATTCCCCACCCGCCAGGGAACCCCACTGGAGCCATTTCCTCACAGGACTGTTATAGTGCTTTGATTCCACATTCAACATCCTATGGAATCCTGGGGTTTGCAGTCCCGGGACGGGCCATTTGTAACCGTAATTTTGAACTCCAGCTCTCATTTCTCCTTCTCACTGGAATGACACTGGCTTTGGTACCCAATTGGACATCTAAAGGTAGAGTATTCCACAACCAGGGTGCTACAGCTCAGCATATGTGACCAGACCAGCTGTGTTTGTTTATTCAGGAGTCTATCTCAGCCATTCATGTATAAAACAAGAAATGGGTTTTAATTTTTACAGTAATAGGCACCAGCCAATGAAGGGAGTTGAACCTTAACCTATCTCCTGCCTTACTTTACTCTGCTCCATCACTTCAGAGATTTTTCTCTTCAGCTGTGTCAGAGATGGGCTGGGAGAAAAGTGTCAGGAGTGTGGCAAGGATCACTCTATCTGCTCAAAGATCAGGCTTATCCCCACCTCTGAGATTATAGGGCTAAAACCGGAGACTTTGGGACTTGTGACATCAAGAGGTGGGTCCTGGAGATGTCACAAGGTTGATGTTAAGAGGAGTGTCCTCTGGTGATATCATTAAACACAGTACACTAAACATCAAACCTATAGTTGCATAGAATATACTATTAGAATTTTAAAAACTATATACAATAAATGAAAGTACACACACACACCCTTTACAAGGCAGTTGTGTTGCTCTAAGATTCCTCTCCATTTCCTGTGAGCTGGAGAACAAGAACCAGGCTCTGAGATCTGGGAGCTCTAGATGGTAATCCTGATGGCTAAAGAGACCAGATATATCTAAAGCCCTTTGCAAGCCCCCAAGAAGGGTACTTCAAGCCCCATTTATGGACTTGCTTGAGTCATCTATGTGGTTGCTGGGAAATGGATGATACTGCAGGAAGTATTGCTTTTGCTCTAGGGAGGGAAAGGATATTCAAAATTATTTGAAAATGGTTGAGAAACATGTTTTTCAAATGCTGAGAAACTCTGGTGGGAAGAATCTTGGACTGAGAAGAATCTTTGCCCTTCAGAACTTGCAAAAAATTGCACAAAGCTATTTTGCAAGGAAAACAGCATTCTTTTCACAGAAAAGAGCCTTTTCTGTACAGAATATATTGTTTCCTGTACTAAAAAGGGGGGGGAAGCAGTAATTGGGGATTCATTCTTCACAAAATTCACAGTGGTTTATTTATCTAGGACCTTTCCACCCTACACTGTCATAGTGCTCTTATTCCACTTTCAACATCCTGTTGAATCCTGGGGTTTGTAGTTTAGGGAGGGACCTTTAGAATTCTCAGCCAGAGAGCTCTTTGGCCTCAGGAAACTACAAACCCCAGAATTCCACAGGACGTTGAAAGTGGAATAATAACACTAGAACAGTGTAGGATGGAAAGTCCCTTAGAAAACTTGTGTGTGGGGGGAGGAGAGGAAAATTTCCACAATGATAATATTGGTCCAATATTATTTTCTGTGCAGAAAAGCTGGGAAAGCAACACATGGGGCAGCATACACAACTAAGGCCCTTTCTGCACCTTACTTTTTCTGGCACTGGGGTGTTGGGATCGCACGAGCAGCCTCTGGCAAGATGCTCTCACGTCCGGGGTCCTCCGGCTCCGCATGAGCTGCCTGGGGCAGGAAGCGTGACCAGCATGGCTCCGGAGGCTCCGCACACCGTGTAAGTGCACACACGGCCCAGGAGCAATGCGCAATTGTGCACCATTTTCATCTTCCAGCCTAAAATGAAAAGGTGCGCGATCAGCGCCTGCCAGCCCCTGGAGCATCACGCAATTGTGAGTGCGTCCTGCAGATCGATCCTCACAATCGTGCAATTTTCCTTTCACATGGAAAATGCTGTGCAGAAAGGGCCTAAGAATTTATGGTTCTACCCCCAACAACTATTGATGTCTTGTCATTATTAATTTGGTCCTAAAATACATATTTGATGAGACCTCTGTAGATTCTTCTTCAAGTACTGCGAATGACTCAGGCTTCAAGAAGACTAGGACAGGAGCTGTGGGAATTCGAGCCCCCTTTGGATTCAGTCATTCTTTCATAAGGAGAAATCCTGTTGAGCAGCTGCTGTCTAGGATCAGCTACTGAAGGAATGCAATGTCAAAGTCTTCATTTCTTTTCTAAGCACTATAAAATGGCTGGCCTATTTTCCCCCTACTCTCCGGAATCTCAGAACTTCTGCTTTCATCATCTCCTTGGGGCATTTTAGCTACTTCTCTGTCGTGTAATCCATCACTCACTAAATAATTAATTTACTCATGTAAGTAGGTCCTCTTGGGGTTTAAGGTTTCTAAGTATGTAGGGCTGACAGTTGATATGCTATTTACAGATGAAGTAAAAGAGAAAGAAAGAGCAGAGGGAAGATATCTTTGACTAACGGCAAAGACTCTTCTCCATTGTTTGTGTTCTTCACTTTGCAGATGAGAAGGTTAGTTCCTAAGTTACCATTTTCAGGATGTACCCCCAGATGTCATACCTTAAGATTTTATTTTATTTTTTTAATTTGAAGCAGTGTTCAGGAATATTGACTTGTAGATGAATTTTTCATGAATGCTGTCAAGGGTCATGATTCAGGTTTTTGCTTCTTGCAACTAGTCTTTAACTGTGAGTCAGAAAAATCCAGAAAAGATCCAGATTCATCCAGTGATTACAATGGAGAAACAAAGACATGCCAAGGAAGATTTATATCCTGCAGTGAATTATGAATCATGTGGTAGCTAGTGGTCAATAACCTCCTCCCTGTGGAAAAGATTTCCTACAATCAAGGAGACAGGAGATTTTGTTTCCCAGTGGTGCCTACTATAAAGCTTTACTTTTTCTGTTAAGGCAGTGGTTCTCAACCTGTGGGTCCCCAGATGTTTGTGGACTATGGTTTGTGGACCACTATGGTCAATGCTCAGGGCTTCTGGGAGCTGAAGTCCACAAACATCTGGGGACCCACAAGTTGAGAACCACTGTGTTAGGGATTAGTGAAAACCAATGACTTAGAGAAGAAAGTCAAGAAATGCTTGTGGATCTAATGAGATGAGGTAAACTTGGTTCTTGTATATCTAATGAATCTGGAATACTATGTCCGGTTTTGGGCCCCTCAGTTCAAGGAGGACACTGATAAACTAGCGAAGGGGAACCAATATGGTAAAAGTTTTGGAAGCCAAGCCCTATGAGGAATGATTTAAAGTGTTTGATATGTTTAGCCTGGAGAAAAGACTGAGGGGCAATATAGCAGCCATATTTAATTATCAGAAGCAATGCCATGTTGAAGAGTGAACTTCATGTTTACACTTTCTGGAAGCTTACAGTCCCTATTAAAAATGGTGTAGGCAGAAATGGAGCCAGAAAGAAACATGGAGCTGAGCTCTATGGGACTTTAAAAGTCATAACTGTCACTCTGAATTGTGCCCAGGAATAAATGGCAGCCAGGTGGTGTTAGTGGCCGTACACCTCCATGCTCTGATATGGTCTTATTGGCAAAATATATTAAGTGACAGATATGTTTAATTGGCACAAAATATAAATTATACACACTTATGGCTGAAAAGCCATGTGAAGAAGGGACCATGGCTGGAAAGCAGGCTAAAGGAAACCCCAGCATGGCCAGGCTGTAGGTTCACTGAGATTTAGCCGAGAAAGCCTGACTTAATGGCTCTAAGCTAATCCCCTCAACGTGCCACAGAAAACAATAGTCAAGCCCAAGGGAAGCAGGCAAACACCTCTGCTGTGCACATTTCCTATCGAAGCCTGGCCCAGTCACATTATGCAACCAAGGCATTGAAACAATCAGTCCCTTCCAGATCCCTTTTGTTTACTCTGCCAATTCTGAGCAACTAGCTTTGCATTTCACCAGCTGCTGAATGTCTCTCTGCCAGTTTGCTTCCCAGCTGTGTACTGCTGTTAAACACACACATCTGAGCCATATTGCTACTTCTTCACTAGTCTGGATTGGTAATTATAACTCCAAATCCTCAGCCTCTCTACTCATAATTTTGCCTCTCTTTATCCTTTGGTTAGCTCTTGTGTGAATGTGAGACTGCTTGTATCTTGTGTGCACATGTGAATGAATTCCCCTCAATAAAACACATTTTTAGTTTATTTTTGAATCTCTGTCTGGCTCTTTCCTGAAAGATCCCATAAACATTGGTGAAAAAATCTTGTTGTTAACCCCCTCTCACAGGCCTCCTAATTTTGAGCCCTCTTAATTCCCCTCCGTCACATGAAGGTACTGGCACTGCAGGTGGACCTTTGAGTCACCCATATTTTCGGGTAAAAGTGGTTTCCTTTTTTGGCCCTGGATGTTCTCAAGTGATGTCTCTGACCATTCTGTGGTGAAAGCTCTGTGGATGCCTACACCAGGTCCTTCTATCCTTGACTTTCGTGGCATCAGCATCTCTGCTTGGACCTTTCTAGAAAGGATCAAATGTGTTTTCCTTGATTGCTCTAAAGTAGTAGTTTGAGGTTTTCCTCTTCCAATCATTTATATCAGTTTTTCTGTATCATGTTTCAATCACGAAGTGGCTTGGGACTTTTGTTGTTGCTGTTGTTCCGATGTATTACATTCTGCAATAGTAATTTTCTTCCTACTTGTATTTGCCCATTAGAAAGCACTGGATAGGGCAGATGATTGATCTTGGGGATACGGAATCCTTCATCACGGCTGCCTAGTCAAAATCTCTATATAGGGAAATGCACATTGACTGTACTGTGTAATCCTTGTGCTGAATGACACATTGCACAACAGAACAAAGGCACCAAATGTGCAGCCACCTACACAACTCAATGTGCATGCACATCCATGCATTATGCATCGTGAACATCCTTGTGCATGAATGCACAAGGGCACGGATGCACAATTCTTTTGCCACAATCTCAAACTAAATCCAAACATTCTGTAGGGACCATTTGCATGAGTGACACCAACAGGGTCATGACCAATGTTTAAATCTCTTGCAGCGAGAATGTCACCAAATGCCTATTTTTTATGAAGACAGAACAGTTCTACAACAAAATATATCTCTAGGATACTAAGATGTTCTACCTGCTATCACAAAGTTCAAAAGGAATTAGATGAATTCATGGAAGATAAGCTTATCAAAAGCGTGCTGAAAGGATTGAATTATAGCTATGCTAGAAGGATTGAATTTCTTCATACCAAGATAGTAGACCTCTGAACATTGGATTCTGCCGAGAAACAATGTTGAAATACCCTGCCTAGGAGCCTCCACGCAATGTTTGAGCAGATGAATTAGTCTAATATAGCAAGGCATTTCTTATATTCCTCTTATATTCATGTATCTTATGGGAAATGCCACTCCCTGTGGACAATACTGTGGGTATGCATTCTTGCACAAACAGAAGTACCAAAGACACAAGCAGTCGTATAAAGACAGCATGGTGAGCTGAACCCCAGAGACGTGCTCGACAACAAAGTTTTGCAGTTCCATTCACTGCTTTTTATTGACAAATAAAAAAGAAAGTCATCGTGTATCACAAAATACCTGATAGCTTATTTCACAACCTGGCAAAATTATTTGGCTGTAAACACCTGAGCCACCTTACAATACTGTCACAAATCAAAGACAGTAAAATTATCAGGTTAATAGAGCCTTTCTTGAGTGGGTTTGATTGCTGAGAAGAATATGCTATGAATGTGATTTCGTGGCACTGGAAAGTAGATGCCTTTCGCAACATTTTGGGTCTCATGGATTACTGGGTGTGGGATCAATGGAAACTTGACTACAAATTCCCTATGGAACTATGAGACTTGGGAAAGTTAATTTTTTTTTTTTTTTACTAAGTTCCCAGAAACTCCCAGCCAGCAAGGCCCTTGGGCATTTGGGCAGACAGATTCTAAGAATCATAGTCTCAGAAAGTAACTTCTCCATTTTCTGACACCTATAAAAGTCCTGACTAAAACCCCTTTTGGCTTGGTGTGCACATGTGTGTGAGGAAGCAGAGTAATGGGATAATAAAATGAATGGCTCTCAAGTATTTTAAGCTCATCTTGGCATGCTTCACACTGATGCCATGCGCATCCAAAGTGGTGACACATCTGCTGCCTGCAGTGCTCAAGATGGGCATTTGCTGATAACAGAAATAGTTTCTCAACATGTCATCATTTATTCATTTAATATTTATATTTTTGAAAGAGCTAGTAGTTTTCATCACCCTCAAAAGCAGACTTTTTGTTAAGTTGAGGGTTTTGCAGAATCATGGCTAAACCACCCCCAAATAGTTTTGATCGAAACAGGAAAAGCTCATGACAATACATTATCTGGCATCCTGTTGGTGTTTTATGCACATGTAGAACACCACCTCCTCCTTGTTCTCTTTCTGTTGGCAGGCAAAGACCTTTTTATTTAGAATCATAGAATCACAGAAATGTAGAGTTGGAAGAGACCCCAGGGGCTATCCAGTCCAACCCCATTCTGCCATGCAGGAACACCCTCAAAGCCCTCCCGACAGATGGCCATCCAGCCTCTGCTTAAAAACCTACAAGGAAGGAGACTCCACTACACTCCGAGGCAGCGTATTCCACTACCGAACAGCTCTGACCGTCATGAAGTTCTTCCTGAGGTTCAGGTGGAATCTCCTTTCCTGCAGCTTGGATCCATTGCTCCTTGTCCTGGTCTCTGGAGCAGCAGAAAACAAACCCTCTCCCTCCTCTATGTGGCATGCCTTCAAATATTTAGACATGGCTATCATGTCCCCTCTTAACCTTAAAACTCCCAGCCAGCAAGGCCCTTGAGCATTTGGGCAGAAGGATTCTAAGAATCATAACCTTAACGTCTTAATTTAGCCTTAATTTAACCTTAACCTCTTAATTTAGGCAGAACTTTGATGCTCAAATTATGTGGCAGAAGAGTGTTTTGAATGTGGGGTGGTATACTTTTAAATATTTTAGAAATCTTTTAATTATGTTTTAAACTGCTATGTGCTTCCAAATATAATTATCTGTTTAATTTTTTTTAACTTTTGTAAATAAGTTTATTTTAAAAAAATAAACAGACAATTGTGTTTGAAAAAACATGGTTAAACCAATTAAAAGAGCCTGTGCTTTATGGATTATAGCACAGCCCTAGGTTGTGTAACTCATGAGAAACCTATGGATTGCTCTTAAAGAAATGCGTGTGCCCCAACATTTGATTGTCCTCATGTGTAATCTGTGCTCAGGATAATAGGTTGCCATCAGGATAGAACACAGAGAAGTGGAATGGTTTCCCATCAGCAAGGGGTCAGGCAAGGCTCCATTTTATCATGCTCTCTGTTTTATGCTGAACATATCATGCATAAAACAAGACTAGACCTGGAAGAAAGAGGTGTGAAAATTGAAGGAAGAAACATCCACAATTTAAAATACTACTAGCAGAAAACAGCAAAGACTTGGAACAATTACTGAAGAAAGTCAAGGCAGAAAGTGCAAACGCAGGTTTATAGCTGGACATTAAGAAAACAAAAATAATGACCACAGATGATGTATATAAGGTTAAAGCAGATGATGAAGACGTTGAAATAGTTTGAGATTTTCCACACCTTGGATCAGTCATTTATGTGAATGGAGACTGCAGTCAAGAAATTTGAAGAAGACTAGGACTTGGAAGGGTAGCTTTGAAGGAACTATGCACAACCCTCAAGACCTGTCATTGATTATCCATGGCATCATATTCCCAATATCTGTGTATTATTGTGAAAGCTGGGCAGTGAAGAAAGCTAAATGGATGAAGATCAACCTATTTGAAATGTGGTGCTTGAGAAGAGCTCTGTGGTACTCTGGACTGCTAAAAAGACGATTGGGTCCTAGAGCAAACGGAGCCTGAGCTCTGCTAGAAGCCAAGATGACTAAACTGAGGTTGTTGTACTTTGGACATATTGTTGTCACCATAAGCCAAAGTTTACTTGATGGCATTTAGCAACAACGAATAAGTTTTTAGTTGAGCTTCATTTTATTTTTTATTTTTTTATTTTTCTATAAGCTATTTTGAATACCTTCTCAGGGAAAAGTTGTAAATTAACAAAATAAAAATGAATAAATAAATTGATGTCACCTTACACAGACTGCTGTGCTTTTTTGCCATTGTTTAACATCCATATTCAATCCACACTTGGATAAGTGGCGTTCTGCAACTGTAGTTGTTGATACATGCATTTATGGATTCTTCAAAGAGACTCTTCTCCATTCTTGTCCATGACATCAATGTACCATTTTATTCACTGGGACAGCAGAAAGAGCCACGTTTCAAAATGGGGAATAATCAAACTGATTGGCAGATAAACCATTGGTTGTTCCATCTTAGTATTCAGAAAAGGAGTGATGTAACACAACCACAGTTTTACTAAATGACGGTGAATTTGCAATATTGCAAGTACAATATAGCTCTTGGTTTTTGTTTTGGTAAATTCCATTCCCTTTTTCCAGCTACTGTTGGAATTGTGGTTGAAGTCAGAAAGAAGAGAGAAATCTCAAGGGGATGAGTGCCAGATGATGGCAGTTTCTGCTAATAAAAAAAGCCCCAGGGCTTTGACCCTCATTCCACTTCATGACTGGTGTTTGATGGAATTCACAATTCTCACCTAGTGTCATCACCGTATCAAGTTTAGCAACATGTAAAAATTACCCGTGTTCACTGGAAGTCTGCGTTGAGCCTCCTATATGTCTCCTCTGACCTTTACTTAAAGATATTTGATGAATCTTAATCTTGGTTTCATATTGTTATACAAATATTCATTTCAGGCAAGGCAACACAGAAAGGATTTTGTCATAGTCTTCAATCCTCACAATGATCACAAAGAGATCTGTTTCACTTCAAGCTATCTGTCGAGCTATATGGCCATCTGTTGGGAGTGCTTTGAGGGTGTTCCTGCATGGCAAGGGGTTGGACTGGATGGCCCCTGGGGTCTCTTCCAACTCTACATTTCTATGATTCTATGATTCTATGATTCTATCATTGCTGCATCATGTGCATCATGCATCATGTGCATCATGCATCATAGGGAGAGTTAATCAAGCTAGGAGGAGGAGCCAGCTAGGGGAAGGAGGCTTTATTAGGAACTCCCAGCAGTCTTCTTGCTGACTTCCAGGGGAGAGAGCAGAAGGTGAGCTGGATCTGTGAAGACAACTTTGATAGGTGTTTTCACAGGATTGTGGGGCTGAGTTTGTTTGCTTATTTCTCTGTGTTGTTGGTTTTTTTTGCTTGTGCTGGCAGTGTGCTCTCCCTGAGCTCACAGCCTAATTGTCAGCTAATTGTTTGTTAGTTAGTCAGTTAACTGTCAATCAAGCTAGGGAGAGTTAATCAAGCTAGGGGGAAGAGCCAGCTAGGGGAAGGAGGCTTTATTAGGAACTCCCAGTGGCGCGCGCACTTTCATTCATCTATTTCAATCCTTCAAGTTCAACCATTCAAGTTTAGGAACAACCAATCCTTATAGCAACTGAACAAATTTAATAAGAGTTCAACTGAGCTTGGTAGTTAGCTGAGCAGACATAGCTTATACAGCTGAATTTGAGAAAGAAGGCCCATTTTTATTTTTATTTTACAACTATTCTCTGTATTATCAAGTATGGAAGTGAGGGAGCTGCTGCTGTCACCTGTAGCACTTGTGGCATGTTCCTTTTCTTACCACAAGATGTTGTTGGGTACACCTGCAGCAAGTGCAAGCTGGTTACCTTCTTGGAGGTCAAGGTTCGGCAGCTGGAGGCACAGGTTTCTAATCTTCGTCTTATTAGGGAAGGTGAGGACTTCTTAGATAGGGCACAGAGGACCTTCCTGAAGACCGGATATGCAGAGGAGCTGCCTGATGAGGAAATCAGTTCCGTGAGCCAGGAAAGCGATGCTTGGAGGAATGTCACACGGAGAAGTAGAAGGGCCAGGAAGGAAACAGAGACTCTCAAACTACAGAATCGGTTCAACGTTCTTGGTGCTATGAAAGATGAGGAACACCAGAAGGAGGGAACACAAAGTCAGCAAGAAGGAATCCAATTTCGGCAACTGGAACTTGAACACCAACAGGACAGCATCCAACATCGGGAAGACCAGAACTCCCAGCCTCAACACAATGCCCAGGAAATCCTGGAAGAAACTGCTTGTCGAAGAACCCCGGACAGGCCTCAGAGGAGGCAAGTTCTGGTGGTTGGGGACTCCTTGCTCAGAGGAACCGAACCGGCAGTTTGCAAACCGGACAAGCTCAATCGAGAGGTCTGCTGTCTTCCTGGGGCCAGGATAAACCACGTAACAGAGAGGCTAGCCAGGCTGGTCAAGCCCACTGACCGTAAGCCCCTCGTTTTGGTTCACGTTGGAACCAACGACACGGTGAAGCGCAGCTTTCACCACATCACAAAGGACTACGAGCTTATGGGGAGAAAGCTTAAGGACCTTGGTGCGCAGGTGGTCATTTCATCAATCCTCCCTGTTCAAGGATATGGTGCACGAAGGGAAAGGACAATAGTAGAGGTCAACAGCTGGCTCCGCACATTTTGCCACCGACAACAGTTTGGCTTTTTGGATCATGGCTTGAAATTCCAGGAACATGGGCTTCTGGCAAGGGATGGGCTGCACCTCACAAAACTTGGCAGGAACGTTTTTGCAAACAGTCTCACAAGGAGGATTAGGAGGTCTTTAAACTAAGTACAGCTGAGGAGGGAGACAAGATTATTCAGGACAATGACTCGGCAAGTGCAGGGGAAAAAGGCCCAAATGATATTGGCCAAGTAGGAATAGCATCCAATCGTGGGAGGGGTGGAAACAATGCTATGGGACTTGCAGGAAGGGCACGGGGACTTAAGTGTCTCTACACTAATACACGGAGTATGGGAAACAAACAAGATGAATTTGAACTCCTAGTACAGCAAAATAGATATGATTTGATAGGCATCACTGAGACCTGGTGGGATGAGTCTCGCAATTGGAATGTAGGAATAGAGGGGTATAGCCTATTTTGTAGAAATAGACTAAATAAGAAAGGAGGAGGAGTAGCCTTGTATGTCAAGGATGTTTTCACCTGTGAAGAGATCCATGACTTGAACATCGGAAGCCAGGTCGAGAGCATCTGGGTAAGAATTAAGGGAGCGAGAAACAATAGGGATATTATAGTGGGGGTTTACTACAGACCTCCAAGCCAGACTGAGGACCTCGATGGTGCTCTCATAGACCAAATGACTGCACATTCAAAAAGGAGAGATACAGTAATAATGGGAGATTTCAACTACCCGGATATATGTTGGCAGTCAAACTCTGCAAAGGCGGCAAGGTCCAGCAAGTTTCTTGCTTGTCTTGCAGACAATTTCATGGTCCAGAAGGTGGAAGAGGCGACAAGGGGATCAAATATTCTGGATCTGATCCTGACCAACAGGGATGACCTTGTCAATGGTGTAGAACTGGTTGGATCTTTAGGAGAGAGTGGCCATGCCCTATTGGAATTTGGCATTCAGTGGGGAAAAGAAGACAAGTGTAGCCAGGCACTCGTCTTAGATTTTAAAAAAGCAGACTTCTGTAAACTGAAGGAGCTGCTGGCTGAAATCCCGTGGTCAAGAATAGTCAATGAGAAAGGAGTTCAGGATGCATGGGAGTTCTTTAAAACGGAGGTACTGAAGGCACAGGCTAAAACTGTGCCATTAAGGAGGAAAAATGGAAGGCATTTGAACAAACCGGAAGGGTTGACTAAAGGCCTCTCAGCTGAGCTAAGTGTTAAGAGAAACATGTACAGGAAATGGAAGAAGGGGGAAATCACCAAAGAAGATTATAAGCAAGTAGCCAGGAGATGTAGGGAGAAGGTCAGAAAGGCTAAAGCACAGAACGAACTTAGGCTGGCCAGAGACATTAAAAACAATAAAAAGGGCTTTTTCAAATACGTCCGCAGCAAAAGGAAAAAGAAGGAGACGATAGGGTCACTGCGCAAGGAAGATGGTGAATTAATAACAGGAGGAAGAGAAAAGCCAGAACTCCTCAACACCTTCTTCTCCTCAGTTTTTTCCCAAAAGGATAAAAACACTCAACCTGGCGGTTGGGGAGCAGGTGAGGAAGTGGGGGAAATGCAGCACAGAATAGATAGAGAGGTGGTACAGGAATACCTGGCCACACTGGATGAATTCAAGTCTCCAGGGCCAGATGAATTGCATCCTAGGATTTTAAAAGAACTAGCAGAGGTCATTGCGGAACCTCTTGCTATAATCTTTGAAAACTCTTGGCGGACCGGAGAAGTTCCGGCAGACTGGAGGAGGGCAAATGTTGTCCCCATCTTCAAGAAGGGGAAAAAGAGGACCCAAATAATTATCGCCCAGTCAGCCTGACATCAGTACCTGGAAAGATCCTGGAGCGGATCATCAAACAGTCAGTTTCTAATTACTTAGAAAACAATGCCGTAATTACGAAAAGTCAACATGGATTTCTCAAAAATAAGTCATGCCAGACTAATCTTATCTCTTTTTATGATAGAGTTACTTGCTTGATAGATGAAGGGAATGCTGTGGACATAGTATATCTTGATTTCAGTAAGGCTTTTGACAAAGTTCCCCATGACATTCTTCCAAAGAAGCTAGTAAGATGTGGGCTGGACAGGGCTACTGTCAGGTGGATTTGTAACTGGTTGACTGACCGTACCCAAAGGGTGGTCACCAATGGCAGATTCTCATCCTGGAGAAAAGTGACTAGCGGGGTGCCACAGGGTTCTGTCCTGGGCCCGGTGCTGTTCAATATCTTCATTAATGACTTGGATGAAGGAATAGAGGGCACGCTGATCAAATTTGCAGATGACACCAAATTGGGAGGGGTTGCTAATACACCTGATGATAGGATCAAAATTCAAAAGGACCTGGACAGATTGGAGAGCTGGGCCAAGGCTAACAAAATGAATTTCAACAGAGAGAAATGTAAGGTCCTACACTTAGGCAGAAAAAATGGTATGCAGAAATATAGGATGGGGGACACGTGGCTGGCTAACAGTACGTGTGAAAGGGATCTAGGAGTCTTAATAGACTACAAGCTGAACATGAGTCAGCAGTGTGATGCGGCAGCCAAGAAAACCAACGCAATTCTTGGTTGCATCAATAGGAGTATGGTGTCTAGATCGAGGGAGGTATTGGTACCACTTTATTCTGCTTTGGTTAGACCTCATCTGGAATACTGCGTCCAGTTCTGGGCACCCCAATTCAAGAAGGATATGGATAAGCTGGAGCAGGTCCAGAGGAGGGCAACCAAAATGGTGAGGGCCTGGAAGCCATGCCCTATGAGGACAGACTTAGAGAGCTGGGTATGTTTAGTCTGCAGAAGAGAAGGTTGAGAGGGGACATGATAGCCATGTTTAAATATTTGAAGGGATGTCATGTCGAGGAGGGAGTGGGCTTGTTTTCTCCTGCTCTTGAGACCAGGACAAGGAGCAATGGATGCAAGCTGCAGGAGGGGAGATTCCGCCTGAACCTCAGGAGGAATTTCCTGACGGTCAGGGCTGTCCGACAGTGGAATGTGCTGCCACAGAGTGTGGTGGAGTCTCCTTCGTTGGAGGTTTTTAAGCGGAGGCTGGATGGCCACTTGTCGGGAGTGCTTTGAGGATTTTCCTGCATGGCAGGGGGTTGGACTGGATGGCCCTTGTGGTCTCTTCCAACTCTACATTTCTATGATTCTATGATTCTATGATTCTATGTGCTTTCAGCACTGTTACAGCAGTTTAGGCCTACCTGGTGATAGCATCCGCTATCACTTTGATATCATAATTCGGTCTTACCATACCACCCCTCTCCATGTGTTTGTGAGGCCCCCGGACAAGCCCAGAACTAGGCTTGGCCATCAAATGCTGCAATATCCCAAGACCATAAAGACGGGCCAGAAATAGCCAGATCCCCGTTTTAGGAGACCTCTCTGCAAACACCCTCATCATGTATGCATGCTGTTTACAAAGGACTCCCTGCCTCAAGCAGGTAACTTGGCAAGCTAGAAGCTTAAAGGCCAAGCACTGAGCATTTGCCTAAAGTCTATTGTCAATTTGGACTTAATCATGCTAAATTGTGACCTTTTGGAGACATTGTCTCACACCCAAAACTCATTGTTGTCCCCGAGCAAGGCATAACGTGCAGTCACACTTCTCCCTATAAATACCCCTGTTTCTGAGACCCTCCTCGGATCGCCCCGGACTTCCATCCAGCCTTGCTGCCGCTTTGTTTGGCGAGCTGTCCCCTCAGTCCCACATACTGAGACTCCAGACCAATGAACTCAAACTTCAGGACAGGTGTCGTATCACCCAATTCAACAATCCCTCTCAAAATCCCTCTATACCACTCCAACCTTTATTTTCCTTAGCTACTTGTGTGAGTGTGTTGCATAGACTGTTTGTCTGTATTTAATAAAATCTCAGTTATTCTTAAACTTGGTGTGCCCCTTGGCTTGGCCTGACCCCGTAGACATTGGGTTACAAGATCCTGCTAAGTTACCCTGCCTCTCATAACGCTAAAGCAGTGCTCTGAGCTAATTTTCCCCACCTATAGTTGAGCACATTTTGGTGTCCCTCCCGGGACCCCCAGGAAACAGGGTAACAGCACTTCTCCTGAGACATGTTTTGATGGATTTAAAGAATCATACTAATTTCCATGAGACATTTTAATAGATCACCATAAACATATGACTTTTTCATACTTCTTTTTTGGTGGGGGAAATTAAAAGATCAAGATGGCCTCTTTGGATCACTTCCAAAAAGTCACCTTTCTCCCCCCTCCCCCCTTGCATACAATACTTTATGAATGGCCTTACATACTTGATGCAGCTTACAGACAGCCTGCTGTTGAGTGGTAGAAGACTTGGATCAAGCTGTTCAGGAAAGATGTGAACTGAGTAACCTTTTATCTCACAGGAGAGAGCGTAGCCTTCGTCTCCATCCAGACCGTCCCTGATGTTTCCATGGAAATTTCACTGCCAGCCACAACTGTGTTGCTGAGAAAAACAGACTAACGATGAAGGGGAGGGGGAATAATTCAGTGAACTTGAAGGTGAGAAAAAGGAAGACAAATAAAAATAGACTCTGAATTCAAGACTAGAGCAGGGGAAAGATAATATTTAAATAAATGTGTCAGCTGATGAGATGTTTCACACATGCATGTGCACTGCTTGAAGAAGCTTGTTAGAAGGAAGAATGAATCTAACCTCCCTGTCTCCCTGGTGTGCAAATTTCTGGTTGTTTGTGTGTAAATCCATTTAGTCACATGAGTTCCTACCTGAAGTCCAGAGCGGTCCATCCCACACACAGCAGTCTTGATGAAAACTAAGTCGCATTCAGAAGCCAGTTAGGGCCATATCGTGTCATATCTGGAGTGGTTCAACACAAGCTGATAATATCATTCCAAAGCCATACTTGGGCTGTACCCTTCTCCCTTTACAACACTTTCACATTTTTATGTGGCCAAATAGGGCCACACTTTTTTCAATTATAGGGCGTGTAGAATATGGGAATAATAGCAAAACTCATCTTTTGGTGCTGGAGCTTCTCTGACAGTGTCTGAAGAATGATGCATCATCCAGAGGAGCTTATGGGGGGAAATGCCTCTCCCCACTATTGTGAGGTGTTCTATTGTCACTATACTAAAAGGTGAAGACAGTGAAGCGAAATGTCAAGTGGTCTTCATTTGCCACCTCACCTCAAAGTCTCTCGATTTGGCCCAAATGTTCAGGTTGTGATATGTGCCTCTCAGCGTGTTGAATTGGAATAGTTTCATGGTCTCACTCCCAAATACTGAAGTGTGTTTGGGGAAGGTTCATTTTAAGGGGAGGAAGAAAAGGCAACTGCCCAGTCCTCACATATGACATGGACTTGCACATGGAGAAGCTCACATCATCATTGGCATTGCAGTGTTGTCAGCAACTCATTTCTTTCAGAATCCCACTAACGCGAGCTCCATAAATATAGTGGCAGATACTAAGGACCACAAATGAACATTCTAACCCAGGCCCCTCAGAGCCCAAGGTAGGATAGGGGTGGCAATTTATGTGTTGTTTTTCCCTCCTAGAGTGGTAAGAATAGGGATAAATTAGAGGGAGCTTCCAGCAGTGACGCTAGCATGGTTTCCTAGTACTTACCAATAACTGGAACTTGTTCCCACCCACTCCTGAGATTCCCAATTAGTACAATTTAAAAAAAAATGTCCAAAGGGATCCCTGTGTCTCCCTAGAGGCATACCTTCTTGTCCTACTGTAATGGTTAACTGATTTAGAACTATTGGTTTGTCCTAAGCCAAAACACTCCACAAATCAAAAGGGCATTTTTGATCTCTTGGTGGGCCATAGCAGTGTTGTTGTTCTTCTTGTTGTTGAGTGACATTAAGTCATTTCTGACTTATGGAGACCCTAAGGGGAACCTGGAATTTTCTTGGCAAGAGTTGTCCATAGTGGAGTTTGCCTTTGACTTCCATACCTGGCAGCAACTGGAAGTGACTGAAAACCTCTTATAGTCAGTTTCTGGTGGGCTTTTCTTCCTGTTTTGGAGCTGGGTGGAGGTAGAGTGACCTCCTGAATATATAATCTAGGCAATTTTTTTAAAAATGGAGGTGAATCAACAGGGATAAGAGCCACATGACACCTCCACAAAGGCCAATAGTGAACCACAGGCCACACACTTCTCACTTCTGCCCTTAATGACTGTTCATAAACATATTAACCAGACTCCTATTGGTTTCATATGGATGCATGAGGTCTGTCTTACAATATAGTTGTATATATGTATGTATGTATTTATCTGTTTGTTTGTTTGGCCTTGCAATGGAAGTATTCAGTTCTTGGATCCATAAGCAGATTTCTGAAAGTGTAACCATTTCATATGAGGTTACATATTTTGGAATGGTGTGTAATTGTTTTTCAGTATCTTCAATGTGTCAGTCACTCAGCTCACTGAGACTGGAAAAAAAATCTACCGTGCATTGTTAATTGTACGATGGAATTGTAGGTAGGCACATTAGCAGATACACAGTCAGTTGCACGGTTTGGATATTCAGTACCATGTAACTATGTGAGTGTAGATTTGCACAGTGCAAGCGTGATGCAGGATATCAGTCATTATGGAGGCGGTTGCCTTTGTGGAGCTTTGAAGTTCTGTACATGGCAGTTTTTAATTAGTGTAGGAACTGTGTGCAGTCTGCATTTAAACCACAAAACTTGAAACATAATTTGAACTGAGTCTAATTTCCTTCTGCCGGTCCACGCAAATGACCCAAGTAAGAAAGATTTCATGAAAGGCCCCAGAAAGCAATTTCAGCAGAACTTAGCTTTCAGAATATTAGAATGGATCTCACTGTTAGGTGTGAAGGCATCCCCAGCTGTGGTGGATTTTGCTTCAGTTAATTACAAAGAAGACGATGTCACTATAAGTCTTTTGACTTGCATTTCTGGCATCTACCAAGACAGCTGTAGATGCTCCTTTGTGGCAACAAGTAAGAAGAATGGGAAATAAACCACAAATTAAGTGAATGAAACCTTTATGTTTCAAAAGTAGCTTTCTCATTTTTAGTTCCTTTGGAGGGGTGATAGAAGTTTGAATTCATCCTCTTTGATTCATTTTCTCCTGCTTGTGTCGATTCAGTCCCTGGCAAAACGTGCAACCTCACCACACGACCTCTGGCTTTTGCAGCAATACATCAGAAAAGGAAAAGGAGGACTGGAAAGAACTGAAAAGGAAAAGGAGGTAAAATCTTCAGGTTTCGCTCTACCAGAATATATCCTCACTTTCTAGGTATTACTGCCTTTGATTAACATGTCTGACAGCAATCCAGGCTTCTCACTCACTTCTTAAGACCAAGGTCACCCAATGGGTTTCTGTGGCTGAGTGGGAACTTGAACTCTGGTCTCTCAGTCTTAGTCCAACATCCAGACCACTAAACTACAGTGGCTCATGAAGTTCATGGAATCATAGAACTGTTGAGTTGGAAGGAATTCCAACGGTCACATTGTCCACTCTTTTACCAGTTTTACCATATCTAAAGCATCCTGATAGATGACCGTTAAACCTTGCTTTAAAACCTTCCAAGTAAGGAATGTCCACAAACTTCCAGGGTACTCCATCTTACTATCAAATATCTTTTACCACCAGGTAGATCTTCCTAATGGTTAGTGAGAATTTCCTTTCTGAATTCTGATTCCACTGTTCACTTTGTGCCCTCTTTAGCATTCAGACAAGCTTCTTTATCTTAAAAGTAACAGCCTTTCAGATATTTGAAAATGTTTGCATATCACTTCTCATTCTTTTCTTCTTGCAAGGTTTATTTTCCAGACTATTATTTTCAAGACCAGACTTTTACCATCTTGGTCATCCTCTTTTGGACTTATCTAACTTCTCAATGTCTTTCATAAATTGTGGGGCCCAGTACTTCAGCTGACATCTAACCAGAATAGAACTAAGGTACAGAGGGAATGTCATTTAATTTTGCCTCACTTATTGTGAAAAATGAATTAATTGCATTTAATTCTATAAGGAGTTGCTTTTGAAAGGAGTTAGGAAACTTCCGCTGCTCCAAAATTTTGCAACCAGATTGTTGACCTCAATCAGTTAGAGGGAACACAAAACTCCCTAGTTATGACAGGTTTGCCAGATGCTTATGGAATGTGCTGGTTATGACCCAGTGACATATAAAAGAATTCAGAGGTGGTACTTCTCCTGGTAAAACCCTTAAAGAGGCACATCTGGTGGAAGTATGAGAGAAAGGTCTGAAACCACCAACCAAGGAAATGCTAAGCTGGTTCCTTTTCTGCTTTCTTTCCTCTTGCACATTGGTGGAATTTAAATCAATTACCACTAAGGAGTGATTGGGAGAAGGAGTTCCCCTTCTTTTCAATGAGATTAAGCTGCCAAATCACCGACTAGAAAGTAAAGCATCAGGCAGAGCAATGTCACTAATAAGATGTTTATTGAGAGCATAAATTCAAAGTAAAGAAAGATAGATAAGTAATTCACAGAGTAAGGCAAACCTAGAATAGAGACACTTGCAGGATAAGACAGAAGATCAATGCCAAGGCAGGTGCTTCAGTCTGGCATTGGGAAATGGCAACAAACACTGTATATCCCAACATAATCACATTTAAGGAAACTAAGGCCCTTTTCGCACATGGGGGGGCCGAAACGGGGTGGCGCACGCAGGGGCGGAGCTTACCTGCTTGCGTTTTGCTCCATCCCTGCTCCGTCCCTGCAGGGAACACGGTTCCGATGCTTCACATGCTGCCGAATTTCGGCGGCGTTCAGCGGCATTTGGCAGCACCCAAAATGGCGGCCAGCGGCTTCCGGCGGCACTCTGCCAATCAGGGCAGCACACCAACCGGAAGCCCACCCCCGGGCAGATCTGCAGAGACGCACTACCGCGTCTCTGCAGATTCTCACCGGGAGCTGCCACGGATTAGTGCAGGCGAGTTTCATAAAAGCCACCTGGGAAGGTGGTTTTTAAAAAACTCACAGCGCCGCCCCTGCGGCTGCGCTAGAGCGGTTGGAGGTGTGGTGCCTCACCTTTTCCAACTGCGCTAGCGCACTCCACGGTGTGAACGACTCTGTCTCCGGTCGTCGCACTGCGGGGTTTTACCCCCGTGTGAAAATGGACTAAGGGCCTTTCTGCACTACACTGTTATAGTGTTATTATTCCCCTTTCAACATTGAGTGGAATTCCGGGACTTGCAGTTTACTGAGGCCAAAGAACTCTCCAGCAAAGAATTCTAAATACCCCTCCATAAACTCCAAACCCCAGGATTCCAAAGGAGGTTGCTAGTGGAATAATAGCAGTATAACAGTGGAGCGCGGAAAGGCTCTAATTCTTCCCTTCAGGCTCCTTAATTCTTTCAATTGGCAATTGCCAAGATTTAAATAATGCTGCTATATTTTTTAAAAATTATTGGCTCATTTAGCAAAGCATTTGGGTATGACACTCCCTTCTAGAATAGATACCTTCCCTCTTGCAGTTAGTTATTTTTGCAAGTAACACTTGGGCACAATTGTTGTATATACTTAGCTTAGCAAAGCCTAGGCCATAATGTTTGTTTTTCTGAGCCATCTGGTTTTGACTTGACAAAACAGCTCAGTCCCTTTTCAATGTCTTCTGTTGTGATCATCTGGACTACCTTAGATCTATCTTGTTTTGACAAGAACATGAAAATAAAACTTTGCATGCTCTGTGAAAAGTTTCCCCACCTTCAGCCAAGAAACAAATCAACAGAACAAGCCATTGTCTTACATATAAGATCTTGTTTTAGGTTGGCATACTCTGACCAAGCCAATCACACAACATAGCTAACCAGTCCCTGGATCAAAGAGGGAAAGAAGAGAGATCCTGAAATCTCAGCTTGTAACAACATAAAGGTTTTTTATTTTATTCAGGCAAGCTGGTTACTGAATCTGGGGCTTTCTACAAGTTGGATGTTCTACTAATGTATGAATGCTGACCATTCTATTGTGTAAATATTTTTGTTTGTCCATTGTTTGGTGCCAGACAGAAAGAGAGGTGAGGAAGGAGGGGAAAAAAAAGATGAGAGTATAGATGGGAGGAGTGGGTGTAGAAAGGGAAAAAAGATGCAAGAGAAAAAGAGAATGGAGAGGGAATAGGAAAAGGCAGAGATGAGAAATAAAACATGAGGAGTGGGGAGAAGAAATCAGATAAGAGAGAAAGATGAGGACGAGGGAAGGATGGGGAAGATAAATGCAACTAGATGTCAGGTGAAGTGAAAGTGAGGGAGAAAGAGGGGGAAGGGGGAAGGAGAATATCTGCTCACCAACCATGGAATAAAGAGAGCAGACACAAAGATTAGGTTAAAATGGGCTACTTTATTTTAACTCTAGACTTATTTAACCTCTGATCCCTAAGAGATGCAAAAGGGAGGGGGCAATCAAAGCATGAGAACAGCTGAGGAAGGTGGTCTACCTCAAACCTCTTCCCTCGCTTCCCCTGGGTGAGACACCTCAGCCCTAAGGAGAACGCAAAAGCTGGGCTGCTCCCCAGCTGGTCTGCAACTGAAAGGCCACGCCCAGAACCCATCTCTCGAGTCCCATGACTTCGAGTAAGGGCTTCGCACTCAGACCAGCCCCAAATGGGTGGCAGAGGTGTTCTCCAAATTCCTACTTATCCTACCCTACTGGCTACTACAGATAAGGGGCAAGCATCTACCAAGCCCTTGTCTCACGCTAGACTGCCAAAAGGGTCCTCATGCCCTATTGCAGATCTTCCAAATGTATCAAATTACCAGCCTGTGGTAAACGAATGCCATCAGTTCTGTAAAGCTCAGGCCTCTAAAAGATTATCTGAAGCTGTGGAAAAAATTGCCCAACTTCTTCATCAAAGCATTTCATACTTCCCTATGCATCCTTCTCCAGCTCTATCAATACACCAAACGTCTCCTTCACCCTACCATACCTCTTGGGGCAAAATGGAACACCACATGATGGAGACCCCAGGCCAGTTGCATTGCATAATCCTTATATCATGAATGACTTGTACAATCAAGACTTTGCCCTTCAACAACCACCCCTGCCCAAGAATGACCAGAATGTGTGGCAAAGGTCCTTCGTGATCCCCAAACAACATTGGTATCAGGCTGTGCCAGTAAACGCCTCTCTTTCCCAGCCATTTGACCACAGGCAGATTGTTCACTCTCAGGTGGGACCTGAAATTTCAACTGCCTGGTTGCCTGGTGTGCTGGCCAATCCTTCATACTATGGCATTAGATGAAGACTCAGTGGCTCACCAACCATAATTTAGAATCTGCAAGAAATAACAAAAGCAACAGAACTTCACATTAATTTTGCAAAGAATAAACATAGACCTCTAGCACTCAGTTCTCTGAAAAATTTGAGGACCCCCACCCATTACTGATGCGATCAAAGCTGAACTGATCTGAAAAGACTGGGTACCAAATTTAAACCCTTCAAAACCCAACACAGATAAGGTCCTGGAGGTGATGTACCAAAACTGGAATTTAGTGACAAATCAGCATGTCAAAACAAGGGGTCATGTAATGACCCCCCCTTACTTGAACATAATCCCACAAGGCACACACCGAACATAGGAACTGATCACTGCAGGTCCAGAACTATCGACAGGGCCCAGACTCACACTAGTCTCTTTTGGGATGAATGAAGGATCAGGGACACTTGCAGACTTCCTGAGTCCTGGACCTGGAACTATTTTTTGATTTGTTGCCCTTTGATTGTACCACTAGTTCACTTACTCTCAAAGCACCAAAAAAGGCAGCCAAGGATGCTGTATACGATAACTGAATCTCATATTTTGAGGTGTAAAGATGCACCCAATTTCCCCCTAACCCTTAAGAATTTCCAGAGACAAATATTTCCTGTTATTTTCCACTTTTGTTCTCTTATGAAGCCACAGTTCTAGAACCTTATGAATGTGAAAATCACCTGTTCTGTCCTGGATACCCTGTATCTTGAGCCAACAAGCCACGGCAGACAATCAGACTCTAATAGACTGTAGAGACAGCCCCCTACTACTAAAAGAGACAAAATATTGCAGCAGCTGAGGAACAGGTACAGGCCATTCATCCAATTTCTCCTGAACTTCAAATTCTGAAAATTCTTTCACAGCTTTGATATAACTCTTCATGGTGCTAGGAGCTAATGGCCCTCACTACTTCATCCCTCCAAGCATCCATAGGTTTACTGGCATTGAGTCTGGCATGGTGGCTGCACCCAGTGCCAGCTGTCTGAAGGACTCCATATGTGTGTGTAGGAAAGAGTGTTGGCTATGCCATTGTCCACTCCAGCCATATGCAGCACCATAAAGAAGTACTACAATGCAGACACTGAAGGGAAAATTCCCTAACCAGCCTCATCACTCTGAAAGACCTGGATGAGAAGGAATTGATAACATGCACTAAGACCATATTTTCACACCATAAGTGAATGGAAAAGTTATCTAACTCTTCTGCCCATACACAGACTGCAACCAAGATAGGACAAAATTCCAAAGACATAAAGTCTGCTGCAAGTCCCAGCCTCCATCCAATTACTAGGCCATGTATGGGCACATCATCACCCCCTGAAGTGCACTCTGAAAACTACCAGTCTTACAGCAGCTGAAGATGCCTGTAAGGGTTCATGAAGCTTCAGCTCCTCAAGTCAAAATGATATCCTTTGAATACCTTGAGAAATTCCAGCCATACTCCCAGATCCTTTCTAATCTCATGTGTGATCCTAATCCTGTGATGCAGTTTGTTAACTCCACCTATGGTGTCACAGAGATACTTGAGAAATACCCTACCAGAAGTCACTACATGGCAGGCAAAATTCAGGTGCCCAATGAGTTCCTGAAACTCCCTGAGTGTAGCTTTCTTACGTGACAAGAAAACCAAAACTCTCTCCTGTATATCTTGCAATTTCTGTATGGGCAACCTACAACACTGGTTATCAGCATTGATTTCAATGCCTAAAAATACCAGCTGGGGAGCAGGACCCTCAGCCTTTTCCTAAGCTAACAGGACTTCTAGCTTCTGTGCCAGGGAACAAAATTCAGTGAAAAGAGAAGCACACTGACTAGTCTCAAACTACCTCAAACAAACTATCTCAAACAAAAAATCATCAAAATAATACATCACATTTTTTCAATCCTGTCCTTATTCTAATTGCCTATTCCAATAAAAGTACTGAAGTTTTCAAATGCTGCATGTGATACTGTGCACCCCATAGGAAGGGCCCAACCCAAGTAAAACAGCATCAAATGAGAAGTTTAGCAGTTCAAAATCATCTGGGTTCTCTGGTACAAGGCGAAATGCAAATGTAATATCTTGTTTTGCCAATTCAGCGCCCATACCCTGTCTTCTGATCTCCCTAACTGCTACATGAAATGAAATGTAATGTACAGTACAGCACAGCACAGCACAGTACAGCAGCAGGAATAGCATCATTCACTGGCTCACCTTTGGGGTAGGACAGCTGAATAATCCTTTATTTGTCACAAGTTTTCTTCAGCATGATACCAAGGAAAGACACTCCTCTAAGATTAGGAACAGGGGGAAGAAGGAAGGGACTGACTACTCTCCCTTCTGAAACTTCCTTCTAACTCTCTCCTCTAACTATGTGCTCCAAGCCAACCAAGATTTTATATTCTTAGACCTATAAGGAAGACAGATTCCTTAAAATGGAATCTTAAAATATGTCCTAAACTGCTCCTCCAAATCAAAGCAAGTTCTATTATCTGTAAAAATTAATGGGGTTGGACCCTCTTAGGAGATGGGTCTTGCCCAATTGTTGCTCCTTGTTACTAGCATATTGACTTCTTCCCTTGGGACAGGTCCAAAAGGAATGGGGCCCTCCACTGACTGAACATTTGTGCTTAAAATTATATAGGCAGCAGGCACATGCACCCCAGACCCCAAAGTCACAACCCTGTAACTTCTGCTGTAGTCTTTGGGGACTCTGAAACAGAACCAATGTACCATGCTGGGCCTTTTTTTTACAATATGATTTCTGTGTGACTATGTACCCTGAGTCTGTCTTGATCGAGTCATGATTTGCATCCACAGTTGTGGTTGCACCTGGTTCCATCTGAGGGCAAAGTTAATTGCTGACCTCATACAAAAAGCCTTATCATAAAGTAACCAAGCAGGGCCAATGAAATCTGCATAGGCCCTATACAAGGCATCCATATATCGGATCAAGTTAAAATCCACCAAGGCTGTGATCTGGTAATAACCCTGACTTTCCCCCCACCCCCATGTATATATGGGCAACCAATTTCCCCAAGTCTTATCTACCTTGTGTTTCTTTAGCTTCTCTGTCATCCATCTTCTTCTTGTCCTTCTTTTCCAACGCATGGAAAAGCAAAGCAGAATAAAGATCTCTACATACTCACCTCACAGTATTTTATCCCTTGTGGACTGAAGGAAATGAGCACCTCTCTACCACTACTTGGTCATTCAGTTTGCTTGCTTGCTTGCTCACTCACTCACTCAGAGATTACTTCAAAGTAAAAGAGAGAGAGGAAAGTGTGGAGGGAGTTTATGAAGCCCCCAAGTCTGCCTTCCATGGTCTCTGTCATGGTGCACAGCACCATGACACAATCTGCCTGGACCTCTTCCCTTCTTGAGGCCAGCAAAAATGTCTCCCTGTCCACAATGCCCCAGAGCATGGTAGATGAGATAGATATCCAACAGCTGCGGACAAGGAAGGAGAGAAGGAGCAGGTGGATAAGGCAAAAAAGAAAGGAAGCAAAAGAGAAGACATTTTGCCAGAAATTGTTGCTGTGAGGGAAGGAAGAAAGAAGACACAGAGGAGGAAAGGAGGAAGTAAGGAGAAGGGAGTAAATTACCTTAGGTAGGACCTACAGGGAGGAAGAGGACAAGGATATTGGAGAGGAGGAGAGGGATGGGAAGAAAATGTTTAGTCAGGAAATAAAGAGGGAAAGGAAAAGAGAAAGAAAGAGAAGTGAATTTTAAACTTAGAAGAAAAAACAGCTATGTCTCTAAAGAAGCTGAAAAAGAAGGACATTTATTTCATTTTCTCCCCAAGACTGATGCAACCAACGTGTCTTAGAACAAGAAAAGAAATTGCCTTGTGGCTTCAACTGTTGAATACAATGAGGCAGGTGGCAAAACTGGGAGGTGGAGTGCTTTTGCTGAATACAATGTCTGGCTGGATATTGAACAGAATCACTCCTGTAGGGTAGGAAAACGTGCTAGAACATTTTATTGCTGGTCCCACTAGTATTGTATAAATGGAATGGTGAAGAGTAATGGAAGCTGAACTTTTAGTCTTGTAGTGCTTTATCATAATATGCCCAATCATAAAGAATTTAATTTCATTGTTCTTAGCCCTAGTGAGCTATTTCTTAGGATAATGGAGAGATAAAATGATACACCAAGTCACTTAATCCACCTGTATATGTTCAGTTCATAATACACACTTTGATTTTTATTATTATTATTTTTAAGTCTGGAAAACTGTGTGGTACATCATCTATGATTCAACTTTTTATTGTTACTATTATTTGTAAACTCTGGAACCTTCTGGTCATCTGTACTCAAGCTGACTCAGTCCTTTTTAATTCTGTTTTTACAACATCTTAGATGTGGTATCCAGAAAATTTGCATTGTATATTGGATCACTGAATTTGCAGGCAATCTTCAGTTTAATATCAATTTTGTCATTCTTTTTTTCAGTGAGACAATTGCCTTGGACTACAATAGGCTCATTAAAGCCATTGACAAGCTGGAATGTGCCCAGAAGAGGATAACCAAAATGGTGAGAGACCTAGAAACCATGCCCTGTGAGAAGTGACTTTTGAAGCTGGCTATCTTCAGTCTGAAGAAGAAAAGGTTAAGAGGTGACATGCTTGCTGTCTCTAAATATTTGACGGGATGTCATGTTTAAGATGGAACAAGCTTGTCTTCTGCTGCTCCATGGATTCGGACATTGTACAATGTCTTCAACCTTCAGGAAAAGAGATTTGATCTAAACATTAGGAAGAACTTCCTGAGGGTGAGAGCAGTTCAGCAGTAGAATGTGCTGCCTTTTTTGAAGATTTTTAGCAGATGACCCTCTTTTGGGAATGCTTTGATGGTATATTCCTGCATAGCTAGGGGGTTGGACTTGATGGCCCTTGTGGTATCTTCCAGAAGTTGGAAATTGTCCACAAAGTGACAAGCCAGTGGTTGGTGGGATATTCATGCAAGTACACCTTTCATCTTTCAACAAGATATGCAGCCAGTAGTGTTCCACATCTGCAATTTACCATTTGATTTAAGTAGTCTATTTATTGTTGTTATGTGCCTTTGCTACCACAGAAGGTGGGTGACTCTGGAGTCCACTTGCGGTGCCAGTACCTCCATGGGACAGAGGGGAATTAATTAGTTCAATTAGGAGGCCTGCGAGAGGTGAGTAACCTAACAAGATCTTTCCACCAATGTTTATGTGGTCCTCACAGGAAAGAACCAGCCAGAGATTCCAAATAAGCTAAAATGTATATTATTGAGGAGAATTCACTCACTCATGCACATAAGATACAAACAGTCACACACTTACACAAGTGTTGCTGTCTGAGGGCTGGTGAGGCTGGACGCCCATGACTAGATGAGGGAAATCATCAGGATTCTGTGTCCTGGACAGACTGCTGGAGTCCTGTATGTGATGGAACAGCAGGGTCCCAAAGAGAACCCCGAGGCTTACATAGCCAGAAAGCAGCTTCTGGCTATGCTGGCCAAGAAGGTTCAGATAGTACAGGGGAATTGGGACTTCAACAACATGGAGTTCAAGACTGTCCTTTATGGAGGCTTGAACCAAGAGACCAAGATGGCCCTGGGTCTCATAAATCCCGAGACTATGCCATGGGAAGACTTCAGTGCCAATCTCTGGAGGGTCTCTGACCTACTCCATGAGACTGGAGCCCTGAAGTCCTCCCAGAAGCCACACAGGAAGGAAGCAGAAAATTGGGAGCCCATACAGGAGGTGACATACTCCAACTATGGGCCCCATTCCCAACACAGAAAGTCAGTCCCTGCTTCAGCTCCCAGGGGGAACTGGAACTCCTGTCCTCCTCCGAAGCAGGACTCCAAAGTGATACAGGACTCTTGGTGAGCCAGAGACTCCCGAGGTCCACCCAACAGAGCAGGGAACCCTGTGCCCTAGTCTCAGGCTTCCCGGTCTACCCTGGACACCAATGTGCCCCAGGAGCAGTCCGGAGGGTATGATCCCACAAAGCAGACCTACTCAATAGAAAGAGTGAAGCTCTGGGATGCCCTGAGAAAGCCTGGACTCGACGTGAGCCAGTTTGACCAGCAACCTACCTTAGAGCTCATCGATGCACTAATAAAGCATTCACAGTTGAGAAAAGCACAGCCTGTGGATGCCATGACCAATGGTCCTCCACCTGCTGGACACTACCCCAACTTAGAGGTGCTAGAATAGGAGTGCCCTCGGTCCAAGAATCTCCCTAAGGATGTTGCGACTCAGCTGACATCAGACAGACGGGGAAGATTCACAGTAAAGTCAGACATCGGGACTGATAGGGACAGAACCTCTGCCACTCTTTTAGTTGGCTCCAGAGAAGCCCTGAACATCCAGGAGCTCACCCAAAGGGCTGAGAGGCAGGCCCAAGAACTGGAGCAATTGAGGGCATAAAACAGCACCCTGCAAGCAGACAAATTGGCTCTTTCATCTGCTGTACAGGAAGCCCATGCCAAATTTGAAGAAGCCTCAGTGCAAATCCAAAAACTTCAGAGTAGACTAGCCACTCTAGAGGAAGAACATGCCAAAACACAATGTGCTAGTCTGACAAAACAACACGTTAGCCATGAGGATTGCAATAAGAAAATTGCAGAACTAACACAAAGATTACAGGAAAAAGAAACTGTCCTTTTAAGCCCCAAAACTCTGTACAAAAAGAGTTTGGGAGGCTAAGAACATAGTGAGAATCAGGGAAAAAAAGGATACACAGAAGACAGGAGCTAACTCCAAGTTTCTAGTCCTCAATGTTGTTCCCTCTCAGAGAGCCCTGCTAGGCAGCTTTAGCCCCTCCCAGAATTTCCTTGAATCCATGGCTGAGAGAATTCATCCTCTCTACACCCTTTTCAAAAGGAATTTCCCATGCAACTGGGGATCCAAGCAGCAAAATGTTCCTGTCCAACCTGAACACAGCCTAGGGAAGGCACTCACTCTTGCACACCCTAACTCGATAATATGCACTCCCCTTGATTGCATTTCACCAGAGAAGATTTCGACAACCAAAACTGTGAGTCCCACATACCTCAGGGAGGCAGATTTGGCCACTGCTTTCCACTTGGTGAAAATGTACTGGTGCCAAGTAGTGTTTGCATTCAGTGACATCCAATGCATTTTTGCACTGGTGATCTGAAGAGGAGCCAAGGAAGTACATTGTTCTGTCTTGGTTTCCTTCCTGCCAAAAAAGGCAACACGTCAGGAGGAATTTGGGATAACCATCAGTCTCAGCTTTGATTTGGCCGCAAAAATCACAGACACTGAGTGGGCACAGTCAGGCATGCTGGCAATCTCAGAATCACACTGCAAAGTAAACTCAAAGGACAGGAGGGGAGAATTGGTTGATCCTAGCTGGCTGAGAGTGCCGGAAGGTCTCTCAATTTACACTGCTTTTGATAATGGTTAGGAACCAGGGATAGTTAGGATCAAGCCCATTAATAAATCCTTTATGCTCAATCTACAAATCTCTTTGTTTTGCTGTTAAAATAGTTTTTTTTCCCTCCCCAGTCCCTGAGCATTTGCGTACCTATGAGGCAAGGCAACAACTGTTCAACAGCTCATTTGATATCTTTTGGTTTGAAAAGGGGGTCTTGAGACAAACCTCTTTTTAAACTTCATCCAAAATATAGAAATTTCTTTTGACACAAAAACTGCCAGCCAGTTGAGAAAGTCTGTTCCAACACATGAAATTCTGAGGAAGTTTTTTTTTTCTTTTCTTTTTCCACCCTGAGAAAAACCCCAACAGTTAAGAACTTTTGTTTCAGCCTGCAACACCATTTTTGCTGACCGCTACAAAAGATAGCAATGGCCTCTCATGTGATCAATCCTTCTCTCTTATGTGATTTTAATTTTGGCATTCCAGATTGTGCTAGTGGTCTACATTGCAGGGATGATGCAGTGGCACTCTGTCAAGTACTGCTACTTGATGTTCTCTCCATGTTCTTTATTGGAAACTCAATAGTGATACATTGCTGGAGTTAAGATCAGCTTTTGGTATGCTAAATTCCCCCTGATTTCTATCATTTACCTAGGCTGGAAAGTTGTAATCTGTTGCCCAGACAATAAACAATTCTGCCCTAACAAACCAGTTGCTAAATTATACCCCCCCCCTTTTTTTTCTTTTTCTTTTCCTTACCAGGGACCTACCAACAACTTGCTAAAGCCGCCAGCCCTGATGCATGGCATGGGCCCCCCAGCCTTGCTGGGTGGGATTTTCTATTAATCTTTCTCTTGAGTTTTCTTTTTGATGCAGGTATCCTGATCTATTCAACCCTGTGATGGCGGCTAACACGCAACTGATCCAGACACTCACTATTGAACCTAAGACAATGCTTTTTGCACCCCAAAGCATCCTGACCATCCTTTTGATACAAGGTGGGGGGGTTTGGAAAATTTTCGAGCCACCTCCCTGAACAGATTTCCTCTCAAAGACTTATGGGAAGAAGATACACCTTCTACTCAAAGACATTGAACTCTGTGCATTGAAAAGCCTGATGGGCTATGTAGTACATTTCATAAATTGGACTTTTCCAGATTTTATTGCAGAAGCTTTCCCAATCAACCACATGGACTTTTAAGACACTTGCGGGGGGGGGGGGAGTGATTCCTCACTCCACCTGTACAAATCTGAAAACAAGACAAAACTGTTTTTCATGAACCACTTCCACTTCTTTAATGCTCCAGGAACTCTTTCCTATCAATTGTGTTACCCAATGTATTGGAACTCTCATTCTGTAACTGCTGCCATTCAATTGAACTATTGCCTTCATTCAAATTCTTGATAGTCATATCATTTCCTTTGATTGCTGATGTATTTGTCTTTAATTGTTGTTATATATGCATATGATTGTTATGTTTGTACTGCGAATTTGAACACCGCCCCGGCTCTTTTTGTATTGGGGAGAGGTGACGTGTTTAGTTATTTTCTCCTATCTACAGCTATCATTATTAAGAAATGCTTCATACCATAGAATAGAAATTTATGTTAGATAGATCAAAGAAGATTTTGTATATGCATTTCTTATACTCCAATTGTTGGAGAATGCTGCTATAATCAATTGCTGCTTTCATTTATATTGCCAGTGTACTTGTGTATAAGTGTGAGTGTGTCTAGAAACCATTATAAATGTAAAATTGAGGTCTTTCTCTTTTTCTCTTTTAAGTGAAGTTTCTATACCCTCAATTCCCTTGCTTTTGTACTGTAATCCTGATGAGAACTTTTTTTGTTGACACCCATTTTTCTTTTACTCAGTTTGGCTCTAAAATTATTTTTGTTTTTAATTGGAAAAATGAATGATTTCATACAATGTTCACTGTCATTTTCCAGAGGGGGGAATTGTTATCACACCTATAAACTATGTCCTGAGGAGCATAATTATTTTATATAAAACATAGTGAGCTATAGAGATCTACTGGAAGGACACATAGGCAAGCAGAGCTATGGATACAGATCAAAGGGTAGCCCTGTTTTCTGTTATACATCCTAGGTGAATCTTGGAAATGGTTCCCACAGACCATCTGAATAGCACCAACAGGAGACAAGAGGTCTCTGGGATCAAATTAACATTTCACACAGCCAGGAATGTTAAACCTTGGACGTATGCCTCCCTGGATGAGATAGTCATCATTCAGGAAACGACAAGGATGCCTAGCTGTATTTTCTTTGAGCTACAAAACTGAGATCAATCTTCATTAAAATGCAGCCATCTGGTCCCCAGGACATGTTCAGCCCTATAACTAGAATCCCTTTTTCTCTTCCATTTTGGGAGTTCTCCCAGAATTGCAAGCAGTCCCTTTGCCAGTGTAAAGCTTCCCTCAGCCCCTCCCTTAGGCTGAGTTGGGCTCTTCGCTTGCTTTTCCCAGTCGAAGACTTCTGGATTGGTACAGTATTACCGAACCCCCCCCCCTTAATTGTCACCTCTTTCTAATTTCTATAGCATCTTGTGTGATTGTGTGAGTGAGTGCAACAAGAGTGACTGTATGGATTCTAACATCTATTTCAATAAAATGCTTAAATTTGAACAGTTAGCCTGATTCTCTGTGATCCAACTTTGTAAAGCTGGGCTCAAGATCCTTAATCATCCTGCCCTGTTTGCATTGCTACAGCAGTGTTCATAGCTAATTTTCCCCACAAGTGATAATTTTGACAGGCATTGGGAATCCCCCTAAGGGGCCCCCACCAAGCAAGGTAACACAAGGCTAACTGAAGGAAAAAGGAGGAAAGTTTAAGATAGTGAGATTTGAGGGTAAAATGGGCAACGTTTACCAATCAGGAAGAATAATGAAGAAACAGAGATGTGGCTTATATTTGTGTGTTTAAGGGCAGTACACAACCAGAAATCAGAGCAACAACATTGCCACAAGAAGCAAAATGCTGTGCTGAATCACTCAAAACAGAATGGTCATGCACCCAAAATGTGCCTGGGAGGCATGGCTGTGAATGGATCTCCTGGACAAGTAGATAATGGAAAATGCAACATGGACAAAAGGAGTCTGGACAGAGTTTATGGTCTTATTATTGGGTGGTAATAATAAGTTATTTACCATGTAGTCATTATAACTCTGTATTGTGGAGAGGTCCAGGGGACAATGCAAGGAAACATCCAGGTGTGAAAGAACAGAGTTGAAACAATCACTGTTTTGGTGGGAACTTCCCTTTGACCATTGTATGCCCAGAGATGTCCCAGTTTCAGCTTGACCCTATTATCGCCAGAGTTGCTTGATAATCTGCCTGAGAATGACTTTGGCTATGCCTAGAGAGCTTCTGCTGACCTGCTTTGCAGTCACACGTGTTCAGTCAGTAATTCTCCTCTGCCCAGTTTGATCTTCCAGTCACTTTAGATTCCATTTTATATCAATGCCAATTAATGTGTTTGCCCATTAAATAATATTTTGTCCACTAAACCATATCAAAACTGGGGTGTGTGTGAGCCTGTAACAACTTCAAGTTATTTCCAACTTATGGATATCCTAAAGCAGCCCTATCATGGGATTTTCTGGGGGGCTGAGAGTGTGTGACACATCCAAGTTAACCCAGTGGGTTTCCCTGGCCAAGCAGGGAATCAGACCCTGGTGTTCTGGGTTGTAGTCTGACACTCAGAGCCCTACACCATGCTGGCTCCATACCTATGTGTATGAACCCTCCCCCTCAAAAAGAGGCGTACTGAATAAACCAGTACTTTGCTCCGGTTTCCCTACGTGCATAGTTATCATATCAGACATTACCTTCTTCATACCTGTGTGTGACGAGGGCATGCACCCACTCCTCTGTTACACAGAGAGGAGGATTTGTTGTCCAAATTAATATGTGAGCTGGAGTTCTCTATTCAGCTGGGAAGCCAGATGAAGAGAGGAACGCTCCTTAAATCCATACATCCACTCTTTGTTCTTCTCTTCTCAGTTCTCTTTAGCTGGCACAAATGGAAAAGTCATAGAAATGACAAATTGGCTGTGAACAGCAGGTGGTCAGATCACTTCTAGTTATTAAGCCTGCAGATGTGCTACTGCTGTTTGACAAAGTGTCAGCACCCATCACCTTATACCTCCTCTAGTAAGGATCTTGAGTCTCATAAAAGCCTTGTAGGGTGTGCAGCTTCCTTGTGAATGTTGCAGACAATTCTCAGCATTCACAATAAAGTCATGTAATTCTTCTCTTCTTCCATAACCACTTCTCTCTTTCTGTCTCTCCCTCCCCCTCTCATCTTTCGCCATCTTTCTCTCTAATTTAAAAACAAAGGACTTCTGATGTGTTTCTTCTGGATTTCAGAAAAAAGCAGTTGATAGCTAAAAATATATTTAGAAGAGTTAAAATATATTTAGAGCAGAAGGAGGCAGAAACTGAAATGTTCTGCTAATTCATTTGTTAGAGTCTGCTTCTTTCTCTCTTTCTCTCTCTCACACACGCATGCAGTGTCACCGCATCAGAAGGAGAGTCTTTTTAATAGCGTTCTTGTTGGCAACACAGCAACTTCCGAGATCACTGTGGAGCAAGCAGTCAGGAGGTTCTTTCGCTGAGCTTCCCGCACGCCTTTCTCAAAGAGGTGGAAAGGGGCAATTAAAACTCACCACCAGGGTCTGACAACCGGCATTCAGCATCTGCTCTGCTTCCGCAGCTATGTGCAGATGTCTGCTGTTGTGGGAGAAAACGCTTCAGTGCATAGCCTGAGGAATAGCAATGAACTCCTGCCTCCCTCCCTGAGCAAAGTGAAATAGGGAAATATTCTTTCCCCTGCAAATAACTGATGAAAACCTTTTATACTGACTCACACCATTGCCTCATCGAGGCCACTATGGGCTGCTTTGATTGGAAGGAGCTCTCGTGGATCTCAGGCAAAAAGGAGTAATTCCCCTAACTATTATCTCAATATATAAACCAGGAGTGGAGAAAGCATGTCCCTCAGGCTATAGGCAGACTCTAAGACAGTTTTCACACCCCCTGGCCCTTCAGAATCCCTGGACTTAGCCTTTTTCTGGCCATAAAAAGGGCGAATTATCTGTCCTCGAAGGGGAAGTTGCCAGGACAGGAAAACTTTCATTTGAACAGATTGCATTTTCTCCACTCCCACACTAATTATTCTAACTGGACTCAGAGTTGTAGTTATGGGGAAGGGGGCAGGAATGAGAGCAGTAAGAATTCCTCGCCTTATGAATTTTTCCTTTATCCCTTAAATGTCTCACGTTGCAGTAATGTGAAATTTCAGTTCATCATTTAGAAATGATTTAAGCATTCAAAGAAGAGGGGCAGACAGACTTACAAATGGAATGCAGACATAATAGAAGTGTTCTAATTATGAATGATTACGTATGTCTCTGCAATGCTAGAAATTTGGAGACAGAAAGACAAATTCATGAAGATGGTCAGAATTCTTATTTTGGTAGGTAATACTCTCACCTCCTGCTTAGCTACACACTTGACTATGCTGTCATAGTTATTTTGATTTCTGACCCTTGGCAACGCTAAGGTGAACCTATCACAGGGTTTTCTTGGTAAGATTTCTTCAGAGGGAATTTGCCATTGCTTTCCTTTGTGGCTGACAGTGAGGGACTTGCCCAAAGTCATCAATGGGTTTCCATGGCTGAGTGGAGATTTGAACTGTGGATTCCCACAGTTTTAGTCCAGTACACAAACCACTACACTACATTGGGTCTTGTCTATTCAATGCTACAACTTAAGAAAAAAGCTATTTTTCAAAAGAAAAGTAGATTTCCAGGCTGATCTAGAAATCTGGGTCTGAGTGTGTTTGGCAGTGTGGACAGACCCCAGGGCAGAATATTCTCATCTTCCCCTACCTGTTGCAGTCAGCCACTTTGACACAGAACAATGCTGAGGAATGTGTAACCCATGGGCTGTAGGTGACCCTTGAATGCCAGCTTTGCATCCTTTGAGAGCCCCTGGCAATCACCCCCAAGTTACTTCCAAAATTCCAATTTTTGCTTTTGGACCAAATTTTAGAGGGCTGGTTGTCCAAAAATCATCTCAAGTGGCCCTCCAAATGGTCCTCCAAAATTTGCAACAAATATAATGGATTAGCTTTCTCATCCCAGAACCTCCACCAGCATCCAGCATCAATTTTCACCTGAAAATCAGCAAAAACATGGAGAGTGGAGATGACATTACATCATTTCTGGTCCATCCAGAATTGCTAATTCTGCTAAATTCCTGCCAGAGCAATCTCCCATGCAGTTCTTCAAGCCTGATATAGACCACAATCAGAAGACTTTCCCATGGCCTCACAGTTTCTAGAGTAGAGTGGTAGCGAATTTTCATCTCATGGGTTCCCTTGGGACATCTTACCAAGTTTTATAACCTTTTCTAATGAGTCATGCCATGCCATGTTATGTTCATAGTTTAGTCTTCTTGGCCATTCTCCCTTGTGAGCCAGAAAGTTTTTTCCTGCTGTTTTTTCCAATCAGTGACTTGAGACAAGAGGCTGTTTAAAACTGGGAGAGCTGTTACATGGATGTGAGCTCTGGATTTCAGCCAAAAAAAGTTCTTGCAGCAAGATCTTATCCTGAGTAGATACAGACAGAATTGAGCTATACTTTCTATGTATGGTTTGAAAATGTTTCCATTGGGAAGAAGTTTAATGAGTCTCACCTATCACCATCATTACCACCTCTTCCCCTCCCCCTCCCCTCCCCCCTCTACTAGCAGCTTTCACTCTTAGCTCCTCCTGATATTGAAATGTGACTCCTGAGAGTCTTCTTAAATTGTGATCTGGTCCCTGGGTTGAAAAAGAAACTTTCATATTCCTAGCCAAGTGCTTTACTGGTCATTATGCCTGGATAAGTCAGAACTGGTCTTCCACGAAACAATAAAATGATGGCCCTTTTGGACAGCACTCAGAAGAATGGTTTGTTTTCCAGCAGTTATATTATTGATCTTGGGCCCATTCACATTACAGAATTATAGGGCTATTATTCCTCTATAACTGCCATAGTTCTACTATATGGAATCATAGAAATGGGACATGTAGTGTTTTCAGCCAGTGCCTGGCCAAACTACAAAAGCCAGGATTCCACAGGATGAGACCATGGCAGTTAACGTGGAATAATAGCACTATAATTCTAAAGTGCAAATGAGCCTGCTGATCTAGCATTTGTCCCTTTACTGTTCCAATGATTCTGTTTGATATGGTGTAATATTTTCTTGCTGACTAAGTTTATATTGACTATAATGTTTTCTTGTTGACATTTGAACACAGCAAGGTTGAGCACTGCTCCTGGGTGATACTCAGTCTGAGACATTATAACTTGTAAAACTGAGGCTGGTATTGATAAAAGATCTTACTGCTATCACTTGTAGTGACAGAGCAATGTTCCCCATGACATATCATCCTTGGGGGAAAAAATGAGGGAGGGAGGGAGGAGACGTACTTTTCAAAACAATAAGGGGGTTACAAACACCTACCCCTGTGTGAATCTACTTGAAACTGAAGCTCCTTGGAGGAGAACTGTCTCTCTGTCCCATCACTATCACCAGGCTTGTCTAGTATGTTACCCCAAAACATGGGTGGCTCAGGAGTTCATCTGTGATGTCAGTGCCCCTGTGAAATGTCAGGGAATATTAGCTCAAAGAGGAGACCTCTGACGGAGGGGGTGGGAGTGACCTTATAAGATCTTTTACACCTATGTTTACGGGTATTAGTGTAAGGAAGAATCAGCCAGAAATCCAGAAGTAAGCTTGTTTGTTTTATGTGGGGGAGGGGAATAACTATCACACAAACAATACCCACACAGTCTCACACTCACACAGGGCAAACTGACAGAAAAAGGAGGGAAAGTTTGGATAGCAAGAGTTCAGGGCAAAGTGGGAGATACTTACCAATCCAGTACAGAAGTGAAGAGGAATGTGGCTTAGGCTAGGAGTCCAAGGACAGTACACAAATAGGAATGAAAGTGGCAGAGTAATGACCAGCAACTAATGCACTGTGAATTGGCTAGCCCCAAACTGGGGTTTAAATAAACAATGGAGTTCAGAGGGTGGACACTGGGGTCTGGAATGGGCTAATGGTCCTAGTGTTAGGTGACAAAGCAATAACAGGAGTCTTGATAGTTCCTTGATTGTTGGACAGGAGTGGAGACAAAAAAGGAAGTTTGTTGGTCAGAGGAAGAGGGGCTAAGACAATCACCCATCCTGTGGGAACATCACAGATGCTATTGTCTTTAGAGCCCTGGTGGCCCTTTAGAGCCCTGGTGGCGCAGTGGTTAAATGCCAGTACTGCAACCACAAGGTTGTCAGTTCAATCCTGCCGGGCTCCAAGGTTGACTCAGCCTTCCATCCTTTTGCAGGTCGGTAAAATGAGTACCCAGCTTGTTGGGGGCAATTAGCTAAAATACATTGTAAACCGCTTAGATAACACTAGTTGATAGGCGGTATAGAAATAAATGCTATTGCTATTGCTAGTGTTTGAATCGTTGAAGGCTAACTGTAAGCTGATTATTGTTGCAATTTCACATCCCCCCAGCCATAATCCCTTCCCCACATGGCCTTTCAGCCATAAGTGTATATAACTTAATTTCATGTCAATTAATATTTGCCAATTAGGCCATATCACTAATACCACCCTCTGAGAAAGTTTCTTGAACTATGTAGGAATTTCACACTCTCCTTATCAAACATTTGAATGAATAGTTGTACCTTCAACCAGCTTGTGCAAGGAGGTCTCTGAGACTGACTTATGCAGACCTTCCCCTAGGCAGTGCCACAGTCCACAGCACTCCTGAAATACTGCAGAAGCACCACTCTACTTTCTTTCCACCAATCTGCCCACCTCGATTCTCTCTGAAATTCCCCACACCTATGCCCACAGTGTGTTTTGCTACATCTGCTCTCAATAGGATCTCAGCCAGCTGGAGAAATTCCGTGAAATGGTCTCCCGAGCTACCCTGCCCAGAAATAGGGTAGATTATTTTAAGAGGCCATTTAGGCACGGTTGTAGCTATGTGGTAATCATATTACAGAGAGGTGCAGAAGCGTTTACAGAGAGGCTGAGGGAACCTCTGTTACAGTTAATCCTCTTTAATGATTTCCCTTTCTTTGGCATAATCTTGACAACAGTGCCTTGCCCAAGGAAGGATTTCCCTTTGATCCTTCTTGTGACTGAAAAATAAATGATGCCATGTTCCTTCCTTCAGAAGGGTGCTGCCGTTGTTCGTTTGTCATCCTGATGATCCCTGATATAAAAATTCCTCATGCCTTGATGCAACCTCCGCAAATGCAAAGCAGCAAAAATAAAGGAAGAAAGAGAAATTAATATGAGAAAGAAACGTGGGACATACTTATCAGAAGCGATTATTTGCTCTCTGTTCTGCCCTGAAGAGGGAGATGTCAAGTCTTGTTAGATAGCATTACTGCTTCCCCATAACTCCTCACCTTCAAGGCAAGCTTGTCTCAACGTATTGAGTATTGGCAGCTCCACCGCAATCCTTTACAACGGGTGATCTTTGATTATTTAAGGAGATATTTTTACACACTCTATGCCTCAGCTGTTTACATCCTGACACCTTGATTTTCTACTTGACACCCTAGGCTGTTTCACACAACCTTTCTTCCCCTTGTCCTACTGTAACTGAGCCTGCACGCATGTAACTGAAATAAACACCATTTTCCCTTTTTATCCCAATGTCAGTTGCATCAGATCTAAGCTCTTCCTGGGGCAAATATCTGTCCTCCCACATTTTCACATTGATGGTGCTTTCTAAATGGTAATTAATTGCATCACACAGTTGTATACACTTTTGACATGAAATGTACCCTTGGCAAAGATCCTCAGCAAAGATTCACGCAGAAACTCTCTTATCTGCATTAGAGTTGTTTCCACACACAACTTGCAGTCACACTTTTCAAAGGGAAAACTTTAGCTGGTGGGTTTAATCTGACTCAGGGAAGGTTGTAGTTTGGTCCACAGAGGCCTCCATATCCCTGCCTTCCTCTATCACCCAGGTGATCAGAGATCTGAGAGCAAGCTGCAGCCCTTCTTGAGCCAGATTAGGTCCACCAGCTGAAGTTTTCTCCAAAGCAAAGTGTGGATACAAATTGCATTTGAAAACAGCTGTTGTAGAGATAGGCTAGTTTAGGAGTGATGAATGATTAGAGATAATGGCTGAGGTCCTCCATCAGGGAGATAGAATGCAACTTAATGCTCATGGAGGAAGATTAGTGTATAGCACTAATTAGTGAATTACTGAATTTCAGTTTTGCACAACTGAATGTTCAACCATATGCCCATGAGCACATGTGTGCCTACATCTGCAGTGTGCAATATGCAGCCATGACTACGTACAAGTGCATCCATGAGTATCTCTTTCTGCATTCTGTGGGACCAACTAGAAGTGAATATTGCAAACACTAACACAATTTAAGTCACAATATATAACAGAAATACAACAAATTGCATATTAAATGTGACACATATGTATCGTTCAAAGGGTTCCATGCATCCAATGAGGATGCAGGATTCTTCTGTGAGTTCTGCTCAGTAGTAATGTGACATCTGGTATATCCTTAAAGCCCTAAATTAAAAAACAAACAAAACAAAATAGAAGCAAATGCAATATAGAAATACATGACAAAAAAAAAATGTCCCTTTGTTTCTTCCAAAATGCACGACTGAAAATAGCACTACCTTAATCAAAGTGGAAAAGGCCCACTCCTTAGCTCATGTAACTGCATCTGCTCTCTAGTGTCAGCAATGCCTCTCTTTCTAAACTCCGCCATCAAGTTCAGCCCCTTTGTTAGGGTTTCCCCACCTACTGAGCCAAACAAATAATTTGTGGGGGTTACATATACACAGCCACACATAATGTGAAGCCATACAGAGTGGCAGTACCCACTCAACTCAGCTTTCTAAGCCTAACTTTAGTTAAAGTCTGTAGGTTTTTAAAAGAGAAGCTCCAAATTACAAAGTCAATTTTTTTGTTATATATTTTTATTAATAAAACATTATCAAAAAAAATCGACATTCATTTTACTTCAGTTAAACAATGGATACAGTATGCATTATTATATACATAGAATCATAGAATCATAGAATCATAGAAATGTAGAGTTGGAAAAGACCACAAGGGCCATCCAGTCCAACCCCCTGCCATGCAGGAAAACCCTCAAAGCACTCCCGACAAGTGGCCATCCAGCCTCCGCTTAAAAACCTCCAAAGAAGGAGACTCCACCACACTCTGTGGCAGCACATTCCACTGTCGGACAGCCAACGGCCAAGACCTTTGCACCAAAGAGACTGGTAAAACATTACACTCAGGGGATTATACAAGTGGCTGCAGAGTGCCATCTTATCACTGAGCAAGTGTGGTGTTGTGGTTTGAGCATCAGACTTCAACTTTAGAACCAGAATTTGAATCCTTGCTCAGTCACAGAAGCCCCCTGGGTGACCTTGGGAAGTCACACTCTCTCATCCTCACAGGAAGGCAAAGGCAACCCTCTTCTCAACAAATCTTGCCAAGAATACTCTGTGACAGGCTTGCCATAAGTCAGAAATGACTTGGAGAAGCACAACAACAACATTACACAATGAATGGACATGTGTAATGTTTTTCAGCATGGCCTGTACAGGTGTACCCAACCACTTCCATGTGCCGTGTGCTTCCAGATATATGCACTGTTCACAACTATGCACACAATGCAGCTATGGAAGCACATGGGAAGCACCCCTTCATATCTTTGAACTGAATGAGGCCATTCTTCATTGGACAAAAGCATCCAACTACTTCCATATAGGAACCTACTCATGCATAAGACACCAACAGAGTTCTGTCTCATGCCTAGCACATGGCTTTGTAGAGTCTACTGATGATGATGGGGTTTGAAGACCAGAAAGGAGAATCCTTCAAATTTGAGTATATATGAAATATGAAACAAATTTTAATATATATGACATATGAAGGATTCATCAAAGATTGAGATAAGGTTATAACATATTATAGGAATCTCTGGGGAAATATCAAGGTGGTGAACATCAACTTTTAAAAATATTGGTGGAACATACAGTTATAAAATGCATATCTGTTTGATGGACAGACAAATTGTATTATCTGTTGCTTTATTGCCTCTCATTTAGAAAGAAGTCTAATTGTATAAATGCAGAAGGAGAAATATTGGATTAGAATTTGGCATTCAGTGGGGAAGGGAAGGCAAGTGTAGCCAGGCATTCGTCTTAGATTTTAAAAAAGCAGACTTCTGTAAACTGAAGGAGCTGCTGGCTGAAATCCCATGGTCAAGAATAGTCAATGAGAAAGGAGTTCAGGATGCATGGGAGTTCTTTAAAAGGGAGGTACTGAAGGCACAGGCTAAAACTGTGCCATTAAGGAGGAAAAATGGAAGGCATCTGAACAAACCGTTGTCTTCATGATTGTCAGGAGGGCTTGAATGTGATTAATGAGATACCTACATAATATAGATGCAGACTGAGAGATAAAGTATGTTGATGGCATTTTGGATGGTCTCTCCTGGTCAGAACAGTCAGGCAAATGTATCCCAAATAAAAAAAGACACCACACCTGTACAGATACACAGAGAAAGGGGGTGGGTTGCAAAATGAACTAATACTAGAGCGCTTTATGGTGAAAAATCAGTGTGCAGCCTTTGGTTATAGATGGGAAGGTGTCTGCAGACTCTGATAAGTGCCTTTTGGTTCCCTCTCCCCTTTCATTCGGAAAAAAAAAAATGGGTTATGTGATTGAAAGGAGGAAAGGAAAAGCAGGGGGAGAGACTGAGCAAATACACAGATGCCTTCTTCCCATCCATCAATATTCATGGATTTCCTAGGTGCTGCCACTGTGACACTCTGTGGGCTGGAGCATAGAGTACACTGCCTCAGTTCTGAGCTGTAATGCATACAGATGAGAACTTCAAAGAGAGGCTGCTGGCAGAATGTGCACTGGGCAGAGGGAATGTGCATTTATCCCTCATCAAACACAGTGGCATGCCCTGATGATAACAGTGCATTAGATTCTGTGCATAGAATCTACAGTCAATGAGCACAGGGATAGAAACAAGAGTGGGGGAAAAATGCCTAGCTTTCTAACCGAAGTGATTTCCTTCTCAACCAAAAGACAACTGTATCCTTCACCTTATGGTTATTGCCGTATGTTGAACTTCTTCAAACTGAAGGACAGAATCCTCTTGGGGCCATACATCTTTGCAAGTGAATGCACATATGTGGGAATTAGAACTGTGAAATTGCAGAACATCCATATCCAATAGAGGGCTGCTGTTGCACTAGTATGTATCAGAGCTGGCAAATGGTCCAGTGGGCATTTGGTGTGTAATCCACGTTGGTGCACAATGCATATCACTGCCATATATCCTGAAATGCATTTCACAGTGCTGTACATTGCAAATTGAAGTGCACTGCGCACTGCTGTCCATCAGTCCCAATGTGCATTGGGCACTCATGTCAGTATCCTGTTACACATCTCTCAGTAAAGGAGTCTCTCAACTGCCTCTGCTATGTAGCTAGGTATGCATAAAAGTTCCTTAATGTCATATAAGATTCCAGAGGTTATTTTAATACAATGTTTGCAGTCTAGTTCTATGCATGTTTATTTCAAAGAAAATCCTTCAAAGTTTAACTGAAATTACCCCTGTGGAAGTGGACTGAATAGAACTGTAGCTCAAGCCAGGATTGGGCAACTGTGAGAGGCTAGTGAAGCACATTAATGCACCAGGGTACCTGGGAGGCCAGCACTCTCCATACACTTTACAAAAAGCTTGCCTCGTAGTGTCTCTCTAGAGTCTACGGGGGTTGTTTTGCCATGATTTGGTTCCAGAAAAGGCCCTTTTTTTTTAACCACAGAAAGTGACCAGAAATGGCCTGTGGTTAAAAACATACCATCCTCTTTGACTGAGAGAGTGTGACTATTCCAACATCACCCAATAGCCTTTCATGGCTCCACAGGGATTCAAACATGATCTCCTTGAATCCTACTTCAACACTCTATTTGCAACTCAAGAGTAATTCTGCACAAAATTTGCATTCAGTTGTTCGACATAAAACCAGCATTTTCTGCAAAGGAAACAGCATTTTCTGTGCCAAAAATTGTATTCCTGCAGAGAAATGTGTTCTTTGCAGAAAATGCTGTTTTCTGTAGAGAATGTTTTTTTCTGTGTAAATCAGTCACATATAGATTTTGCACAGAATGTCATAGACTGCAGGGATTCTCATCAAACCAGAATTCTCATTAGAGTTTCTTGAAATTTAGAATCATAGAATCGCAGAGTTGGAAGAGACCACAAGGGCCATTGAATCCAACTGCCTGCCATGCAGGAACCCACACGAAAGCACTCCCAACAGATGGCCATCTAGCCTCTGTTTAAAAACCTCCAAAGAAGGAGACTCCACCACACTCCATGGAGGCAGCAGCATCTTCCACTGCAGGACAGCTCTGACTGTCAGGAAGTTCTCCCTGAGATTCAGGTGGAATCTCCTTTCCTATAATTTGAATCCATTGCTCCCTGTCCTAGTCTCTGGAGCAGCAGAAAACAAGCCCGCTCCCTCCTCAACATGACATCCCTTCAAATATTTAAACATGGCTTTCTTGACCTACTCTTCTTAAGACAAAACATCCCCAGCTTCCTAAGCTGCTCCTAATGGGGCTTCATGGCTTCCCGACCCTTCAACATTTTGGTCACCCTTCTCTGGACACATATTTTGACATTTTTCATAATATTTTCAAATATTCTTTCCAGGCCTACACTGGACTGATCCAATAGGAAAAGAAACATTTGAAAGGCCCTTCAACTGAATGATTTAATCCAGTATTGTGAAATCTGGCATGCACCATCAGCTTTCCAAGGTTTCAGTTAGAATTTCTAGTCCTACCTCCAGATCCCTGGATTATCTAGTGGTCTCCCGTCCAAGAACAAACAAGGCTGGCCACAATAAAAACCATTCTTCTTACAACTTACATTCTCTACTGCCTTGAATTCCTGTGATGAGAATCCACATATATTCTAATGTTTCTCCAGATGCCATGTGGCAAATGGCTTCTCTCTTTTGCAAGCATTAACCTCTCCGAAGTAATAAAGACAGGTCTGCTGTTCTCCTTTCAATTGACTCCGGGAAGCCAAATGATTGTATTTTGGTCTAATTTGTGGGGCTATCCGGGACAGTATTGCTATGTTATATTGTTCTATTACTTTGTAAAGTGCATCAGAGCTGTATGGGAATTACACTTAAATGATTTGTTAATATTGCAAGTACAAAAGGAAATGAGAAGAAGGAAACCTTTGCCAGCTTAAGAAAGCTATAAATTGTGTACTGTTCAGGAGAGATAAAGTGATGCTGCACGCAGCATTTTGAAAAGGGCAGGGGAAGCTTTATGGTGTAAACACATTAAATGCATCCCTACATTTTAAACAAAACCAAAAGTTTGAAAATGCCAGTGCTAATGCATTAAAATACTATTGCATTCCTGCCCCTGGAGTATGACCTATCGCTCTGAGTCTCCCTGTATCTCACCGCTGTAAGATTTTTGTAACTGAATACAGTAAATCAGAAGGCTGGTTCACATTTGCACGTGAAAATGATCCATTGCTGATCTAACATCCCAGACAGGATGTTAACTGTCCTGTGACCGTCTTTATGGACAGGTCCTTCCATTATTCCTGCATCAGCCCAAGGGGAACTATCAAAGGATCATCCACCTGAGAAAGACGAATGGGAATGACAGATGTTGGAACTGTGGGTAAACAAGAACAGATTTTGACAGAATTCTCCTTGCATAAGCAAATTCCAAAAAGAAAATAGTAAATAGTTAAATGATTTGTGGGGAAGTTATATCTCCTTCCTTTCCATTTATGATATTACTTCTATCTTCCTGTATTTATGCCATGTGGAAAAACACCACAAAATTTGGGGGATCTGTTCAAGAGTAGTATTGTGCAGCCAGGGTTGGAATATTAGAGTGCTCGTATTTTTCCTTTAGAAAGGATGATGAGGGTATCCACCACCCTATCGCCCTCAGGCTTCAATATTAATTTTGAGCAACTACCCACTATGAAGGAAGCACGCATTTCCCCAAGAACATTATATTGTTTTGACCTTTTTCTGTTCTCATGTAAACTGTTGTGGGGTAAGAATCATAAGCTATATAAAAGTCCTGCTCCTCATGAAGAGAGACTGCTAAAACCGTTTTTATTGACAGGAGGAAACACATTTGGGGGCTCTCCTTGGGGCCATGGCTCTTGAGACTGTCATGTTGATAACTGGCACTTCAAAATCTACCACCATACTCCTGCTCCTGACACGTCAAGGGACATGCCTTAGACTGAGTCAGACTATTGATGTTTGGCTGAACATTTTTTACACAGAAATTGTAACCAGCTGTTCAACTGAAACATATTTCAGGGTTCAGACTGGGAAGGGACCTGTATGCAAGTGCCATCTTCAACATGACACATCACAAGAGGTGCTATCAATGATATTTCCATATTTTCTATTAAGGTCAAGCATTAGGGTGGTATTTTAAAAAATAAAAATTTATATAGTTAAAAACATTAAAATTCATTGAAATAATATATGCAGACCTTATAAACAGCACCATATAGTGTTAAAGGCCCGTCTCCGTAAGCCTGGTGGTCCATTCATGGAAATAAAACAAGGGCAGAGTCATCCTGGCAGAGAAGACTCTCTTCCTTGTTCTCACCACATGAGCCTGAGAAGCTGCTGGGACAGAGAGAAGGGCCTCTCTAGAAGATCTCAGAACTCTAAAGGCCTTATAAAGGGAGATGAGGTCCTCCAAATAGCCTGGACTCAAGCCATCCTTCAAGTAGCGTAGACACTGTACACACATGCTGCAGAATACAGTGCTGACTAAATAAAGATATGCAGAAGAGTTTATTCTTGTGAAGTGTCAGGGTATGAGGTGTGGTTGGCAAGGGCCAACCAGTACAGGCACCAGGGCTGGGCCAAAGAACAGGTGCTCAGTCAGGGAGCCAAAGGTAAGGGGACAACAAGAGTCCAAGGCAGCAGTCCTCCAGGTAGCAAGAGTCCAGGGTGGCCAGAGGCAAGAAGCAGGTCCAGGCAGGAGGTCAGAGCACACAAGAGTCTAAGGCAACAGGATCCTTCTGGGTAACAGGTGTACACAGGGCCAGAGGCAGGTCCAAGAGACAGGTAGAAGGTCAGGGCACAGCAAGGGTTCAAGGCAGAAGAAGCCTGCCAGGTAACAAGAGTCCAACAGCCAGAGGTAGGGCCAGGTCCAAGTCCAAGGATCAGCTGGAGAGCCAAAAGCAGCTACACAGAGCACTAGAGACCATGTTGCTGTGGCAAAGGCCACAAAGAAACCACAGCCCTTATATAGCTGGCTGCTGGCTGCTCCAGAGCAGCCAGCTGGGTCTGAAGTCCTGGGCAGGATTCTGCAAATAACAGGGTCAAGGCCAGGATCCTCACGGGCAGTAAGTTGCAAGGAGTTAGTCACAGACGCAAACCCTTACGGGGGTGCTGGGACCAGGATTGAGATGGATGTCTTTCTTGCTACTCTTGTAAGCTTCAAACAGGCAGGATGAAAGTCTCCATAGGGCTTAACTGGCAACATGCCTCCAGGACTGGTGGCTGCCATGTCAGTAGGGTGTTGAATCTGCTTTGAGGTTTCAGGTGAAATCTAAAGGGGCTATCCATGATGCTGAACTTATTTGGGAGACAGACTTCAACAACTTGGATGCGTCTCTAGTTGTCAAATGGAAACCTAGAGCACCTTTATTGCCTCAGTGGCATAAAATGCACTAACCACTACTGGTCTTTTCCAGCTATTGTCAGCTGCAAAGATTGTGATGGTAGATAGATACGTAGATAGGTAGACAGGTAGATAGGTAGACAGAGATAGACAGATAGAAGTGGAACCAATTGCTCCTACAGTGAGATAAATGCTTCATTGTGGTTTGAAAATGGAAGGAAATGCTGAAATGAATGGAACATGTGAGGTTGATGCACTGCATTTTAAAACTTGTCAAGGAGTGTATTGCTGCTATCATCATCACCACCACCACCACCATTGAGTTCAGACACAAGGAAATAAATACCTATCAAAGTTTTTCACTCTGTTAAGGAGAGGTGGGTTAGTGTGGAAAGCAAGAGGGTCCCCCTACCACACACACCCCTGCAAAAAGTACCCCCTGAAATATCCACAAATGCTCTTTTGAGATATATTCAACTGTGTTTTGAAGTCATGTGAGTCATTTCAGGTAGGGTAAAGGCCTTTTTTAAGAACAAGAAGTGAGCAGAAGTCACTTCCAGTTCATGTACTGTTTCAAAAAAGGATTTTCCTGGGATTAAGTTAAAGGAGCAAAAATATTCCCCCAAATTTAAATATTTTGGGGCAATTGTTTTTTTGAAAAAATTGTATTTGCAATTTTGGACCCCTATAATTTTGTAGCCTTGGGAGCTACAAAAAGTCTCTGGGGAGGAATATTATCTTCTGCACAGAAAATGCTGTCTCCTGTGCAGAAAAAGTTGTTTTTTGTGCAAAAGTGTCATGTGCAAATTCTGCACAGAATAAGTCTCAAACTGTGAATAGTATTTGAAAATTGCAGTTTTTGAAAACCTCAAAGCAAGAAGAAAATCCCTGAAATTACCTGTTGCTTTCTTTTAGAAGAAAATTAGCAAAGATTGCATCCCTAATGCTGTATTCTTACTTAATGTGCTTATATTTTCATTATCTTTTAAAAGACTGTATAATAGAATTGAATTTATGTCTGCCGTGTGTAATCCCTACAGCAAGGGTACGAATCATGTGGCCCACAGGGTACATGTGGTTCCCCATGACTATATTTTTCAGGCTCCAAAAAAAGAAAAAAAGAAAGAAAGATCAAATAATTTTGCAATCAACCCCATGGAAAGATCTTGCCTGTATGGTAGATGTGCAGTCACCTACTTCTGATGTTGTTGAACTGCAGCTCTCAGCATTCCTCACTATTGGCTGTGCTGCCTTGGGCTTGCAGTCCAGTACCATCTGGGGAGTTGGGAGCTATGGTCCAATGCCATCTAGGGAAGCTTCATGATTATTTGTTTGTTTGTTGTATTTATATGCCTCCTTTTTTCCCAAAGTGGGACCAAAGATGGCTTCAAAAAAAAAATGTAAAAAACATTTAAAACAGTTAAAGACATTAAAAACGTATAAAATTATAAAAACTTAGTTTTAAAAAAATAGCTTAATCAATAAGTCAAAGCTCTTCTGCTCACCCATTAAAAGCCTGCTTGAAAAGACGTATCTTTGGCCTTTTCTGCACTTTATTTTTAAAATGGGGCAGCGCGTCCTCCAGCGAAGACGTTTGCACTTGGAGGTGAACTGGGTCCGGACTACTTTCTGTAGTTTGAGACTTCAGCCCACTCCGGAACAACCAGAATTGGTGGTTCTCCGTGCTATTGAAAGACCGCTTAAAACAAGTCTTTCAATAGCCTGGCGCGCCCCAGTCCGCCGCTGCGGTCCTGTGTAGATCTGCAGGCTCGCACCAGCATGAGGCTGCAGATCTTCTGGGGTTGGGCTTCTGGCTAGCGAACTTCTCCAGTTGGTTCCCTCCACCAACGGGAAGCCTCCATTTTCGTCCCCGGAGCAGTGTGTAGCGCGGGCACGCACTGCTCCGGATCAGCATGGATCGTCGGAGGAGCGCGCCAGTCTGGTGAGTAACAGACTGCCCCGTTTTCTTCCCAAAGTGCAAAAAAGCCCTTTGCCTGGCAATGAAAGGAAAGCAGGGAGGGGGCCAGACTAGGTTCCCATGGAAGAGCGTTCCGCAGGGTGGGAGCAGCCACTGAGAAGGCCCTGACTCCCATGTCCTCACCAGGTGAGCTGGGACGGTGGTGGGACCTAGACAAAGCCTTCCCCTCCAGATCTTATGGCTCTGACAGGTTCCTAAAGGGAGATACAATCTTTCAAATAGCCCAAACCTAAGCTCTATAGGGATTCTGACGTTGGTTCTGGGGTATGTAATTTCCTTCTAAATAAAGTTGTAAGCCCCATCCATGAATTTGTTTAGCAAAAACTGATTAAAACAACATCAGTATTCGACACTGGCCCCCAACAGCCCACCTGAATAGCCAGGAGCTGCGTCAGACAAAGGAGGTCTAGTTGGCAATTGATCAGAATACAAGGAGGAGGATGTTTCCAGCTCCTTCCCACCAGTGGACGAGGCTTAGATAAGGAATTGTGACAGAGGCCTTGCTTCTGATTGCTACAGCCTTGCTCAACAGCCTGAGGAGACCAGAAGTGTCCTCCTCTTTCTGCCTCAGTCAGCAAATAAGCAGCTCTCCTTCACCCTTTGTGGCTGTTGGCCTTTAAGCTGGGCTGGTGACTTAAGAGTAATTACACGCTTACCAAATATGAAGCAGTGATGGATCTGTAATTGTAGGTTTCACACCTGTAACTGTAATATAGACTGCCAGACTGTCTATCTGTCTATCTATTTATTTCTTTTAAATGAGAAGTGAGCTTCTGGATATTTCTGGGTTCCTTTGAAGGAACTTTGGACGGGGAAAATGCCCCTGGATGCTTGCCCACCCCTACCCTACAGCTCTAAATTGCTGGGTGATATTTTGTACTGGTTGCACAAGCGAATGCCTGCCTGTTAAAAGCACTTAAGAAACTTTGCTTATTAGCAAGCACACTTCTTCGTATGTTACTTATTGAACAGCTTAATGGTTCTCTTGGTTGGGCTCAGGATACAAATGTCTGTATTAAGAACAGGAAGGACAGAAACATCTTTTAATATGCCCAGAACATTGCTGGGGCACATTCTTAAAGGTGGCTTAATAAGACATTTAAAGTCATAGAGAGATGCCAGAGGACTGAAAAAATAAGAAAAAAAAAATTACACAAGTTTTTATTTCCACTTTTACCCACTACCTTCTTGGACCTAGTTTTGAAATAACCAGGTGGAAATCATGTGTAAAATATGATTCTATTTAGTTTAATAGCACACTGAGCCCAAATGGATACATTCAGTGTATTATCTTAACACTGCAAGACTCCATTATATTTAATGCAGTGGGAATCTGTCTGATGCCAGGCACCAATGAAAGCCAAAAGAGGCCTTCCTCAGCCTTCTTCCCATTAGCAGCAAAGTAGTAAATTCCAAAAAGCTGCCTCCATTGTACACATTTCTAAAGTTTGGTGTATTTCCAAAAGAAAAACCCATAGTTCTCACTTTGTTGTTGGCACTTTCCTTTGGTAGAGGTCGAATCTATTGTTTCACTTCATCCCAAAACTCTTTCCTTTGAATTTATAAATGGCAGACATAGGGGAGGAAATAATCTGTATCTCTATCTCATTTGTGTACTATGAAATACAAACTCTGCTTTCATTGCCAAATTAAAGAAGAGTTTGTGTTTTAAAAGTTCTTATTTTAAACACTACCATTGCAACAACCAGAGAACCAGTGTGGTATACTGATCTGAACACTGGTATCATGTGCTAGCTACTCTTTCAGGCCCTTTCTGCAGGATGTTTTTGTCCCACCATGGGGACAGGAGAGGAGTGGGACCGCGGCAACACTTCTGCATAGAATCATAGAAATGTAAAGTTGGAAGAGCCCACAAGGGCCATCCAGTCCAACCCCCTGCCATGCAGGAAAACCCTCAAAGCCCTCCCGACAAGTGGCCATCCAGCCTCTGCTTAAAAACCTCCAAAGAAGGAGACTCCACCACACTCCATGGCAGCACATTCCACTGCCGGACAGCCCTGACCATCAGGAAATTCTTCCTGAGGTTCAGGTGGAATCTCCCCTCCTGCAGCTTGTATCCATTGCTCCTTGTCCTGGTCTCAAGAGCAGGAGAAAACAAGCCCACTCCCTCCTCGAAATGACATCCTTTCAAATATTGAAACATGGCTATGATGTCCCCTCTCAACCTTCTCTTCTGCAGACTAAACATACCCAGCTTTCGAAGTCTATCCTCATAGGGCATGGCTTCCAGGCCCCTCACCATTTTGGTTGCCCTCCTCTGGACCTGCTCCAGCTTATCCATATCCTTCTTGAATTGGGGTGCCCAGAACTGGACACAGTATTCAAGATGAAGTCTAACCAATGCAGAATAAAGTGGTACCAATACCTCCCTCGATCTAGAAACCATACTCCTATTGATGCAACCAAGAATTGCGTTGGCTTTCTTGGTTGCCGCATACACTGCTGACTCATGTTCAGCTTGTGGTCTATGAAGACTCCTAGATCCCTTTCACACGAACTGTTAGCCAGCCACGTGTCCCCCATCCTATATTTTTGCATACCATTTTTTCTGCCTAAGTGTAGGTCCTTACACTTCTCTCTGTCGAAATTCATTTTGTTAGCCTTGGCCCAGCTCTCCAATCTGTCCAGGTCATTTTGAATTTTGATCCTGTCATCTGGCGTGATACAATACATGCATGATACAATACAATCGGGATCCTGTCCTACTCCTGTCACCAGGTGGTGCAATCACAGATTAATTCATTGATGGGTTTTCCCTATCAATGACATGAGATTGCATCACCATCCAGCACTTACTTGGCCTGTGGAAGCCCTGGAAGTGCAATGGAGCTGGGGAAAGCCCCAGCTGTGCTGTGGAAGAGTTATGTCCGTCGTGCTTCCTCCAGCAGGGAGCCAGCTGGTGCGAAAGGGAGTGCTCCCAGCACGCAGTCTTCCCGGCAGAGCCACTTTTTGGATCACCACCACAGCATGATGGGACAGATGAGGGCGCAGAAAGGGCCTCACTATCAACTCCAAAAAGGGGTTTTCCACTGTATTTAATGAAGTATAGGAGGCATAGCTTACAACTGCTGCTGAAGGTAACGATCTACAACACACATTGGATATATAGTGATACAAACTTTAATATGTGCAAATTGGTGGATTCTCTGGTTCTTCCCCTATCCTGAACTTCCAGCAATTCCCACGGGACTCTACTTCCATACTTTGATCTCACATCCCTGTCCTCTGTGTCTACCTTAACGCTGGCCATGCGCCTTGAGGCCGGCTTTCCCCAGTCTATTCTCTTGGGTCCCTCTTCATTAGGATGAGATGTGGAATCGTGGGTTTTGTAGTTCACTGAGGCCAAAGAGCTCTCTGGCTGAGAATTCTAAAGGCCCCTCCCTAAACTGCAAACCTCAGGATGTTGAAAGTAGAATATTAGCACTATAACAGTGTAGTGCAGAAAGGCCCTTAGTTATTTTCCTGTTTTCCTTTTATCTTTTTTGTCTTTTTTTCCTGCTTCAGAAAACTAAGCATCAGGGCTTCAGAGAGCCTTTTTGTTTTCCAGATGAACTGTACCTGGTATTGCCTGTAGCACAGTGTAGCACAGAGAGACCCTTAGCTTAGCTTGTAGAAAGAAAGAATAGAGCTGGCTGTTGCTATTGAAACAATATAACAGTTGCCAATTAAAATTAGAAATAATTTATTGAATATAAATTGCTATCTGGGTATGGGTTCAAAGATTTCAAGGTGTCAGGAGACATGCCAGAGGGCATCTGGCATGGGAGGGGGATGATCAGAGGAATGAAATGTGATATCTCAGGAAGATGATGTGAGAACAACCAGAAGGGTAGAGATAAGAACACAGGAAAAATGCAAGTTCCCAAGACAGAAGTATGTAAACCTCTGAGAAGCCTGGGAACTCTCAAGGTCACCATTGGGGTGGACGTGACATTTATGGCCTTCATCAGTCAACACCGTTCACACCTAAATTTGTAAGTCCTAGTATAAAACCATGCTACTAACTGTCTTAGCAACTTTTATAAAGTCTGCTCTGTTGCTCACTATACCTCAGTAAAACCCTACTGCTGCAGTCTGAGGCCATTTCCACACTACACTCCTATAGCGCGATTATTCCACTTTCAACATCCTATAGAATTGTGAGGTTTGCAGTGTAGGGAAGGGCAGGCTGGCCGCTCCCTAAACTGCAAACCCCAGGATTCCATAGGATGTTGAAAGTGGAATAATCGCGTTATAGGAGTGTAGTGCAGAAATAGCCTGACTGTTTTCTTAAGAAGCTAGTTAACCAGCACATGCCAATGTGTGCATTGAATCAGTGGGATTTACCTATGTGTATGGACTTAGCATTCAACAGTAGATTGAATGGGTCTACTTGGGCTAAGATTAATTTATAGGACCCAGGCCACTGTCTTGAAACCCAGTCCAAAATAAGGATGGAAAGAAGATACAGTTAGCATGCAGAAAAACACTACGAAATTGAGACTGAGAGGTTTTCACAGCCTTTAGTTGGGGTAAAGCACAATTATGCTAAAAAGGAAAAATCCCAAGTCTTTCTGCTTCTCTGATTAGAATTTTGCCCATGATGGGGTCTGGCAGTATTACCTGAGATGTTTAAATGCTCTGCAAGAAGTATTGATTTGCCTTTGAATGTCAGAAGCTGGGACGTGGCAACCCCTCCCACTGACTCAACACATCCACACCTCTACATAATGATCAGATTATCCCCTGAATTCTAATTAAGCCTTTTTATTTTGAAAGCAGGCAAACAGCAATAGAAGTATGCAATTATCAAGGCAGTTCTTGACCCTTGCGGGGGTAAAATGACCACAATTTTAAGCATTGCTGAATAGCACATGATTTCAGTTGAACAGAGGCCTTTTTTTCCCCCAAGACAGATTGGTTTTGCTTTCTAAATATATAATTTTGCAGTCCTGAAAGAGACAACTTAAATAGTTCAAATGGAACATGAGACGGTTATTAACAGGTCTGATGACAAGGCAATGTGAAATATTAACCTTTGCAAAATCAATTGTCCGCTCATCTCTTCCTGTCACAGGAAAACTAATTGAATTAGTCAGCAGAGAACTTTGGATCTGATTCAGCAAAGCGTGGCAGTGGAAAGGTCAGACTGGATCTGGCACAGTGAAAACTAATGAGCAGGTGCCAGATGGACACACCAAGAGGGCCACACCAACGGTCTACTTGGATCAGATTTCTAAAGGCAGAAGCTGCCTCTCCCCAAGCCAGGCCTAGACAAACAGTGACCCACAAAGGGGAAGAGAGTGTCATTGGCACACCTTCCGGTTGTCCAACTTTTTAATATCTCTGTTGAAGTCAGATTCATTGCCATTTCTTGAATGGAATTCACAGTTTGCACACATGATTTGTTTTTTCTCCTGTGGGATGATTCATTTGCAATCCAGGATTTTTGCAAATCTAGGTTTACATGTGTCAATGAACAAAGCAGATGTGCTCCTGGGCCTTCCTTCTACAATATGTCTGTATTCACCCATGTTCTATATTCTTCTGCTGTTGAGTAGATACTTGAGTAGCTAGCCCGTGCTAGGTATGTGCTGAGACCTATGTTAGGGAGATGAATCCTGCCTTAGTTTCATACTCATTTGATCAATTAGACCATACAAAAAGATATTGTTTTGAATCTTGTTGGTGATGATGACTTTGGAGAAATTTTGTGTATTTTTTTTTAAATGGTTTTGATTGCATTTCTCTGAAATGTGCAAAAATGGGAGACTGCAACAACATTTACTATCCATGCAACAAAGCAAAAGGACTCTGGATGGTTCTTCTCAGCACCAATATACACAGGTGTAAAAAAAAAAATCCTATAAGGTTACTCCCACTCTCATAGGCATCCTCTTTGAGCTAATATTCCCCACCATTTCATTGAGGCGCTGAGTCACTCACATTTTGCAGTACCATCAGAGCATGCCATTCATAGAATAAATCCTGAGCTTAACAAATAAGGGGAAAATTAAGCATTACAAACTTTGGAATTAACAGAAAGAAAAATGATTTCTTTTCCTCCAGATTTGTTAGTAACACCTTAGCAAATATTGCTTGTAAGAACACATGAGAGTCATAGGCCCTTTCTGCAGCTTACCTGCTGCTGAATCCATCATGTGGGGATCCCAGGGCTGGCACTCCCAGGGTGGGAGCATGACAGAAGTGCTCCGCTCCACACTGGCTGTCTGCTGGATGGGAGGTAGTGTGATGGCTCTACCTCTCCTTTCCACAGCACAACCCGACAGTTTCCCAGGTTGCACTGGTGGAGGAAGCGCAGCTGTTGTGCTCCCTGATCCTCTGTACAGCAGGTAAGTGCAGGAGGTAGGTGGGAGGATTGCAAAATTGTGATTCATTGATAGGAGAAACCCATCAATGATTTATTCCATGATTATGATGGGCAGCAACAGGATTGCAATGGGATTGCAATAATATCATTCAGAACCATCGTCATGGTCCCGTCATGATCCCATCACCATTGCAGGTTGAGACTGGGGTGTGGAAATGGCCACAGTCCTACCCAAATAAAGTTTCTGTAGCTCTGATTTGAACAGAAAGCACTCTACAGTAATTGTAGACTTATAGCCTTCTGGTGGGGAGAAGAACACACAAATATGCAATGGTATGTATATGTATGTTTAAGGCAGTGCTCTTGCCTTGAGAGTCCTTCCTTAAGGATCAGAAAAGAGGCCAGGCCCTCAGACCCAGGATCCTTAGGATTTAGTTTCCTTTAATTTCACCACCCCCTCACCTCAAGTTTAGACTCATTTAGATCTAACTCCAGTCTTGTGTCATTGAAGATGCTCTGGAAGAGCCCAGTTTCTGTGTAATTCACCCAGGATGTTTACAAAAATAAATTGTAAAAACATAATGCTACACGGAATCATTTGGTCCAGCCTAATAGTGTTAGCTCGAGAAGGTGGAGGTGGGACAAAAATGTGGCTGAGGGTTTATATAAATCTTCAGGAGTCTATGACTTGTGTCATGTAGAATCATAGAATGCAGCTACTCTGAGACTCAGTTTTGATGGATAGGAAGAGAAGTAGGGCCATTTCTGCATGGCATTACTGTCCCATGATGGGGACATGGTGGCAGTGGTCTGTGGGTTGTGCTTTCACATGATGTCATTGCAGTCCCAAAGCCACTGTGTCCCCAAGCATTGCAATTGCAGAATATTTGCTTAACAGAAAAAAATCCATTAAGCATCCATGATCATATTGACGCTTCCATCATCCCCAGCCATGTAGAAGGTGCGGAAGCATGATCTTGTGCTTCCTGCCCCAGTGCAGCACAGGAAAGAGGCCAGCTGTGCTTCTGAAGGCAGGTGCATGTCACTTGCGCTCCCTTCCACAGGCAACTGGTGGGGTGGGATGCAGAGGGGGGCATCCCTGTTGCTCTCCCATCCCATCAAAAGTGCTGCCGGGATTGAGATGGCAACTGGTGAGGTGTAAAAATGGCCTAATTATCATGCCCTGCCTTGGAGACTGTGGCAGCGAGGAGGAGGATTCTGACTCTGAGGCAAAGGCTTCCCCAGAGGCTGAAGTGTTCCCAGAAGCTGGGAGATAATACACAACAACAACAACAACAACAACAAGAAGGGCCTGAGCCAGGGGAACAAATAGAGGAAGGTGTAGCTGACACACCTACCTTGCAGCAGAGATGCCATGAAAGGCAAGGCTTGCGTTGCTCAGCTCGTTTAAGTAGGAAGCAAGCCCTAACAAGGGAACACCTGTGGTGACAGCAGCCATAGATAAAAGAGGGCTCCAGCTGGCCTTTCCTCCCAGAGTCAGCAACTGGTTTCTTTGGTCCTGAAACCCATGCTCTGCTCTTGGATCTGGTTGTCTTGGAACTCTGCCTGTTTGGACTACAGTATGGATTTGCCCCTTCAGATTTGTTTGCTCTCAGCTGCCTTTCTGTTTGGACATTCTTTGACTCTCAAAAGCAACCCATAAATAAAGCAACCCATTCATGCATCATCCATGGCATACAATTTTAAATTTCTAAATATGGTTGTGAAAGATGCATAATCAAAAAAGATGAAGGAAGAGAATCGGCTCATGTGAAATTAGGAGCTGGATGAAAGTTCTACAGATCCCACAGAGTGCTGAGGCAACAAAGAAATATGCTTGAGAACAAGTCAAGCCTGAATTCTCCCTTGAAGACAAAATGATTGAACTGAGGCTATCATGCTTTGGCTATAGCAGGAGATGACAGGGCTCATTTTAAAAACATGATAATGCTTGATAAAGCAGTATGAAAAGAAGACCACATTATAGAGGGATAGACAGCTGAGGAGGCCGTGGCCCTGTCGTTACAGGATCTAATCCCAGTTGTTAATATCAGAGTTTCTTAGAGGCCTTTCATCCATAGGGTTGACATAAGTCAAAGCTGACTTGACAGCCATTACATCATCCACAGCAGAAATAAAATAAAAGCAGTACAATAGCATACAATGTGGAAGGAGCAACTGCTCATCCATAGGGTGAGTATAATTTTTCCCCATTAAACAATTGAAAAGGAAAGAAGTCCTCCGGGCCTTTTCCTTGTCTTCTGTTCAGTATTGCCAATGAAAACAAATTAAACTGAGCTCTCATGAATGCATTGTTGTGGTGGTGGTGGTTGTTGTGTGCCATCAAGCCATTTCCAAGTTATGGTGACCCTAAGGAAAACTTATCATGGGATTTTCTGGGGCTGAGAGTGTGTGATGCACCCATCACCCAGTGGAAGCTAACCCTGGGCCCTTTTCACACCATACCTCAATTACACGATATTCCAACATCATT